>JAMPIV010004873.1:0-320000 GCA_024509875.1 Oreohelix idahoensis
GATAAAAATGACATATATTGTTCAAGTTTAATTAATACTATTCATATTTGTTGCGAGATCAGTGATACAATCGCCAAATACAGTAATCACGGCTGTTTGTGCCCTATACCAGAGCGCTCTTTTAGTTTCGGTGACCGGAATTCTGACATCGGGTATAAAATTTTCGTGTGCACCGTAAAAGACTATTTAAGTTTTTGGCGGAGAAAATCAGCTGATGTGTGTGTAAAATCAGTAAAATATAAATCATTACACACTCGTTCTGGATAAACGCAGCGCTAAAATTCTTTTGTGTGCTATAACGTTGTTCTCTGCTCTATTTTTGATTGCATTTTTATTTGTTTGAAATTAGTTTTGACGGAGTTACAGACTTTTGAAAACAGCATCATCATTTGAGGAAATTCATAAAATAAGTAATCTTTTTATTAATTTAATATCATGAGAATCAAACCATAACAAAATATAAAAAAAACGTAAATTTTACACTATTTCAGACTATTATATCTTCTGTGCTAATTGTGATAAAATGTTTGTTCTTGTTCTAAAATTTACTCTAACATTTCTAGTCTAGCTTTACGCAAAATTAAAGCCGGTATTTATAATAATAAAGTAGCCTAAAAACATTAATTAAGCCCTATCAAAAGTAAAATCCGCCACCTTTTTTTCCAGTTAGGAAGCTACCACGTGACCTCTGTCACGATAGCTATAAATAGCGCGGTCAGGGGAAAAGGGGAAACAACTAAAAGATCGCTGGCAAACAGCCGTGTAATATTTAAACCCTACGCAAAGTAAATTTACCACCCCGCCCGTGTTTGCCCAAAGTCATCACCCACGCCTGCGATTCGCGCTGGATTTGAAAAAGCATTAACGCCAAAGTGAACGATACCAAAACCACTAGTTTTTTCGTTGCTCTGTCCAAAGACTTTAAATAACATAACACGTGTTTCGTTCCCCAAAAGAGTGATAGAAAAAAAGGAGGAGTGAAAGAGAGAGGGAGGAATAAAACCTTGACTTAAGCGTTTTTTTTAATCTATTAATAACACACAAAGCGACAGTTGACGTTAAGGACTTGCTTATGGTAACACAAAACGAAAACGAGAGGCTAGCGTTTGAAAATCAACTAGTGCCTTAGCAACGGTTGTTAGGGCACATTTTTCCCCCTACAGTTAAGGTTTGAATAAAGTATTTGGATATTTGCTAATGCACGTCAAAACCAACCGCCTTGGTCCCTCTCCGTCTTGGAAATTAAATCTAACATAAACACGGTTGGCGAACGGCCAAAATGTGCTTCATTTTCTTAGAACAAGCGAGCGAGAGAAAAAAATAAGGGGGGGGGGGGGTAATTATCATGGAGGAAAACCTAAGCAGCGTATGCATTGTGAAAGTGAAACTAAGTAACCAACTTGGGAAGGGTAGCGAAAACGGTGGCAAAAGAAACGTAGATGAAGTATCGTATTCTTATTGAATAATAAAGGGAAAGAAAGGACAGTTGACAACTGAAATGATAATACTTGGTTATTAGGAATATCATATATATGATATAGTATCTTACCGTAGAGAAAAAGTATGTTGTTTGAATAACTAAAGGGGAAAAATACAAAGATGAAAACTATGATAAAGAGAGAAATAAAAACCTAAGGGCTTGTGATGCTACACTGTAATTCTGTCTTTCAACCGGCCCGATCCTGTTCTTTTATTTTGAATTTTCGTCATTTTTTTTCTTCTCATGTGAATATATCGTGTTCGGTATTTTTGAGGAGGTAATTTTAATGGGTTCGTTTTAGGTCGGTAGGTTTATTTTTCACTCGGCCAGTTTTACTTTCTTCTGATTTTTCGCGATTCCCGTAAATTTCATTGTTTACGAAAATCGATATTTTCGGGCACGCCGGTATGACGCGCCAGACACACGTGGCCATCACGTAATGTGACGCAAATTTTCGGACAACGCGGGATTTGCGTAAGGGCTAGTATTGATTTTCCTAGAGCTGCCATTGGTCCGAGCAGATACGTAGGAGTATATTTGCGTGGGTGTTTTCTCTTGTATATAATGAGACAGAAAACGGGGATTCGGTCTCTATGTAGAAATAAGTGTCAGCCGCAAGACTTCGTATTATCGTCTCCATTGTGGGAACAAAAAACGATAATAGGTATGTAACTATTTTTTTAAATCGTTTTACTTAGTGGGTTTTTGAGAAATCTCGGCCCGTAAGTTAAGTTCGTGGGAGACATTAACTTAAAGTTTAAACGGTAGCGCCATTAATTATTATCTTTGTAGAACGATGTAAACGTAAAAAGTGTGCATAAGTCTTTTTAGGATTTTTTGGCAGTAGATCGGAGAGTGTGAAGTTATGAGAGACACGTGTGCTCCTAATGGTAGAATATTGGGAACCCCCCCATTTATTCCTGTATATTTTCTAATGTAATTTTATTGGGAAATCCTTGGTGTGTACGTTAATTTTTCTGAGCCTTAAATGTGAGGAATGCAGTGAGCTTATGTTATCAGTGAATTATACGGCTTGGGGAAATAAATCAGTCCTACAGCGAGGTTTAATTTAAATTGGAGTAAGCCAGGGAAACTCCTGTGTTAATGGGTAAAAGGATTTCCTATTTTGTCATGTGTGAACACGTGATCGGCCATGCGTAACGGCCATGTAACCTGTCAGACGGTGTCTGGGCTTTTGTTTATTTTACCTGGCAGATTTTAGATAGAGAGACACGTGGGTCGGAATATTTTAGGTATCGGTTTTCAGAACGAGAGAAGGGGAGGAGGAGTGTGATTTTAGTGCCACGTGAGATAGTATTATTTTATGTATTGTTATGCAGAACGAGAGAAGGGGAGAGAAGGAGTGAGAATGAAGTGACACGTGGATAGAATTATTTTATGTATCGTATATGTTAGAGATAAGTGATTTTAGAGTGAGTGTACATGAGTCGCTGTTTCTTTTAATTTCAGCGAGTCCCGGCGAATCAGTGGGGGAGCGTAAATTGGAAATACCAATTTACCCACGGCACAAGGACATACCTCAGTAGTCAGTGGACTCGAGTTATCGTCAGAAGCAAAAGAAACTTAACCTACGGTTTTTTTTTCAGTGAGGAGCGGGAACGGGTTTAATTATCATACAGCCCGAGCTCGTCGCTATTATAGTCTCCAACAACGACACGAGGTCGGAGACTGGTGTAATTTCATACAGCCAGAAATCAAGGCTGTGTCTTCCTCTAAATCCGGAGTGGGAGAAAAGGGGAAAGTTTGTTCAGCAGCAGAGAAGCGTCTACAGTAAATCAAGTCCCTCATGCTTGATATCCGAACATCGTCATCACCAAAATCAGGAACAGGTGACAGGGTTACCATACCTAGGTCCTGATAGAAACGAGAGAAGAGAGTACCGGAGACGCCGCATGATCAGTCCTCGAGTGTTAGAGAGACACTGAGACCAAGATAGAGAGTTAGAGAAGGAGGGAGACAATAGACAGGACCAGTAGGGTCTGTTCAGTATCCATTTGACGGATAGACACTGAGTCTGCGTTCGAAAAACCAAGTCTATTATTTTAGCATTTCTTGTGGTGTAGTTATCGGCGCATATCGCCTAACAAGTAGAAAGCTGTGTAGCCGTTCGTTGAGGAAGAGTCACCAGGACTGAGACAGTAGAAAGCTTATTAATGGTAGAGAGTGGAGGCTAAAGTGACAGCCCCACCAAATTAGAGTTGGTTTTAATCACTAACCATTTTTATTGCTCCTCAGCAGGGTGACAGAAAGAGTGAATGTGATTGGGGGTTTTTTTTTTTTGTCTCTAGTGTCTCTTAATTTAATTGTTATTTTGTTTTCAGGCCGTGCAACAGCGCACGCCATTGATACGTTTTGATGTATGCTGAATTTTTATGCCTTATTTTGTAAATAAATATATATATTTACTGTACACTGGATCAGCTTCTACTCTTTACTATACTTACTCTATGTTGTCTGTATAGTGGTGTTTGTGGTCGTATTTATACACCTTATCTCCTTGTGTGTCAAGGGAGTCAGAGGAGGGCGAGACTATAGCCATTCTAAAAAGTCACGAAGCGGCAAGGGGAGATTCAAATCCTGGGTCTAGCCCTTGAGCCAATAGGCATGTCATTTTCCATCTAAATTCTATTTTCTCAGACTTTCTCATACTAGGGTCTTGCTTTCATTCAGGCACACTCTATAAAAGTAAAACCACTTCGTGACAAGTGGGGGCTCGTCCGGGAAATTCTGTTGAGATCAAGTCTGTGATCTACATTCATAGATTGTCTCTAGGAAGTTCTGAAAAATAGATTTTCTTTAACTATCCCCTAGACTGAGCTATTAGAACTGATCCAGTATAAGTTTTTCCACAGGTTACAGTCAGTTAGATTGGTGGAAATTTAGTAATTGATGGCATACTGAAATTTTTTCTTTAACAGGAAGGTAATTTCGGGTTTTAGGTAGCTTGTTAAAAAAAAAATTTTCAGGTTATTATTCAGACTTGACGCTAGTCTGAGTTCGGGTTTTGGGACATCGGTTATAGGAGGAATACTTCCTATTACGTAACAGGTAGTTCCTTCCTTTTGTTCTCCTTTCTGTCATTTTCTGTCAGTTGTGAACTTACAGCAGTTTACAGGTAAGATGGCGGATATGGCCAAGTTACGAGCTACCTGGCGAGAATCTGCTCAGGACATGGGGATGGATAAAGAGGAGACGAAAGCCTACATGATCAGAGAAAATGATAGGCATAATCAACGGGAAATTGAGGAAAGGCAAAGGATAGCCGCCGCCGAAGCAGCGAAAGAGGAGAGGATAGCCGCCGCCGAAGCAGCGAAAGAAGAGAGGGCAGCCGCAGCGGAGATGGAATTTCGGAAATTGGAAGCAGCAAAAGAGGAAAGGATAGCCGCCGCAGAAATTGAGGAAAGGCAAAGGATAGCCGCCGCCGAAGCAGCAGAGAAGGCAGCAGAGAGACAGCATGAACTTGCCCTGCGTTCTCTGGAACTGCAGTACCGAGCTTCGGAGGGCAGTTCAGCTAATGGAGATTCACCCGGAGCAGGAGCAACAGACACCTCAGGAAACGGAGGGCCCCGGATGGCAGCCATGAGCTTCCCATTTGACTCGTTCCCTAACGGGAATGAAAAGATTGACGTGTTCTTGAAGAAATTTCAAAGAATGGCAAAGGCATACGGGTTGGATGAGAGTCTTTGGTGCCTAAAATTATCGCAATCACTCAAAGGTCATGCGTACGAAGTGTACAACAAGATGCTCATAGATGACCAGAACAACTTCGAGGCACTGCGAAACGCTTTATTGCAAAGATTTCAGTGGACACCCCGAAAATGCCAAACCATGTTCAGGGAGAGCAGGCCGGAGAAGGGAGAGAGTTTCGCTCAGTTTGCAGAGCGGGTGAGAAATTACCTTACTCGGTGGAGGGAACTGTCAGGACTGGCAAAAACTTTTGAAGGGTTGGAGGAGTTAGTTCTGTGTGAACAGGTAAAAGCAAACATGTCTCCCGACTTGAGGCGGTATCTGGCAGAGCAGGGTGCCCAGCAACTCGATCAGATTATCATGTTCGCTGAAAGGTTCCAGACAGCACAGGCCGAAGTACTGGGACAGAAACGGAAACACCCAGACCTGTCAGCCCCGGACAAAGAAGCTTCATCATCACAGCCGGCTACTTCACCAGCTCATCAGCAACCAGGGCCTTCTCGCAAGGAGCCTCATTCTGGTTATAACTTGCGCCCCCAGCAGCATAACAGAGCACCAACAACAACCTCTCAGGAACCCGCTAGGAACAGAGGAGATAATGAGAGGTATTGTCAGAATTGTAGAACCACTTCCCACTGGACATCCCGGTGCATGAACAAACCCCCAGCTCACCATGCAGCTTGTTTAAGACCGGTGAGATGGACTAAATGGAATAAATGGGAACCAGTCCAGGCAGATAAGTTGTTCTCTAACAGTGGACCAGCTGTAGTGAATGGGACGGCCACTACGTGTTTGTTTGACAGCGGGCTTACTTACCCCAGTATCATCGCTCGTCATTTGGTGAAACCAGGGCAATGGACCGGAGAAATAGTTGAGATTGGTGGAATTTTGAGAAGAGGGATCTCACAGCGTCTGCCTGTAGCCAATATTGAGGTGAAATGTAAGTTTGTGTCTGGCACAATCAAGGCAGCTGTAATGGCACAGCCAGCACATGATTTCATCCTGGGAAGCCCATACTTAGTTTTGGGAAACCCAACCACACCGATCCTTGCTAATGCAAGGGGTCCTACTGCAGGCCAGAGAAGTGAAAGGGGAAACCCCAAATTCACGGAGCCCCATGGGAGCTCAAACATCCTTGTCTTGCGATGAGGAGGACAAAAGCCTCTAAAGATAGTGGAATGTTGATTACAGAGGCGTATTCGCCTGTCAGCCCTGTTCAGCCTAATCGCCAAACAGTGGTGACGCCTCTGATTTCGGAAGTATCTTCTTCGTCGTCGGGAATTAGGCCCCCGATGGTATTACATCTCTCAAGGGAGGGAAATACTGACAAGAAGGAACGTGTGCACGGTTCTTCAGTCAACCGCAAACAGTTACGCCCTGTTACGGTGATGTCTGGCCAAGCCAGTCAGACTGTTTCCAAACACTGGGAGGCCGCACCATTTGGTAATCATTATTTACCACGCGCCGCCAGGAAAATTCGTGGGCGAAGGAAACACATGAGAGGGAGGAGAAAGGGCGACCAGTCAGGTTGCAGTCGCCAGGAGAAAATCCCCTGGCGTGACCCTCACGATCCAGGGCTTGCAAAGATTCTCAAGGATATGGAGATGGGCCTGTATGATAATGCTAATTATGATAGTGATTAGATCGGGATGTAGATCTAGATACGGACCAGTATGAAACCCAGAGATTTCAGTGATTTAGCACGGTTCCCGTACTTGAAAGGGAGGACTTATGTGATGCTACACTGTAATTCTGTCTTTCAACCGGCCCGATCCTGTTCTTTTATTTTGAATTTTCATCATTTTTTTTCTTCTCATGTGAATATATCGTGTTCGGTATTTTTGAGGAGGTAATTTTAATGGGTTCGTTTTAGGTCGGTAGGTTTATTTTTCACTCGGCCAGTTTTACTTTCTTCTGATTTTTCGCGATTCCCGTAAATTTCATTGTTTACGAAAATCGATATTTTCGGGCACGCCGGTATGACGCGCCAGACACACGTGGCCATCACGTAATGTGACGCAAATTTTCGGACAACGCGGGATTTGCGTAAGGGCTAGTATTGATTTTCCTAGAGCTGCCATTGGTCCGAGCAGATACGTAGGAGTATATTTGCGTGGGTGTTTTCTCTTGTATATAATGAGACAGAAAACGGGGATTCGGTCTCTATGTAGAAATAAGTGTCAGCCGCAAGACTTCGTATTATCGTCTCCATTGTGGGAACAAAAAACGATAATAGGTATGTAACTATTTTTTTAAATCGTTTTACTTAGTGGGTTTTTGAGAAATCTCGGCCCGTAAGTTAAGTTTGTGGGAGACATTAACTTAAAGTTTAAACGGTAGCGCCATTAATTATTATCTTTGTAGAACGATGTAAACGTAAAAAGTGTGCATAAGTCTTTTTAGGATTTTTTGGCAGTAGATCGGAGAGTGTGAAGTTATGAGAGACACGTGTGCTCCTAATGGTAGAATATTGGGAACCCCCCCATTTATTCCTGTATATTTTCTAATGTAATTTTATTGGGAAATCCTTGGTGTGTACGTTAATTTTTCTGAGCCTTAAATGTGAGGAATGCAGTGAGCTTATGTTATCAGTGAATTATACGGCTTGGGGAAATAAATCAGTCCTACAGCGAGGTTTAATTTAAATTGGAGTAAGCCAGGGAAACTCCTGTGTTAATGGGTAAAAGGATTTCCCTATTTTGTCATGTGTGAACACGTGATCGGCCATGCGTAACGGCCATGTAACCTGTCAGACGGTGTCTGGGCTTTTGTTTATTTTACCTGGCAGATTTTAGATAGAGAGACACGTGGGTCGGAATATTTTAGGTATCGGTTTTCAGAACGAGAGAAGGGGAGGAGGAGTGTGATTTTAGTGCCACGTGAGATAGTATTATTTTATGTATTGTTATGCAGAACGAGAGAAGGGGAGAGAAGGAGTGAGAATGAAGTGACACGAGGATAGAATTATTTTATGTATCGTATATGTTAGAGATAAGTGATTTTAGAGTGGGTGTACATGAGTCGCTGTTTCTTTTAATTTCAACGAGTCCCGGCGAATCAGTGGGGGAGCGTAAATTGGAAATACCAATTTACCCACGGCACAAGGACATACCTCAGTAGTCAGTGGACTCGAGTTATCGTCAGAAGCAAAAGAAACTTAACCTACGGTTTTTTTTCAGTGAGGAGCGGGAACGGGTTTAATTATCATACAGCCCGAGCTCGTCGCTATTATAGTTTCCAACAACGACACGAGGTCGGAGACTGGTGTAATTTCATACAGCCAGAAATCAAGGCTGTGTCTTCCTCTAAATCCGGAGTGGGAGAAAAGGGGAAAGTTTGTTCAGCAGCAGAGAAGCGTCTACAGTAAATCAAGTCCCTCATGCTTGATATCCGAACATCGTCATCACCAAAATCAGAAACAGGTGACAGGGTTACCATACCTAGGTCCTGATAGAAACGAGAGAAGAGAGTACCGGAGACGCCGCATGATCAGTCCTCGAGTGTTAGAGAGACACTGAGACCAAGAGAGAGACAGAGAGTTAGAGAAGGAGGGAGACAATAGACAGGACCAGTAGGGTCTGTTCAGTATCCATTTGACGGATAGACACTGAGTCTGCGTTCGAAAAACCAAGTCTATTATTTTAGCATTTCTTGTGGTGTAGTTATCGGCGCATATCGCCTAACAAGTAGAAAGCTGTGTAGCCGTTCGTTGAGGAAGAGTCACCAGGACTGAGACAGTAGAAAGCTTATCAGACACAAGGAATTCATGACCCATTGCCTTTGCTGTTCTGGCCAGTGGCGATCTCAGCTTGACCCATTGATCGCCGGTTAACCTTATATTTGTGAAATATTTCATTGATTGCGGTAAGATAAACATTATTATTGATATGTATATATATTATTGATGTGTAGAACAGTGGCGTATCCTGGTAATGCGAGCTAGGCGTGCTGCTACTTAAAATGAATATGTACGCCTACTATTTAACTTCTTCCCCTCTTAATTTAAAAACCAACTATATTCAATTACGCAACGATAGTTATTAGGGGTATATGTCAATTATCTCCGAAATACTAATTAACTTACAACTTGAAACTCACTGTCATTGTAATAATCTGCATTCCCGACAACTAACAAAAATTAATCACAAAAAACACTGGACGGACACAGCCGATTTTTACAACTCGAGAGCTGCAAGACCACCGCACGCATGTTCGTATTGTATTGACATATCTGGCCATGACCCCGATCCACACAAACCAATCTTCAGACGTGAATCCGAAAGGTGCAGCATGCACTGTGACGGAATTACCCGAGAAACTTCGGGCGATTGTAACCAACCAATAAAAACTGCACTATAAAACACGTCTGGGAAACTGAAACTAGATATACTCGTAGATTCTATGCGGGAAAATCCGTTATCCTGATGCGTGCGGTCCGAAAGCAGAACTTTAGAAGAGAAATATTTTATAGAATAATAAATTAAATTTTTCTTTTCCTTCGGGCATAGGTGTGCGCAGCACGCGCAGCACGCACAGCACACATAGAGAATACGCCACTGGTGTAAAGGCTAACAAAGATAGGCGCCCAACCAAAAATTGGTGTTGTGCGACATTTGCCATTGTGGAAGCTTACGACAGGCATGTCTATGTATAATATGGAGCAAATGAAAGTACATGATGGTTGAAAATTGATCTATACTATTATGACTGTAAGACCAGCAAACCACTGGCCGTCCTTGGCAAGTCACAGTGTTTCACATAACTTGGTAAAATAACTATGATTTCCTATGAAAGGAATGTATCAAACTGATGATATTGAATATTACCTGAGTATGAAGCAGTTACAGAATAGAATATCATCTTCAACTATTAGACTCAGGGACTTGCATAGCTGACCTCAATCTGTAGACAAGTAATCTTTATCTCTTTTAACATCAAAATCCACCACAATATTGATAATTTCTCGCTGACAGTAATATACGGTGTTTTGTATTGTACATATCCGTTTGGCCACTAATTTCCACTTATTCTCTACTGGCATGTATATATCTAAGAGTGTGACTCAGATATTCATACTTACCGGCTGTAGTGAAATGGATCTGTGTACCCCACGCTCAAATAATTCCCCGCTTAAAAACCTAGTTAACGCATTTTTACAGTCTATAAATAACTACGGTATTTGAAATTTGTCTGGGGCAAAGTCAAATCTACCGCCAACAATTTAACTAGAGAAAATTTGAATTTTTCTACTACCACCCGTTTAAAGTTACTACCCCCAAGAAACACACTACCCCTCCCAATATTTATTAACGGACGGGATAAAAGTTAACAACCAATCAAATTGGTACCTCGTTTTTGGTAGAGACAAGAAATCTTAGTTGTAGTGGCAAAAATGCCGATTCTGTGTTTTTAACAAAAATTAAATAATCTATTTCTCAATAACTAAAAGGAATTAGAAAGAAAGGGATATCTTGAATTATAGCGCTGATATTGATTAATATATTAACCTAAAGATTCCCACTTAATAAAATTATCTTGACTTAGAAAAATTTAATTTACTGATATTTTAGATCAGGTTAGAACTACCATTAATTACAAAAAAATTACCCAGATGAAACTGTTGAGGAATAAACAAAGGAAAAGTAAATAGAACGATAGAGGTCAGTTGACCGTGTAATTATCACTTTTAATATTGGGAATCGGTCCATAAATAACTGAGATATAAAAGACACAAAGATAATCAGACGAACGAACACACTTACGATTGCTCAAAGTTTATAGTCCAAAAATAGTTAAAATTTGGACTCGCTTTCTGATTGGTCAGAGGGTAGGGTAATAAAAAATTAACACCTCCTTGTAAGATCAGGCCATTTGAATTTGAAAGCCATCGCAAGTTTAGATCAGCGGGAAAAGCCTGGTGACCAAGCTTTTTGCCGTCTGGACCAGAAAAGCAGTCAGAGAAACCCATTTACTACTAGTCAACTTTGTGCATGTGTTATTATTATTCTTTACTTGAGGTAAGATAGATGCTTTTATTTGTATATTTCCTTAGCAAGTATCAGGCTCTATGTGTATGCCGATACATTGTATTTCGATACTGCTAATTGGGAGATGGTTCAGGTTACGACGACCTAGGTAGGAATGCAGTCTTTTTCGGAGTGAAATGTGTAAACAATGTTTTGCTATTGGCCTTACAAATGTTGTGCCATAGTGCCGTGGTAATAAAATTGATATTGCCATTGGGAAGTGAAACTCAATGTGTTTGAAAATTTGCTATAAAGTTTTGCGACTGTAAGTCCAGGAGAAAATAAATTGGTAGTGGTTTCTGGAGTGACACAATGTTCAAATAACATGTGACACTATACATAGAATGTTTGAAAGAAGTCATTAACAGGTCATAAGATATATTTGTACACCCCTGCTGATTATGTGGAAGACAAGCAATGCCATATGGAAAAAAAGAATGAAAACACAGGACTGGGTGTAGTTAAAGAAATATAGGATTTGGTGCATATGGTCAGCACACATGGCTGACCCCAGGTAAGATTACCATTGATTAGTTGTGAAATTGTTATAGACAGGTTATAAAGGGGAGGAAACTTTCCTTCTCATTTCAGGGTTGTATTACCAGTAAAAAAGTGTTACAGACACCCTGGAGAAGACATAAATTTTGGGCAGTGAAGGCTCGCAATATACTTTGAGCTACAGACCATATCTTCATCCAGAAAGCAACACCATTTGAGTGAACATATACATAGTCTGGAGCCCATAGCATCAGACAGGCTTCCAGATAAGTGCCTCAACACGGGCACATGACAGCTCTTTTCAACCACCACAACAATCAGAATTTCCTGGGGAAGGATGAAGAAAACAAACCCTCCAATACTGACTATTGTTTATATCAAGCATTGAACATCAGACAGTGGGGTACTCATTCTAGTGACAATTTTATTGTGTTACACTTCATGGACAGAGTTCCATCTTATTGATTTAAAAACTGTAAATAAACATTTTATGATTTTGACAAGTCCTGTTCCAAAAGATTGAGGTTCGGTACAATAAATTGTATATTTATTCCCATATACATATACCAAAACGTTCCCACCAGTCTTACTTACTTACATTTTGTTGAATTACAGTTCGGTTTGAATTTATTCATTCCTCACTTTAAATACATACATACCCTATACACTTGCCATATACATAACACTACAGAGATAAATATACACTGGGTGAGATCATAAGAGGTAGCGGATAGGGACCCCTGAGAAATACATCATCATCTTTCTGATTCAGGGTACTTACATAGCTTGACCTCACCTTGTTAACCTTTAAATTTACTACCATCAAAACCTCTTATCACACCGGCGATTCATTTTGCAAAGAGCTGTGAAATTTGAATGATACACAGACTGTTGGTCTCTGCCTTGGGAGATTCTAACTGATGTTAAAGATAATCTCCACTCAAAGCACATTGCAATTCGCGCAGTTTCCGTGTTTTCCTGAAATGTGATGCGTTTGTTTCTTTTGTGTCTGATACTACTAACTTTCATACCAAGCAAATTAGTATTGTTATGATCAGAAGGAAATAATCCACTTTCTTTGATCATGTTATGAGAAGAGGAAAACTGGTACTCAGTATACAATTCTACAACAGCAAAGATGGAAAAACTAATTCAGTTTTCCCCCTCGATATAGTTTTTTTTTTTTTTTTTAAATTCATCCAAATATGGAAGGAAAAAGATATAAAGAATTCAGTCAAGGATGGACGCAAACAAATAAATAGAGGACAACAAAGATACAAGATACTGGTCTGTGTATTTAGAGGCGTCCCTCAAGTATTTGGCACCCGGAGCGGATCATACCTTTGGCACCCCCTCCCCCATAAAGGAACTCACTTGCAAGTATATTTGTAACAGTAAGTACTATCATAATAGTGTCAGATGGCACCCCATTCCTGGCTGTCACCCTGGGTGGACCGCCCCTCCCCCCCTTAGTATGCGACTGTGTGTAATATAGTGGCATGGAAAGAAGTCAACGTCATAACTGATTAGAAGCACCGAGGACAGGAAGTTGTGGAGAGACATGATCACCTGGGCTTTCTGTCTTGGTACTTGAAGGAGATTGATTTAAAACTTAGCCACGGGAGAGTTCTAAACGGTTGCAAGTATTTACCATGGCGTCAGTTGTGCTAAAGGTGTTAGGCCTAACTTTAGGTCTCTTTTTCATTTTTGTCGGAACTATCAAGCTGACTCCGTCAGTTAATGGAGACATATACAAAGAAATGGTGAGACATTTACTATAAAGTTGTGAAAGTTAAGTTGCTTTATACAGCTTCGACGTTAGACCCTATATTAACTAATGAAAAATGGTATTTGAGTTCCTTTTGCTAATGAAGAATGCACTAGAAACATTGGACAATCTGGATAACATTTCCGCAGCCAGTCACAAACATGAAATGAAGCGAGAAATATGGAAAAAGTATGAGACGATGTCAAGTAATAATATTAAACGATAACCAGTTTCAATTTAAAGAGTTAAAACAAAAAACCAAGTAAGAACAAATACCATGTTCAACATTTGATGGGTTATAATGTGGTAGGCATAGGCCTACATTCTCTATATTTTTAGATTATATGTTCAGTTGCCGCTATTTGTTAATGACACATCCCTCCTGGATAGTTATTTAATTTAATAGTTATTTCAGGTTCGAATGAAGAACAGTGGGAAGTATGTTTGATACTTCTGAGAGGGGTTAGGTTTAGGAATCCTGAACCTAACCATAACAATATGGGTGACTTATTTGGATGGCTTGGAAGAACATGTCTTACTGTTAATTTCATCCCATTCTTCATACTTATGTTATGGGGGAAGTGGGGTGAAAGTGTGGGTTTAATAGTTAATTTACTCCTAATTTGATATCATTGATAGCCTATATATCTTTATTAAACCTGTAGGCCTACATTCTGATTCATACATGTCACACCTATGAGATGAAAAACCTGTACAAAAAATTCAAAAACCCTGTACAAAGACCTGCAAAACCTGTACACAAAAAAAAAAGACTGAAAAACGTATCAAGAGTTAATTCGTGTGAAGAATTTTTCAATTACAGCTGCATTATAATTGAGGCATGGGGACTTTGCCTTTAACGCAAGTCTTCACTTATTTTAAAACTCAATCAATATTTGTCAGGGCGGCTATTTCTGCTATGTCTTCCTCACCACTTCAAGGTGGCTGTTTCACTGCTGTCTTACTTATTACATCAAGGTGGCTGTTTCACTGCTATGTCTTGCTCACCACATCAAGTTTACAGTTTCTCTGCTATGTCTTGCTCACCACATCAAGGTGGCTGTTTCACTGCTATGTCTTACTCATTACATCAGGGTGACAGTTTCTCTGCTATGTCTTGCTCAATACATCAGGGCGACTGTTTCTCTGCTATGTCTTGCTCATTACATCAGGGCGACTGTTTCTCTGCTGTCTTGCTCATTACATCACAGTGACTGTTTCTCTGCTGTCTTGCTCATTACATCACAGTGACTGTTTCTCTGCTGTGTCTTACTCATTACATCAGGGTGACAGTTTCTCTGCTATGTCTTGCTCAGTACATCAGGGCGACTGTTTCTCTGCTATGTCTTGCTCATTTCATCAGGGTGACTGTTTCTCTGCTGTCTTGCTCATTACATCACAGTGACTGTTTCTCTGCTGTCATGCTCATTACATCACAGTGACTGTTTCTCTGCTGTCTTGCTCATTACATCACAGTGACTGTTTCTCTGCTGTCTTACTCATTACATCAGGGTGACAGTTACTCTGCTATGTCTTGCTCATTACATCAAGGAAGTTGAGGGGAACTGCGGTAAGACGTGGAGTACAATGGATGGGTGTGAAAAAAAATCGAAAAAAGGTGATTCGTCTTACGAGGACAAAAGACAAAGAAAATAGCCAACATTACGGCCACAAGGCCTTCGTCAGGGAAAGGAAAGAAAGTGAAGGCTAGATAGGACACATAAGAACCTAAATAAATATAAAAATTAAACGTAGGTACTTCCCTGAAGGCATCGAAGTCCTACCACTTTAGCTGCCCGCGAACGGACTAGCTTGCCCGGAAAAGGAAATGACTGCCACCACCGGATGTACACAATACATACTAAGAAACTAAAAAACGAAACTGAACAATAAACTACCCAAACGTAATATTAGTGGGGACTGGACATAGAAGAGGACAGAATGAGTTGGAGATAAATAAATATGAAATAAAAAATCAAGACATATTAAAAACAGTGTATTATATATTCATACATATTATTAGAGGGCGGCAGAAAAATAGAAAAATAGGATAAGAGTGGAAAGAGTCAAAATAGAACAAGAGAGGAAAGGGTGACCTCAGACAAAGGTGTGTAGAGTGTTAAGACCAGCTGGTTTTAGACACCCAATGCGGTGGATAAGACAGTTCTCAAGCTGTTCTCGGCTAGCTGTGTCAGAGGAGCAGGATCTGATCACCGTGACCTGGATGTCGATGGGACCATGGTGGTCAGGACCATAAAAGTGTAATGGCAACTGGTGTGGATTTTTGCTGAGAGATGTCATTCAAGTGCTGGCTGAATCTGTCCCCAAGTCGTTTGCCTGTTTGACCAATATAGGTTTTGCAGCAACGTTTACAAATGATCGTATAAATGACTGTGTTTCTCTGCTATGTTTTGCTAATTTCATCAGAGTAGCTGTTTCTCTGCTATGTCTTGCTAATTTCATCAGTGTGGCTGTTTCTCTGCTATGTCTTGCTCATTTCATCAGTGTGACTGTTTCTTAGCTATATCTTGCTCATTTCATCAGGGTGTCAATTTCTCAGCTATGTCTTGCTAATTTCATCACTGTGATTGTTTCTGTGCTATGTCTTGCTAATTTCATCACTGTGACTGTTTCTCTGCTATGTCTTGCTCATTACATCAGGGCGACTGTTTCTCTGCAATGTCTTGCTCATTACATCAGGGTGACTGTTTCTCTGCTGTCTTGCTCATTACCTCAGGGTGACTGTTTCTCTGCTGTGTCTTGATGATTACATCAGGGTGAATGTTTCTCTACTATGTCTGACTTGTTACATCAGGGTAGGAATAAATCTGAAAAGGGATCAAACAAGAACTTAGAAGCACTGTCACATCACAGGGCAAGTGCTGCTTTATCCATTCTATTCTTCCAGCTTACAAAACCGTTTGATCATCTAGACTTTGCTGATGACCTGGCTCTTCTGATGCATAACAATAACCAAATGCAAAACAGAATGAAAAATAAATGTTGGAGGAACCAACAATGAAATCAAAATAAGAATGCTAATGGTAACAGGAGCTTTTATTGCAAGGAGAAATATATGGAAATTGAATAAAAGGAATCAACTTAAAAATAAGAATCTTCACAATTGCCCTTCAGTGGTTACCCTCATACAATGGAATCACTGGAAATTAGAGAGCAGATGCTCTATCTAGAAGTGGCAGTAAAATGGAGCAATTCAGCCACCCATTGCTGTATCGAGAAGCTAAAACCATCATCCACAACAAGTACAAAATTCAGTGGAAGGAGGAAGGTGATACATACAGCAGAGATGACCCAATCCACCAAATTAACAAACACCAACCGACCATCATATTCCACCTGAGAACTGGACAATGCAGATTACTGGGCCATCTCTATCGCTTCAGGATATCTCATACAAATGAATGTCCATGTGGAACTGGAATCCAGACCCTCGATACATTCTTCAAAACTGCCCAACCCATGATTACAAGATTGAGCATGACTACAAACTGAATGCGAAAGAAGAAGAAGAATCTTCAGCTCAGATGTAAAGGCAGTCCTTTTATATGGTCCTGCAACACTGCTAATAGCTCTACCTCTCTTACCCTGGGGATTGTAGAACATTGACTGCATTGTATTACTATTAGCAGGTTTCCTTATACTGTGTCCTATCCAGCACCAGCATCTTTCTCTCACCTCTTGTTCCACTTAATTAGTGCATGTTCAAAAGGAATGACACCCTCATGGATATGTCCATATCCAGATCCCTCACTGTAATGAAGTATTATTTCATGATCATTCTTTGTTTCACATATTGGTTTGTGATTTTTGTTTTTAACTTTTAGACTTAAGTGTCCATGTTTGGCTGAGATAGTGCTGGGCTGTTTATATGTTTTGTCATTAAAACACATTTTATTTACTTTTTCCTTAAAATTCAGAGGAAGACATATATTCGTAATTCAAAAGTGTTTCCTTTGGTGAAGCAGACAGGATGGAAACCAAACCCACATACATACAGAAAAACTATTGGTTCTACAGAGATTATATGTGGTGCTTTTCTTGCATTCCTTCCAGGTGAGGGTCATTTGAATTCAGCCAGTTTGTGCGATAAGATTTTTTAGACCTACTGAACTGCACACTTATTTTGATCATTTTTCTCTCTACTGCACCATTTTTCTTCAGTTGTAACCATTGGTTCTGTCATAGTGTCTATTTAGCCTATGCCTATGTGCAGTGCTTCTGTAATTTTTTTTTTTTTTTTGATGTGTGTGTGTGAAAGTAAGTGGTTCATCTATTGTGTGGCTGAGAAATATGGAGAACAACAAAAGTGGCAACAAACAGGTTAAGGGCTTTCACAAATGGGTGCTTCTGCAGAATAGAAGGATTGAAATAGGGTGATAGTATCATCATTATGGAATAAGGGCCAGAAAGGTAACAGTAGCAACACGAGAAAAAGAAAAGATGTTAGCAACAGCTAGAATACACATGAAGGAAACCAACTAATACCATTATCCACAGGTAAAAAAAAAAATAGGAGACCTAAAAACACATTGAGAAGAGAACTGGAAATATAAATAAAAATGATAAAGCAGACATGGAAAGAACTTGAACAGATGGTGCAAGGCAGAAGAGTTGGTTAAGCAATGGAAAGCCAGCTCACCACAGGATTGAAAGACAAAATTAAGATTAAGAAGGTGGTATACCACTTGGAGCAAGCCAGAATTATTACAGTATTCTAGAAGCAGGATAGTTTTTAAATGTATGGGCTAGTTAAAGGTATTAGTGCCAGTTAATAGAGAATAAGAACTAACAAACACACCAGCTGTACAGATTCCCATCATGTAGATAGAGGCTAACCAATGAAAAGAGGGGGGTGTATTTTGAGCAACTTAAGGATACAAGGCCAGTGGGTTATTCCAGAAAATGCCTGAAAGATTTGAGAATAGTAAATAGGTAACAGGCCATCATGACAAAAGAGGGATGAAATCAGAACTGTCTTTAGCACATAAAAATCTCATGGACTTGATGGGCTTTAGATGCCGAAGAACAGGATGATGTTTGATCTATCTTCAGCCATCCTTAGTTAACTTTTTTTTGTAAACAGTAACCTGGTTTTTTTTTGTTTTTGCCTTCACATGTAAGCCTGGAATCTAAGTAAACATAGTTGCTTGAATTAGTGTCTGCATGTAACTCCAATATATATTGGTAATTATGGGTTCAGTTAGTCATTGAGTCCATGCTTCGAAAGGTTCAAAATGGTTGGCTACGGCATGAATGGAACACATTCACAGAAGCTTCGAATCTGCAGGAACTGGTGTGAATCTACTTTCCTGGTCATGCATGGGTACGCAGTAATGAGAGAGCTGACAGACTAGCGTCACGACCACCCACAGAGGGACACTGGATACAAAGAAGGGAGATATACTGAGAACAATTAATGATCGCCTGTTAGAGAGTGACACTGCAGTAGATGAATCATCAAGGTTAAGACAGCTGGAATTTGGCATCAGATGTAAGGCTATCAGAGATGAACATATGAGAGGATGCATCCACAACCAACGAGCTACAGGAACAGTTAGCATTCATACTCTTCAACATATCCTAAGGGAGACTGCGCACCTATGGGTTTGCCTGGAGTGCAGTGATGTCGATTCTGTTCATCAATAACAATAGTTTTTTTTTTTTAAATGTGTAATTGTCTTCAATATTTATATGGAAAATTTAAGGTAGGCAGTGGAAAAGGTTCTTGAAGGATTGAGACTGAAGATAAGAATATCAAAGGTCGATAACAAGACTTTATCGCCACAGAAATATGTTCAAAGTATGAAGATCAGGGAAGACTGATGCATGTGGAGATTCCTCCATAGGCATGTGCAGCTGAAAAGAATATCATCAAAAGAACAACACAGATCTGCCAGACTGCTTCTTTCAGTAACTGGTCATATGAATGAATAAAAATATAAATAAGACGTATAGATTTACAACAAAAACAACAACCAAGATGTCGCATAACTTCATAAATGGGTGCTTGCGTAATATATAATGATTGAAGTGGTATGACAGGATGGCCAATGTGGAAATGATGACAAAAACCAGTTCATCGCCAGTGGAACAAGAGATGAGAAGAAGATGGTGGCAATGGGTAAAACACACTTTAAGAAAATCTTTTGATAGCAATACAAGGCAGTCATTGTTCTGAAATGCCCATAGTAAGAGAAGTAGAGGGAAACCAAAAACACACAGAGAAGAAAACTGTAGACGGATACTAAAGGGATCAGGACAACATGAAAAGACCTGGAGTTTGTAGCATGGGACAGGAGGACTGGGCATGAGTTTGTTGAAGGTCTATGCTCCAATGGGAGCTGTCAGGTAATGAATGAACGGATGAAGTGTAGATATACAGTTAGATGCTATTCATATGGTTATTTTGTATCAAGGTCATGCTTTGAAAATTAAAGTAACAATTCTATATCCATGTGTCCAATCCACTGCCAGCATCTTCTTATCATCTCGTTCCACTGGTACTTGTCTGGTTCTGTTCATCAGCTCCATGTTGGTGACCTTTTCATACCATTTAAATTTTACTATTCTATGCAAGCACCCATTTAATGAAAGCCTGTAATTTCTTCGGGAGTCATGGTAGCACAGTGGTTAGTGCACTGGCTTCCTAGCTCGGTGGTCCATGGTTCGATCCCCAGTTGAGGTGGGATTTTTTAGACCGCAAACGGCTCCGGGGTCGACCCAGCCTCATGAATTGGGTACCAGAACAACTCTGGGAAGGTTAAGGCGGCTGGTGTGATGCTGACCACATCACCCCTAGTGTGCCAATGGTCAAGAAAATATGGGCCTAACACCATATTCCCAATATACCTCAATAGGCGTGTAACGGGATCCTTTAACTTCTTCATGGTTGTTTTTGCTCTTCAGCTTGTTTCAGAGCCATTCAGTCAGACTGACTGGACATATGAGTTGAAGAGTCTCATTTTTATGTTGTACTGTATGTGAAATTACTAAAACGTCTTTGCTCATCTAAATGCTAGTTTTGTTTTAAGAACCATAATTTATGGTAAGTTTGTAAATATGGTTTTGCATATCCTGCTTTTAATTTACTCTTGTTTATTATGTCTGTTAACATTGTATTTCTATAGGTCCTCTGAAAGAAGCTGCAAACATTTGCCTGCTTGTTATAACACTAAATGATATCTATGCTCATTATGCACTGGATGAAGGACTGGATAAAATGAGCCCTTCTATTGTTTTTGCTCTTTTGCTGACCTGCAGACTTGTCATCTTCCTTCAAAGCCTTGCAGCAGAACCCAAGTCTGTGTTCCAAAAGAGTCAGTTAGAGCCACAAGCTGAACCTGCATCAGATCGAGTGGATGACAAAAAGGATCAATGATTTCTATGCCAGTGTTATGAACTTCCTTGAGAATTGTATGGTCTGTCATTCTGAGTCTAGTGAATGTAATAAAGTGTTTTATTACCTTCATTTGTATGGCAGTTGTGGTGTTCTGGAATTTTTGTTATTCACTTTGTGTTAGTCAGGTGAATGTAGTAATATTTTATAAAAAGGCCCGTTTGCTGTGTCTGATTCAATGAATTGATTTCATTGTGCTGTACATCTTCACCGTCAAACTACTGTTATACACTTTTTTTGCAAGTCGATGTGAATCTTGAATTACTTCATGCCTCGGTCACTGCTTTAACTGTTTCTGTCCCAGGCACCTATTAGGTTTTACCAAAGCAATAAAATGGATGCCAGTTTATTGTCCCCACTTATGATGTATTAGAACAAGCAGTATAACATATGTATTTATGTGAACATATCTTATGGTATACGTGTAAACGCGTATTAAATTGATTGAAAACTATTATGATGTGCTGCATGTCTTATGTGGAACACATAAGTTTTTCTTTTATATCGAATTAAGTGGACATCTGGGAGCCACGATAGCACAGTGGTTAGTACACTGACTTCCTAGCTCGGTGGTCCATGGTTCGATCCCCAGTTGAGGTGGGATTTTTTAGAACACAAACAGCTCTGGGGTCGACCCAGCCTCATGAATTGGGTACCAGAACAACTCTAGGAAGGTTAAGGTGGCCGGCGTGATGCTGACCCCATCACCCCTAGTATGCCGATGGTCAAGAAAATACGGGCCTAACACTGTATTCTCAATAGTCATGTAACAGGATCATTTACCCTCCTTTCCTTAAGTGGACATCTTAATTAAAAAATAATTTTATAAAATTAAAATAATTAAAATTTAAAGTAATTTTAAAACAAGGCATATAAGGCAGGCCTTGTGAGAAAAATATACCGTATTGTTGCACATTATATGACCCCTATAGTTCCTGGGAGTCTCAGAAGAAACAAGGAAAGAATATGGCTACTGCAAGAAACAAAGAGTTGGATGAATGTTTCCGTTATGTCTTGCTCATTACATCAGGGTGACTGTTTCTCTGCTATGTCTTGCTCATTACATCAGGGTGACTGTTTCTCTTTTATGTCTTGCTCATTACATCAGGGTGACTGTTTCTTTGCTGTGTCTTGCTCATTACATCAGGGTGACTGTTTCTCTTTTATGTCTTGCTCATTACATCAGGGTGACTGCTTCTCTGCTATGTCTTGCTCATTACATCAGGGTGACTGTTTCTCTGCTATGTCTTGCTCATTACATCAGGGTGACTGTTTCTCTGCTATGTCTTGCTCATTACATCAGGGTGACTGTTTCTCTGCTATGTCTTGCTCATTACATCAGGGTGACTGTTTCTGTGCTATGTTTTGCTCATTACATCAGAGTGACTGTTTCTTTGCTATGTCTTGCTCATTACATCAGGGTGACTGTTTCTCTGCTATGTCTTGCTCATTACATCAGGGTGACAGTTTCTGTGCTATGTTTTGCTCATTACATCAGGGTGACTGTTTCTTTGCTATGTCTTGCTCATTACATCAGGGTGACTGTTTCTCTGCTATGTCTTGCTCATTACATCAGGGTGACTGTTTCTCTGCTATGTTTTGCTGATTAGTAGCTGTCATGTAAAACAGATTTCCACAGAAACCACCACTGTTGGAGCAAGTGTATGCTTGGAGCAGGCTTCCTCCAAGTGGACCAGCTGCAGTGGGGGCTGTATGTGCCACATGGAGTGCAAAAGAAAATAATGATAACATGGCTCATGTGATAGAAAGAGTTGTGGTAGATGTAAGCTAAAGATGGCTGCTGTCCAGTTAAAGACTGCATGTTTTGTAACATTGTATATTTATGTGATAAAACATACACAAGAGAGGATCTGAGTATGTCTAATGTAACCATTTTTTTTTTTTATATTTTCAAATTTTGATTTACAGTATCTCGTTATCCAAGCACATATTGTTAATCAAAAGTATTGATTAATTATGATCTAGAATGTCTGAAACATTTATTTAGCATTTTGTCTTTAGTGCTACAGTAATAGTTTAAGCTTGTCATTATTGTTTTGTTATAATATTGATGTATAGAATTGATATATTGTGTAATTATTAGTTTCTTGTCAAAATGTTCTAGTCAAGTTTGTAAAGCTAGTTGTGTTGTTTTTTTTTAATATTAAAGTGACAAAATATTTTGTTTTAAATTCTGCTGCTCATGCTGAAAAAGCATTGATGGCAAGGATTTTTAATTGGCTTCCAATCCCATGCATGGAGGGAGGCCTGGCATGTTGTCATTTTATATTTTTTTCAGGTGTCCATGCACCTTCTTCACAATTATCCAGGTTTTCCCCCTTCCTTTGCCAATCTGTCAGCCTCCTCACCTCCAGGGATGTTGCAGCGAGAAGGGATCCACTGTATCACAACTCTCCTGTATTGCCGACACAGTCTGTGAAGCGCTACCCCTAGGCCATCCAGCCCAGCATTTATTTGACTTTTCAGTGTTGTAATCACTGACAGCGCATCTGAGAAGATAACTACTGGTCTCTCTGAGCTTTTTTCTGTCATTAGAACCTCTGATGCAGTTTTCACGGCCTCCGCCCCCGCTCTGAAGCCAGTTGAAAACTTCCCTGCCGCGACTGCTATCTCCCTTTATGTGCCATCGCTTAAGCTCAGGAAGACTCCCCCACCCCCATCTTCCGCCGCACTAGTTGCCGATCCATCTGTGTACGCATGGATCCAGGGGTTGCTTGGGTAATGCTTCTCTATATATTTTGTGGTTAGGACTCTCCCTTCTGTTTCAGCCTGACTGCCCTCTCTCTCAACACCAGGAACATTTTCTATCATTTCAGGGAAGCACTGTTGTTTCCAAATTGGTAGCTTGTGTGCAGTACACATTGGCGCAGCTGTTGACGTTGCATCCATGGGGTCCGCTCTCATCCTTGTTTTTACTGTCTCTACAAAGTTGCTTCGCTTCAGTCTTCCCCTTCCAAGTCCATTTATCCCCTGGTGCACCGGGTGATCCATCAGCCCCCCGAACTTCTCGGCCCGTTGCCGGGCCCTGCTATCTCCTCTATCCTCCATAGGCTGGAGGTGAGCAATCTTTTCCAACTCTTTTATTGGTGCTGATTTCATGCCCCCAGTTATGATTCTCATTGCTTGGCCTTGGGTTCTGTCCACTTTGTCAAAGTTCGACCCAGCGGCTGTTGACCATGCTGCAATGCCATACTCCAAGACTGGTCCCACTCGCCCAGTACATAGATTCCCCAGTACTCTCTCGTCCGCTCCCCAAACCGCGCCAGCAAGTTTTTTCATGATTGCCATTCTCTGCCCTGCTCTTGTCCTGTCTTTCTCAATCTGGGTTTTCCAAGTCAAGCGGCGATCAAAGGTAATGCCTAGGTAGTTTGGGTTTTCATCCAGATGTAGATTTTTCCCATTTAGCACCAATTTGGAGATCTGCGGTTTGCCAGAGAGAGAAAACACTGTGAATGATGTCTTCTCCTCATTTATCTTTACCAGCCATGCCTTGGCCCACTCCTCCAGTGATGTTAGGGCTTGCTGCATCCGAATGCTTGCTGTAGAGATATATTCCTCTGAGATCCACAGGGCCAAGTCGTCTGCAAAGGAGGCATTGTGGGTTCTTCTTGGAATATTCTCTGATATGTCATTTATATATGTGAGGAACAATGTGGGTGACAGGACTCCCCCTTGGGGAACACCCTGCTCCAATACCATCTTCCTACTGGTCTGTCCCTGCAGTTGGACTCTGGCCGTTCTATTTTCAAGATAGTGGCTGATCCATTTGAACATTCTCCCACACACTTCACTTCTTTGCAGCTTGACTTTCAGTCCATCTTTCCACACTTTGTCAAATGCTTTTTCTAGGTCCACCAAAACCACCAGTGTGTGCTTTTTTTCTTGGAAAGCATCCTCAATTTTCTGAGTTATATAAGTGATCTGGTCTTCAGTGGATCTGTGTTTCCTGAATCCTGCTTGCTGTGGGGCTAAGAGATGTTTTTCTTCTAGATGCCACATAAGTCGAGTATTTATTATGCGCTCCATCAATTTTCCAACACAACTAAGTAGACTGATAGGTCTGTAGCCATTTGGTTCTGTCCGAACTTTGTCTTTCTTAGGTATTGGAATCAGTATGGCATCTTTCCATGCCTGTGGTACTATTCCTCTTTTCCAGCTGCAGTTTAGGATGGCCAGAAGCTTCTTTTTTGCCTTTGTTCCTAGGCCTGTTAGCATTTCATTGGTTATCCCATCTTTTCCGGGTGACTTCTTTTTCTTTAGCGCCCTCATTGCCTCTTCTAATTCTTGCATTGTTAACTTTGCCATCATGTGTTCTTCTGGTGCAAGCTTTTTGTTATCATGATTCCTTTGTTCATCAATGATGGCCTTTCTTCTGTCTATAGGGACATCAATGTGGTTTGCACCAGCATAGTGTTCCATGAGTGCATTTGCAGCTTTTTTTTTCCCGAGAGCATATTTTCACCTTGTTTGATTGTGATGTGATTTTTGTAAGGTTCTTCGTTGTTCAAAGCTCTAACTAGTTTCCACAGCTTGTTCCCTTCTTTATCTAGGTTGAGATTTTCTGTTGTTTGCTTCCAGCAGTCTCGTGTTGTTTGGTCCAATGTTCTTCTGTACTTTGCAGTGGTTGCTTTGAGCAAGATGTTTGCCTCAGTTGTTTGTTCTGTTTCTGCCTTGTCTCTGGCTTGTGCTACCTCATCTTCAAGTTTTTGCAGATCTTCATTCCAGTAAGGTTTATAGTTTTTTCTTGCCCCTCTCGGAATAGTCTCAATAGCTGCTTGAAGTATTGCTCTATTAAAGCTTTCAACCATATTTTTCATGCTGTTGTTTCGTGTGTTTATGGTTTCGCAAAGGCTGTCAGTCAGCACTGCAAAACTGTCCCAGTCAGCTCTTTTGTAATTCCATCGGGGCAATGGTTTCACTTCATGGGGAACATACTCCATATTAACCACTAGCTTTATTGGTCTGTGGTCGCTGCCTGCTAGCTGGCCAAATACCTGTCGGTCAATTTTGTGAAATATGTCCCCCGTGGCAAAAGCTAGGTCTGGAGTGGAAGTGGTGTGCCATCTTCTAGAGCAGAAACTGGGTTTATCATCTGGCCTGTTGATAAGGTGAAGATTTGTGTCTATCTCCCAGTCCTCCACTTCCTCTCCTCTACCGTCTGTATCCAGATATCCCCATCTTTCCGAGTGGCTGTTGAAGTCTCCGACCACAATGCAGTTTGTGCTCTCCATTTCCATACTCTCAAGTGACAGGTCTTCGCCCGGTGGGCCACACAAACCGTAGACACGCATGCTCGTGTCCTTTATTTTAATGTCAACCCCCACAATTTCCGATTGGTCGTTGAAGTTCACAGATACCCCGCTACTTGGTATTGAGTTTCGGGTAAGTAATAGCACACCTCCCTTGTGTCCCTCTCGATCGAGTCGGAAAGCCTGGTATCCTCTTATTGAGAATCTGTGGTTGCTGTTTAGATGCGTTTCTTGGATGCAAGCCACATCTATTTGATCCCCATAAAGGCGGTTTTTTAGGGGGGCTTTTTTGTTCAGAACTCCCTCTGCACCCCACTGCAGAACGTTGAGTGCTCCCGGCGTTTGGTCAACAGCTTTTGCCCTTTCCCTCTGCACCCCGACTCCACAATTCAGGGGAAGGTGACCACCAGTAGTACTGGTTGGACCCCTTCGAGGTGGGGGGTCCGGCACTCTCGCCGCCTGGCGGGACTCCACGGGACGAGCACCACAACGCTTAAATTGTATTCGTGACATCTTCATTAGGCGAAGTACGTTGCACTGTTTCGTTGAGCATGTAGCCCAGTGCATCCGATTTCAACAAGCGTTTCTGTAGGGTTGCGTTCCTTAGCCCTTGACTGTCCCCAGCCTACCTGCAAGGCAGCAGGTGGTTTGAGATCAGAGTTTTCCTTCTCCTAGACGAACTGCCTTCCAAGGCTTACGAGCTTCATCTACCCAGGATTTTAACCCATGCCTGGGGTTTGGGTTGATGATGCTGGCCAGAGTATGGTCCACTCGCCGGTGGGCACTGCGCCTACACTGCATGGGGTCCCAAACCACTCCCGACAGACGACAAACAGTGAAGAATGAGGCAAGAAAGCATTTAACCCATGAAGTGGGGGTGGATTGGTGCAGACCAGAGCATGTACCACTCGCCGGTGGGTTCTGCATCTACACCTATAGGGTTCCACCCACTCCTCAGCCCATTTAGTCTGGCCCCTCACCCAGGACCTGTCCGGCTTGGGTGACCCTGCCAGGAGTAAAACTCCCGCCGGCATAGCTCCCGGGATCATTGGGGCGCTCAAGCTCTCCAACCACGGCAAGGTAGGCTTACATGTGGAGAGAGTTGTTGTATATGAAACTGAAGGTAACTGGATGTACTTTACTCTTTTGCTACAAGTATAAAAGCTTTCATTGAAAAATTATTAGTTATTCAAGGTAAAATGGAGGACAAAAGAAGTAGCCGGTGCAAAATTAGGGAAAAGTATTCATTAAAATTCTTCTACAATTGTTCCTCATGAGAATATCCAAGGGTAAAGTTTCAAAATGTCACAAACAGAAGTACTCTTACAAAGTACAATCAGTTTTTAATCAATAAACACTCAGAAGATTGTTAATTTCACAAATTACAACAACAGGTCATATTGTTGTAAAAAAGAGGAAATTTCAGTTTATACATCAGAAAGATGGGAATTATATTATTTACACATGAATAATTGTTAGTAACTGCATCTTGTGCATAATTTAAATTTATCAATAAAACATATTAGTTAGTAAAATGTAAAGTAAAATGGAGGCGGAATAAGAAGCAGGTAAATTTGAAAGAAATAGATATATTCTTACCTTGCCGAGCTGCTCCTCTTATGAAGATATTATCCATAGGAAAACACATAATCATAATCCATAGGAAAGCACAAAATCCATAGGAAATCACAAAAGATCACTTTCGCTATCCTGTGAATATGCTGCAATCACTCTCAAAAATTTCTTCAAATAACTTACGAGCTTGATCTGACGTTAACCTTTTTGGACTACCATTCGAAGAAGTGGGTGTGGCTATTTTTTGTTAGAAAATATACGCTTAAAAAAATCGCTTTAAAAATCTAAAATAAATATCTCAAAACAGAAAAACGTCCACTATTAGAACACGTGCGGTATTTAAAATAATGTACTTCCAGTCGGAAATGACGTTTTGGGTGGTTTGGGGGTAGTTATAATTAGAAACAGAGGCACATACACTAAACGCTTTTTAAAGTCGATTGGGCCAAGCGCGTCTAACCCCTGAGGATATATAAAGTCGATTGGGACTTAAAGAGTTAAATTACCAGCAAGTCTAACCCAAGAAAGGACAACAAACTATTATGGTGTGCAATTTCCATCTCATGTCCTGACAATAGCACCATTTCTCCTGTTTTAAGTTTGTTCCTGTCCATTTCCTTTCATCAAGCAAGTAAGACTGTCAACACACACAGATACTTAGAAACTAAAATTGTCAAAAACACACTTATAAAACAGATGACTGAGTTTTAAAAAATTTTTTTACCTCTCCCACAAATTGAACTCAGAAAATGTGCTTGAAAGGCAAGTAATCTAACCACTAAAGTACTTCTTTTTCTTTTTTTTTTTTTAAATATTAACTATGTTAATGCATACACAGCGCCTAATTATAGCGAGCAAGATGAGTATAATGGTAATTAAACTATATGTTTTTAAACAAAAGTCAACACACATTTGCTTCCTTCAAGCACATGCAAACTTATTTCTGAATGTAATCGAAGAAAAATGAGAACATTCACACAAGAGTTCTAATTGCCCTTGCTTGGATCAAGGGATATAATTGTCTGCCTTTGCTTTGATTTTTTACTGATTGCCTCCTTCAGTATATAGTGTTACTTTACTGACATACCAAGATAATTATTTTTAGATAAGTAATCCTTCCTTTACTGTTAAAGTAACAAATACTGAACATAGACTTACAAATTTTGTTTTAAGACTGGAATTTAATTATTAAAGAAAAACTTTGACACCATGAATATTGATTCATAAATTATGACTTATTTTTTAGATTTATGAAGCACAAGCCATGTTAAATATATCACCATTACATATTAAGCAACTTTTTCCTATAATGTTTTTGTCCAGTATAATTAAAAGTATTATGCCACTGGTGTTCACTTAATGAATATGTTGTAGTAGGCAGTATATAGAAATTCTGAGTTTTATGCTAGTTTCACACTATAGCACTTTTATATGTAATGTCATTGTGGAGGGGAGGGTCTCTGATAGGAAAATAGAAAGAATCAGACTACTGCTCCCCCAGTATGTTGTACGAGGCAATTAATATGAGGTTGGCAGCCTTGCCATGTAAGATAAATTGCTACATAAACCACCACTTCAAGAACATATTACTGCTTTGTACAGGCTTTCTCCAATGGGATCAGCTGTGGTAGTACATCCATGCTTCATAGAGAGCAACAACAACAAAAATGAAGTATTATGGAGGTGCTTGACGGATAGTTTTCTGGACTTCCTAGAACATTCAAATGACTGGCGTACGTGTTTTAGGCATGAGAACATTGTGGTACTTAGCACATACAATCTTAGGATTACGAGCACAAAAAAAACTTATTTCACTGTTGCTGAGTTTACAGAGGCTTGATCAGTGTTTTGAGGCTTGAGAAAATACAAGTGCTTGATTAGTTTGTTCTGCCAATGTGCTTATGCTCAAAAGCTAGCTTTGGTCCACATAGACTTGACAGCATGCAGTTCTCCAATCCAAATGCTGCAGGCTTGAGAACATACAGATATTTCGCCCACATTTTCTGTTTTTTTTTAACTGTAGAAGGGCTTAATCGCTGGTTTTGTAGATTTGGAAATAACAAGTTAGGAACGTATGAGTGCTTGATCCACATTTTCAAGGCTTACACATTTCTTCTTCTTTGTTCACTCTCAAATCACCAAATCTATCTCTCTCTTATATAGCTGGCACTTTATCTCTGGCTTCTGTCATCAACATACAGTTTCTCCCTCAGCTGGGTTGGAAAAAACCGCACTGTCACTGTGATCCTGTTAAGGAGTCAGCATTCTTAGGGGACATGTTCTACTGTTTGTTTGTCCTCCCCACCTGGACACATATTTGTCTGCCCAAAGTTAAGTTTATTGAGCAGATGGTATTTGAGTCTGCAGCAGAGGATTCTAAGGCTGAAAATTATCACTTGATCTCTTCTTGGTAATATAGTGTCTTGCACATGCTCTGAGCCGAACATGTAACAGTAACCACAGTTTCCCCTTATTATTTTTAATACATGAAGACTCCATTGGGGAAAACCAAACATGTCACAAAAATGAAACTGCATTTCATACTTTAAAATGCTAAGGAACAGTAGCTTTATATGATTCATTTTCTGTGAGATTTGTTTTTTTTAATTTGATGATTAGAAACATACTGTTCAACCTTTGGTGGGTTATAATTAGGATATATATAGTTTTCAATTCCGAATATATGCTGATGCGTGAAAGTGGCATCACATCTCCCATTTTCTGGGAGAGGAATGGGTTGTCAAATATAATTATCATTTTTACACTTTCTTTGATGTATGCTTAATGTGCAGGTATTTTAAAAAGAATGTCTTGAAAATGTGGTGATATTGAAAAAAGCAGAGGAAAGCAGACAGTGTAGATTTGGAAGGGCATGGCAAAATAGCAGCTAACATCTGTTAAATATTAAATAGACTGTGACAGCAATGGATAGATATGATGACTGGCATACAAGGCCAGTTGCATGCTGGTGATTTTTTTACTTCTCGTTAATCTTAATGTGATGGTGTGGATATGCATATGCTGTTGTCATTCATGTTATCAGACTCCTACCAAATGCACCATTTTTATGTTGGAGCAGATATATAGAGTGATTGCTGACTGGAACAGAATGCTTCTGAGTGTGATTTTTGTGGCGGGATGAAGGTGGATATGTATGTGTTATTTTGGTGATGTGATGCTTTAGATTTTTGACATAACTATGGCCTTCTTTCGTTCACACTCTGCCATCACAGATATTTTTTAAAAAACTGGTATTTAACAGGTCCCCACTTGAACTTTAATGCAAGACCCTGTAGATGAGACATAAATATTAAGCATTACAGCAAACAAGCAAGCCCAGTAGACACTGAACAAGTGAAATGGTCAGTAATTACGATTCAGACTACTCAAATTCATCCAACCTATTTGCTGTCTAGGAGTCTTTTTGTGTCATCACTGTTTGCCATGTTATCACATTCTTTTGTTTATCTTCTTAGTGTTGCAAAGGTGTATTCCTTCATGACTGACTATATCAAAATGTTCCTTAATGATTAGTCAGCTCATGGCCTAAATTATTTATTACAGTTTTCTGAACCCAAATATAATCTTTATGGCCAAACAATCACAATAATAATTTTGTGAAACTTCTCTTTCCAATATATTCCCAACTAACATAATTACCGATGTATGTTAAGTCGGTCGGTCTCACTCAAAATAGTAACTCACGCCAGAAAAAAAAAGTGCGCAACGCACGGTGTGCAACTTGTGCCGCGTGGGTGTTATATAAAACAAATACTTTAGTTTAATTTGTTTTATTCTTTCACGAAATTAGTAGTGCTCGACAAAGAAAAAGTGCGTAAAAATTGGTGTGCATGAGCCCTTACCCGATGTACAAATCATGAAAACTTGAAAGTTTTTGTTAAAACCACTTATTATCAGGGAACACTCTTTGAAAACAATCCACGCACTTTCACACAAAATGTTGTCATCTAAGAACTTTTAAATGAATCAAAAATAACATAATTCTTGCCGTGTGTACGTTGGTCACAGCTGAGGAATGCAACCGTGTTGAAAAATTTTATTGTTTCCATTATATATACTCTCCCGAAAATAGTTACAATCAACAAAGAAAAGCGTTCAAATGACGGTGTTCATGAACAGTTTGATTACACTGTATAATGGAAAGAAACCAAAAACACTCTAAGAATGTACTTCTATCTGCTCATCCGGGAACGGGAACAGCACATTATAATTAAAAACCCGTCAAGTTTGACAGGTTATTGCTAGTTTATTTAATAGTTAGCATAAACATATTATGCCTGTAGTATTCCTGTGCCTGTTACTAAGAGTTTTTTAATTAACATAAGTTGCCATGTGTTTTAAAGAGGACACTTTATTGCACACATACTTGCAGTAGAGAACAATGGTGAATGATTCATACATGCATGCCTTTATTTCATGATTCTGTACATTAAATACACATATAGCAGTGAGGTTTTAAGAAAAGCTCCTTCATTGCAATATGATGGCCAGAATTTTAAGTATGTGTGTATAGGGGTTTTTTTTTTGTTGCTAGTGGGGAGAGATGGTCTCATTATATGTTTAGATATAGTCACATCTTTACTAATACTTCATCCTCTTACATTTTTTCAACTTTCATTAATATTAAATACAGCACTTCTCAATAGATTTAGAATTATGTTCACTTCCACCCTTAATGTTGCCTATAACAGTCAGCCATATTTGTTTTTCATCAAATTTTGTTCCGTTTTTTTTTGTGTGGAATTTAAAAATCAGATCAAAGGACCTTCAGGAGAAATGAGCTTGTAGTAAACAAATGTGGACATGTTTGATTTCATCTCTGGTTTTTCTTTTTTAAACTTATCTGTTATTATTTTTTTAACATTATTATGAGTGAGAAATCCATTTTTATTTCTACCTCTTGTCTTTTATTAATGCAGAATTCAAAAGCATTTTTAATGTAGAAATTTTGTTCAAACTGCTCCTTGATAAACTCAGAGCATTTCTGTGTTAACTGGGTTAACATAACTTTTTAAGTATATCATTTGGGTCTCTGTGGTAACTGCTGTAATTGAATGTATTTTGTTGATGTGTGTAATGTTGCCAGTTTTTATACTTTTGTTTTTATTTTGAACCAGCAAAAGGAATCTCAGTCTTGTCATCCAAGAAGATGAGCACATGAATCAGTTAACTGCTTAGAATTTACTTTTTGTTTTACCAGTTTTCAAATACGAGAAATTCCTTGGATGTAAGAATTAACATTAAATTATTTGTTATTTCATACAATACTTTGCTTCTGTTTAAATTTTTATGTTGTATATATATGTGTGTGCCCCATGTTGTTCCTAGGGTCTCTGATGAGACTAAGAGAAAACATAACTACTGCTGCATCAGGCTGCTACAAGGTCACTGATATCAGGCTGGCCACCTCATCATGTTAAACAAATTGCTGCAGAAATTGTGATTTTTTAACACATTTTGGGCGACTTTTGGTGGTTTTCAAACACATTTTGGGTGACTTTTGGTGGTTTTCACACACATTTTGGGTGACTTGGTGGATTTCACACACATTGTGGGTGACTTTTGGTGGTTTTCACACACATTTTGGGCTACTTTTGGCGGTTTTCACACACATTTTGGGCTATTGGTGGTTTTCACACACATTTTGGGCTACTTTTGGTGGTTTTCACACATTTTTGGTGGTTTTCAAACACATTTTTGGGTGACTTTTAACAGTTTTCAAACACATTTTGGGCTACTTTTGGTGGTTTTCAAACACATTTTGGACAACAAAAGTTATTGAACAAACATAATTTAAATAAAATGACAAAATGTTCGCATGCCAAGAAGGTTGCCACTGCACTTTTGAAACTCAGTGCTGATATAAACCATGCTGATGTTCCATCAGATAGAAAAAAAATAAGGCCATGACTGATAAACACAAGATCTCTGACAACACACAGTGTGCACTAGACGAGCACATAATGGCAAATATAATAACTCTGGAAGAAACTGACGAAACACAAAGGCCACACACACACAAAATATCACTAGCAAAGAATGGAATGACAAATGAAATTCTAAACGATCTGGACACAAAAGAAAAAAAACTTCAGGCAGTCCTACACTGCAGTTGTATGAGTGGTTTCTTACCTCAGACATCGAAGACATCCATATTATTACAACTTCCTTTGAAAGAACAAGATTTGAAAGAACCAAATAGTTTCATATCTATCAGTCTACTTAGCTGTTTAGAAAATGTTGTGGAACTTCTATGGTTAGTAGCAGACATGTAGCATCTTGGGACAAAAAACATATTAATCCTTCAATAGGCAGAATTCATTCCACATAGATTCACTGCAGCTAAAATCACCTATATAGTTCAGGATATCAAAGACACCATCCAAAATATAAAACACAATTTGAGGTTTAGGGCGGACTTCATAACAGTGTTAGAAAAACATGGAAGAAGGGTTTGAAATTTGCCCAGAAGACGTGTATCTGGAGAAATGTACAACTGATCGGCCAGTACCTTGGGAACAGAACTGCTAGGTACAAGTACAATTGATCAATTTAAAAAAAAAAAAAAAAAGACTGATGCAGAAAGTCCCAAAAAGAGGGAGCTTTTACACCAAGACTGTTTCTTGTGCACATAAATGATATAAATAACAAAAAGTTTTCCTAAAAGGGCTCATCATTCCTTGTTTGCTGATACTCTGATTGTATGAATCACTGACGAATATATCACCACAGCAAGCACTCAGATACAGCTAAACCTGACATCACCGGAGAAGTGTTCTAAACCATAACCAGAACAGATCACTGAAATAAAAAGAAAAAACAACACTGTTTTCCTCTCAAATAAACCTCAAAGCTCTAAATTAGTGATAAATGTAAAAATCTGTGCCTAGAAGAAAAACTTAACTACACATGCTTCGGAAGATTCAAAATGGATGACTACGGTATGAATGGATAACCTCCATTGAAGCCTTGAATTTTCAAAAACTGGTGGGGATCCTGGTCATGTAGGGAGATGTGGCAATGAAAGAGCTGACATACTAGCTTCAAGAGCACCCACAGAAGGTGCATTAGATATGGATACGGGACAGATACTGAGGATAATTAATGATCGCCTACTACAGAATGACACTGCAATCGATGGTGCAGAATGCTGGAGAGTAACAGAGAAGGAAATGCCTAAGGAAAATTCATCGATTCTTTTGGCTGAATACCATCACCAATCAAGAACTGCTTACTCAGAGGAACCAAGAGGATATGCAGCCATCATACAAGGGGCGTTCAGAAAGTAATGCACCACATCGTTTTTCTCAGCTCATAATGAAGATAGAAGCATGAAATTTTGCACACTTCAAATATGGCATGTGTCAATTGTGTGCACTAAATTGCACCGCAACAGGCCAAATAATACGGCTGCCCTAAACCGTTGAAATGGAGCGTGTTAGCAACTTGCGTTATAAACAGCGAATTGTGATAGAATTTCTCGTTGCAGAGAAGGAAATTGTTGTGAATATTCACAAGCGTCTATGTGATGTGTATGGAAGTTTTGCAGTCGACAGGAGTACAGTCAGTCGCTGGGTTCAGAGAATCAAAGAATCAGGAAGTGGAGATACGGAGCTGCTTGATCGGCCGCGCTGTGGACGTCCTGCCACAGCCACCAACGCAGAAATGTTGAAATGCGCTGAGGGCATTATTCTTACTGATAGGCGAATTACTACTCAACAATTGGCCTTACAGCTGTCAGTCAGCATTGGTAGTGCAAATGCAGTTATAAAAACTCTCGGATTTTCTAAGGTTTGCGCAAGATGGGTTCCTCGAAGTCTCACAAATGACCACCGATTGCAAAGGAAAGGAATTTCTTCTGAATTGTTGGAGCGTTTCAATGCTGATGGAGAGAACTTTTTGGCTAAGATCGTTACAGGCGACGAAACCTGGGCACATCATTTTGAACCTGAGACAAAAAGACAGTCAATGTAGTGGCATCATCCGCAATCACCAAGAAGAAACAAATTCAAGACAATTCCTTCAGCTGGAAAGGTCATGATCACTGTCTTTTGGGACATTGAAGGTGTGATTCTTGTGGACCTTATGCCAAGAGGAGAGACAATCAATTCGCAAGCTTACATTAAGACATTGAAAAAACTCAATCAACGTTTTCGCAGAGTTCGGCCGCACAAGAATCCAGCAGACCTGCTTCTCCTTCACGACAATGCGCGACCTCACACAAGTCTGGCAACACGGGAAGCAATCACCAAAGTGGGTTGGACTGTACTACCCCATCCACCCTATAGTCCCGATTTGGCACCCTCTGATTTTCATCTATTTAGTCCACTTAAAGATGCACTCCGTGGGACAAGGTTTGAAGATGATGAAGGAGTGATTCATGCAGCGAAGAAATGGCTACATGATCAAGACAAAATCTGGTACGGGCTAGGAATACATGCACTTATTTCGCGCTGGCATAAAGCCGTACAAGTTGATGGGGATTATGTTGAATAATACCGATGTTTACATGACATATCCATGTATATTGTGTATAAATTTCATGCTTTTTGAATAAACAGTTCCTGAGAAAAACGATGTGGTGCATTACTTTCTGAACGCCCCTCGTAGCTGGCAGACGCTGGAGTTGGGTTGGCCGCGTGTTCAGTAGAGACCCTGATGCCATCACAAGAACAGCTATGCTATGGACCCCGTAAGGAAAATGAAAGAGACTTGGCGGAGAACTGTGGAGGCTGAGATGCAAAGAATGAACCAGAGCTGGGGCACTGCACAAAGGATGGTCGTCAACCGAGCAAAGTGGAAGCAGTTTGTTGCTGCCCTACAAGACGCCACCAGGCGTGATGGCCATTGAATGCTTTGACAGTCAGCGGCTAAGGATCAAAGAAGAAGAGAAGAAGAAGAATGCAATTGATGAATCATCGAGGCTAATATTGCTAGAATTTGGTATCAAATGTAAGACCAAAAGGGATGGACGTAAGAGAGGATGCATCCGGCGTGTATGCAACCAGCGTGCAATAGGAAAAATTAGCATTCACACCCTTCGACACTTGCTAAGGGAGACTGAGCTCCTATGGGTTTGCCCGGTGTGCAATGGCATTGATTCTGATCAATAATAACAATAACAGAAGGTATGAGGACAACATCCTTTAAATAACTGAATAAAGAACCAGTAGACCGAAGTACAACAGAACACCCTAATCGCAAAATACATAGGGGAACACAAGCCAAGCAGCTGCTGGACCCTTGAACAAATAGAGGGATCAGCAGCTACCCCAATAGATGAAAAAGGTAGAGAAATCTTTCTGGTCCTAAGAATTGGTACCATATGCAGAATTTTTTAAACCTCAGTGGCAACAAAAGTTTTCGAGTACATTCAGAACAGATGCAGATGACTTGAAAACTGTAAACTCCCTCCTAATAATATGAGAAAGCACTTAGAAACAACAAGTATTTTCACAGATGCACCATCCATAATAACATCAGTTAGGAGTCAAAGAAACAAAGACCTAATAGCAACATTCTGCAAATGAAGTCAACAGTGCAGAAGAGTTGCAATGCAATGTATCCCATCTCACTTTATTACCTCATGAAATGAAGGCGCTGGCGGACTGGCAAAGGAGAGTGGAAAGCTACCTCAAAAGTGTAACATGTGAAGAAGTCAAGAGATATTTCAAGAGTGAAAAAGGAAACATGAAGCAAAGCACTCAGGCCACCGTTATCAGCTCAGTTGAAGAGAACAAACGATAATTGTCAGGCTCCACAACAGAATGAGATCCTTTCTTTTTAATTAGCTAAAGATATGAACTACCAATGAGTGAACATGTCACACTAATAAAATGGCTGCTCAACATCTGACGCAGGAGTATTCAATGTATGAGGAGCAAAAAAATGCATATGAACATCACCAGTACCAGCCCAGGAAAGATTCTGTGCCAGCAACTTTAGACTGACCACTGGTTTCTTCAGACATAATTCAGGTAAGCATTTAAAAAGCTATTCACAGAAGAAGTAATATTGATGCTGTTATTTAAGGTGCAAAAAATTCCATCCATGATTCTGGTTCTTGTTTTGGGTAATTCTAATTCTACGAGTATCACATTAAGACCATAGCCATTTATGTGATCATTGCATAGGTGAACATGCTTAGATTAGCGAGTCTAGTAGGAAAGTAAAGCAGATTATATATGGTAATAATAATAATAGCCCCTTCAGTCATAACTGACTATGGGAATGCGCCCCTGAGGTGGCAGCCCTCAGCTGCTTATTTCGACGTTTTCTCTTCACCTCTGCTTCTTGTGTGAGCCTCTCTTCGCCCAATCTGAGGTGGTGCCGTAAATAGCATCGCCACTTAGTACGATCGGCAGCTTCATCCTCCCATGTTGCTGGATCCATGTCCAGTGCCCTCATATCTCTCTTGCACACATCTTTGAACCTCAGCTGTGGTCGCCCAACTGTTCTCTTGCCATCTGCTAATTGTCCGTAGAAGATATCTTTTGGGATGCGACCATCTTCCATGCGGCGAACATGGCCAAGCCAGCGAAGTCTGCGCTGTCTAAGCAGCGTATACATACTTTGAAGGCCAGCACGTGACAACACCTCGACATTTGTCACTTTATCTTTCCACGAGATGCCGAGGATGCGGCGTAGACACCGCAAATGGAAGGTATTGAGCCTTCTTTCTTGCTTAGCATAGGTCGTCCAGGTCTCGCTGCCATATAGGAGTGTGCTGGTGACGCAGGCATTATATACCGCAGCTTTGGTCTTCATTGTGAGTTTAGAGTTTCCCCAAACACGCGATGTGAGGCGGGCAAAGGTAGCTGCAGCTTTGCCAATGCGGCTGTCGATTTCTGTATCCAGTGAGAGTTTGTCATTGATGGTAGACCCTAGGTATGTGAAGTGGTGCACCACTGCCAATTCATAGTTATCATATATGGTAATAACCTCATTTTTTTAAACATTTCTTAATTAAACTTCTTCTTCTTCTTCCTCGTTCGTCCTGAAAAGGACGGTGGTTGCGTTGTGTCTGTTTACGCCTAAGCTGTGATATCTGCACCTTTCGGTCGACACATCCGACATCTGCACGGCATTTTTTTAGGACCGGGTTTGCCTTCCCATTTCGATCCCCACTCGCTCAGCCAGACTGCACAGCTGCAGACTGTTTCCAGGACCACCACGTGGAGGTGGAGTGCGGTCTTGACCAGCTCTGGTTCGCTGGTCCTGACGCAGGCAGTCAAGCCATGAGTCGCTGAATGCGGTCTCTATTGCTGCGTCTTGAGGTCTTAATTAAACAAAGTTACTTTGTAATCACTGGGTCAGTGAATGGTTTAGTTGTCGTTTTTCCTTCAACTTGTGTCTCTAAAGAGGAAATTCAGTGAGGAGATGGTAGTTTCTGTTCCTTCTGAAATATGCGTTACCATGGCAAGGATCAGACCATGTTTCCTCATCATTTGTTAAAGTGATGCCTGTCGATCTTCCTCTTAGGTGTCCTCTTTCCTCGAAGTCAGACTTTTTGATTTTGAAGGCTAATGATGACAGTATTCTAGTAGTTTTTGTTCTTGTTTAACTAGGGCTGCTGAGATTTTCGCTCTTTTGCAGTCAGTACCAAGTTGAAGAGTCCACAGTATTACCTACACTGCAGATCTAGGCTTTTTCTGTGGATTTTCTGCCATTCCGAAACGTGTTGAGCTGAAGCCATGAGCTCCAGTTTCTCCAGCTTGGCCTGCATTTAAAGGATCATCACATCTTGTCCCAAGCTAGGAGGAAGAAGCTTGTGGTATACTGTGCATTCCCTGCCATCCTAGGGGGGCTTTCCAAATATGCAGAGCTAAAACACTGTGCTCTGGTTCTGGGCTCTCCAAAGGAATCGTCACGTCCTACACAGAGCCACTTCTCAGCTACCCCTGCCTATCATGGGGTTCAAAGTGCGATCCTTCTGCATGCTGGTAAAAGCCACAGTTACGTCTGGGGCTCAAATGACACCTCCAAGCTTAGTGTGAAATGCTGGGTTCTCAACATATTTCGACACAGGGGGAATTCCTGGAAGTGTGTGGATGATTTAAAAAATCAATGATGATATAATTAGCCTCACAGACAGGTTCGCATCCAAATCTACATACTATTTCATTGTGCATAGCTGGTTAAGGATGACTTCAGATATGCCTCCATGCATATTCTAGTAGTATAAAATTGCCACCTGTCAGTAATAGAAAATGTATGATGGACAGTCGTTTGGCAGTTATATAGATCTTCCCTTGGTATGTTTGTATAACTGCGCACACATAAAGTGACAGAGAGAGCAATGGAAAGAGAAGGAGAGAGAGAGAGAGAGAGAGAGAGAGAGAGAGAGAGAGATTGAATGGATCAGGTAATAGAACATAAACTAGACCACCTCTTTGCTTTAATCTGAATGAAGACATGCAGGGGAAAATCTTGAAACTGAAGGAACGAACGAACGAACGAAATCTTTATTTCATCAGGGTAAAGAAAAAGGCATAATTGCCTTTTTACATTTCTGCCATGAGAGGAAGCCAAATTGTGACGGTATTGCCTCCCATGCTTTGCAGTAGTGGTCAGACAGTGGCAGAAACTCAACAGTATCTAAAATGGGCTTCAAAGTGTCTACCTTCGCACTAGATTACTCTTGGCAGATTTGTAAATATTTTTTTTTTTTTTTTTTTTTTTTTTTTTTTTTCGTACGCCCGCTAATACTCGAGGCGAAATCTCAGGTTATTATTTATGTCTAACCTGACATTGATTTTACGTGAGTATCCCTTTATTTCTTGTACAGAGACAGGTGTCCCTCGCCATTCAGGCAAATACTCGCCGATTTCGGAGGTACCCATTGCAGCTGGGTCGGCTCAGGAGCCGCCAGTCCCTGGTCGACGACACTCCTTCAAATGTCCTCGCCAGGTCTCGAGTTAATCCAGTCCAAATCCCGGTCGACGAAAAAATCCTCAAATGCCGTCGCCCGGGTTTGATCCTGTATCACCCGGTCGCCAGAGCGGTGTTGTAACCACTACGCTAGCGCGGCTCCCATTTGTAAATAGAAAGGTAAAGACACTTCTATCTCAAGGTAGCTTTCACAAGATATTCAAATAAGCGAAGACAATGCTGCTTTGGCTGAGCACGTTAATTCTAGAATCTGCCGACAACTTTTGTGAAGAATTAAGCAATGATTAATCTTAGCTCGTTCAAGCCCCAACTTCTGATTTACTCTGTGGAATTCTTATTATTCTGGTATAGCTCTGTTTAGATTGTGTGTAGTAAATTGACTGAGACAAACATTCAGTAACTTTAAAATGATTAACTCGAAGTTAAATCTGTAAAATTACAAATAACAAAATTTTATAATCACTTTTATAAAAATTTTAACTGTTTGAAAATAATTTGAATAGTTATAGATCAAGAAAAAGTTATCATCACGGTCGTGATAGGAGATAAATATTTACAAGAAGTTCAAGTGGCAGCATATTTTGAACTTAGCTGGCAATGATGGTTCTGCTCCTTCTGATGAGTTGGTTCTTTTTACACTGCTCACACTCGTCGCTAGTCAAGGTTGTCGGGTGTAGCTCGTTTCCCAGAAATGTCAGGGAGAGTCTACAAAAGTTGGTCTTTCGTCTTAAAGCTCAGACCACTGTTCCCTTCTTGTTCCAGAGATAGTACTTTCTGCTGGGACCACCAATAACTATGATAAAGAATAGAAACGAAATGCTCTTCTGAGTATTGCGTTTTTCTGACACATAGTTGTGTCCCCTTTCTTATTCCACTATCTCATTTAACTTAGAATTTACCCTCGATGATAATTAAATTTAATCCCTCAGGATAAAACTTTCTTTACATTTAAATTGAATATATTTTATAGTCACTGTACATTTAAATGAAAAGGTTAATAGTGCAGATAGAATATGTTTACATTTACATTTCCACTGATTGAAAACTGTTCACAATATAAATTGAATATGTTTTCATTTATGTTTACACTGATTTGAAAAGTTTGAAACTCCCATTAATTTTAAAGTGAACATGTAAACATCGATATTTACACTGGTTTAAAACTGTAAGTATTATACTTAGAATGTACATCATTTCTTTCATATTTTCCTCCCTGCTTCATATGGAACCTGGGACTACTTAATGCTTTTAGTTCTCTTTAATAAACTATCAATAAAGCTATCATCAGCCCGTGCATTGGTGGTTCAAGAATCATCATTCTATACGCTGAGGTTGCCAGCCTCAAATGACTTGGACATCCACTAGCTATTTTCACATATTAAAATTCACATGGCAATATACATATATATGTTAGTTCACATGTTAGTAATGAGAAATATAGAATGTAAGATGACCACTTACGCCAATCCTGGCTCACAGACTTTTCGCTCAGATGAAGTTAAGGCACTAGCGGATGCCTTTTTACTCGTGTACTTGGGGTCATTAATTTTAACTTTAATTCCCTTTCTGAATCCGTGTGTTTCAGTTTCCTCAGATATTCCGGTTTTCCTTATTTAAAATGTTAGATATTTCCTGGGCTGAATTGTAAGTCCTGATGAATACTCCAATAAAGGTGTCCGGTCTGATAAATGGAAATTCTGAATTCTAATTACTGGCAAGTCTGGTGTCTTTGGCAAGCGTGAATCTCACAGTGGATTTGATTGACTGAAGCGTCAGGTTATATTCACTGTCCGACCCCGCTCTGTTTGTTATGGAGCTCAAATGATCAGCCAATCTGATTTGAATATTTTGCATGACTCATCTAGTGCAAAATTTCAAACATTACTTTTCTGTAAATGGGCTGTAAACATCCGATTGCCCTGTTAGGCGAACTCACAGACATATCGGTAACCTCACGCGACAATGTGTGTGTGATATAATGTGACGTATAATGGAAATGAAGCCTCCTGTATCCGACAGCCTTTCGTGACCTCGGCGTAGTTTTAAGATTCGCTAACTAAGTCACGCATTTCTCTGCCTGTCTGACTCACCTTTTAATCCACGCCTCTTTTTACTTGACTATATCAAACGAGCTTGTTTACCAACTTTCGTAACCTGTCATTCATAACAGGGGGCGAACCACGTTTGTTTACGCAAGTTTCTCACGCGTGCTGATCTGTCTATGTTACGATAACGAGCAGATCTCACGTGGGAAACTCGTGGAAGAGTAACGGCCTTTGAAGATTCTCTATAAGGGGAGCAAATCCTTTGATCTCGAGAAACAGGGAAAATCTCGGACGGGAGCCCGCTACACGGGTTAAGCTTTTGTTGTCGATTAGCAACGGCCGACAGAAGCGACCGTAAAACCCTTTATCTGGGAAACGTAGTTTCAGATTTCTCTGATGGGATGCAGAGTGTGAGAATTCACATCTTCTAGAGATCATAACAACATGACCGTATATAAACTGTGTCTTTCTCAAATCAGTTATCGGAGTCGCTCAGGATTTTTCGGAGAGTCTAAACACGTGGTGTTTTCTTTCTGAATTTCTGGTAATATTTAAATTTGTGCTTAAGCATATTCAAGTGTTAAAAGTTTTAGCATCTTAAATTCACTGTGATTTTCTAAGTGTTAAGACTAGCGAATTAAATAACGTGTAGCTATTTTTATTCCAGATGTTTTAGTTATAATGTAAATTTAATCACCCGCTATCACACAGAAAGAGACGGTTTAGTTGACTAATTAATACACTAGGCGACTGATAATTGACGGAATACAATTCACTTTTATTTCATCTTGTGTAATTTAGTAAGTGACTGTGTTTGAATCTCATGCGACTAAACAAACAGACGCCGAAAATCTAATAGTTATTAATGACAGGCGATATTTGTTGAGTGCGCGTAGGGATAACTTAATCATAATTGACATTATGCGCTGATCATTAACCGGAGCAGGAGGGGGAAAAGGTTGCATGCCTCAACCAAACTTGCACGCGCTAAACGACGCACGATAGGATAGGCTAGACATAACGTGCGCCATTTAACTTTAATCAGGACTGACGGAGAGGATGAAAGATTGTCTCGTCCCCTTCCATGTGTATATATATATATATATATATATATATATATATATATATATATATATATATATATATGTATATATATATATATATATATATACATATATATATATATATATATATATAATTAGCAGTAATTTTTTCATAATGTTCCGATACCCTTTAGGCATGACCCCTTCCATGTATGTATATATATATATATATATATATATATATATATATATATATATATATATATATATATATATATACATATACATATATATACATATATATATATATATATACATATATATATACATATATATATATATAATTAGCAGTAATTTTTTTATAATGTTCCTATATCCTTTAGGCATGACCTGATCAACGGCGACCAGCGGTTTTTTTATTTGGCTATATCTTGGGCCTTGTCTCCATTTTACTGATTGGATTAAAGTTGTCTTCTGTTGGCTGACGCGTCTCCAAGTTTCAGTTGTGAACAGGACGGGCCACAGAGACTAACGAACATTTTAATAGTAAATTTTAACTGGACTTACAAATACCCAGATATATTTTTTTGCATTTTATCAGCCCATTGTGGAGTAATACCAATAACTGTTCTCCCGACTTCTGATAGTCGTTTTCAAGAGGATATTCATCCAGAAGAGTTACGCTATTTCAGAATCGGCACTCACCAGAGCCAGCCGATAGGATTTACCATCATCATCATCATAACAATAATTAACAGGTTTTTTTTAGCAATCAGGTGTTTTCCTACTGTCTACGGTGAACACCAGATCTCAGAGAGTCTCGGCTTTAATTATATATACACTTGTCAACAAATTTTCAAAAGTTATTTGTACCAGAAATTAAATATACCATTTCTTATTGATTTTGACATGCTGATTTCAAATATCATAATGAAATTTAACAATTGACTCTGGGTTTTTTTTAATGATGAGTTTACATTACAGTAATACAAATAATGTATGCTTGTTTAATTCTCTGGGGTGAACAGCTAATCTTTCTACTTTAGCATTATAAAAATTGTGGTTACATACTCAATTAATTGATATTTCAACATAAAATGATAGAAAAAATAAAAACATTATTTAAAGTTCACATATCATGTTTTAAAAAGGCACATTTGAACCCATTCCGTCATTATTCTACAATTTCATTGTAATTATCAGATCTGTTGTTTCCATGAAAATTGTCCACCACTGACTTAAATGCTAGCCATGCTGATTTTTCCTTGCCATGCAACACGCAAAGAAACTCGTCATCATGAAGAAGTTTTCGAATTTGCGGATCAACAAATACTCCATCTCTTATTTTAGCTTCACTCAGTCTTGGACATTTTCTGATGAGGTATTTGAAAGCCTCATCTGTTTTCTCCATTGCCTTGACAAAGTTTTTCATGAGACCCAGCTTAATGTGCAAGGGTGGCAACAAAATCTTGCTGGTGTCGACAAGTGCTGGGTTCTCAACGTTCTTACTGCCAGGCTGCAATGACTGCCTGATTGGCCAATGTCTTCTAATGTAATGGTCACCTCGTGCACGGCTATCCCACCCACAGAGAAAGCAACAGTACTTGGTGTATCCACCCTATAGTCCAAGCAAAAGAGTGACCACTTTTAAGCCACCGCAAAGTGACCAATGATGATGATCGTAGTTTATACACTTCAGAAGCTGCTTAATGTTTTCATAAGTTTCTTTCATATGAACTGCGTGACCAACTGGAATTGACGGTAACACATTACCATTATTCAACAAAACAGCTTTAAGACTCGGCTTGGATGAATCAATGAAAAGCCTCCACTCTTCCGGTATGTAATTGATTTTGAGGGCTGCCATTAAACCAGAAATGTTGTGGCACGCAGAAAGGTCACCCTCTTTGAAAAAGAATGTAATAAGCGGCTTCTGGCGGTTCCTATTCACAGAAATTGTAACATCTTCTGCCAGGAGATTCCACTGTTGCAATCTGGAACCCAAAAGCTCCGCCTTGTTCTTCAGTAAATTCAGATCTCTTACAAGATCATTCAGTTCACCTTGGGTTATTAAGTGTGGTTTAGTGGATGTAGTTTGCTCAAAATCTGGGTCGCTTGAGGTTGATGGTTCAGGACCACCAATGTCCTCTTCTTCATCAGTGGAAGCAGCTGAAAATTATTCTGGCACTTTGGGAACTGGTAGGTCATCGCCATGTGGTACCGGACGTATTGCAGAGGGGATGTTTGGATATTCCAGAGTCCATTTTTTTCTTCTTTGATATGCCTTTCCCAATTGGAGGGACCATGCAAAAGTAACAGTTGTTGAGATGATCAGTGGGCTCTCTCCAAATCATTGGGACTGCAAAAGGCATAGCTTGCCTTTTGCCAGTCAACCATAGTTTAAGATGTGCTGCACATGTATTGCAGCATATGTGTGGCGCCCAGCTCTTATCTTGATCTCCTATTCTGCAGCCAAAATACAAACTGTACGCCTTCTTAATCACTTTAGTTATATTTCGTTTTTGTGATAGAAATGTCCCCTCACCACATATATAACAGAAATTATTAGCACTGTTCACACATGTCCTAGGCATTTCTAACTACGATACTTTTGATAACGACAAATGCACTAACTAATGGCAAAATGTTATCAGAGATAAGATATTTATACACAAAGGTGATGTAATCATAGGTAAGATTGCATCATCAACTTCTAGTTACATTTTTATTGGTCATTAGAAAAAATTATGCAATCGCCCACAACAGTTGCGTCATATATATAAATTGACCGTAATTAAATAAACTAGTAGCATATATCTTGAAAACTAGAGCCAAACAACATTTTTTAATGTCATTTTCGTTTTCAGCACACCAAAATGAGTTAAGATTAGCTATTTTCATTTCTGGTACATTTTGGTTGTTGACTAGTGTTATCCAAGGTGACATTGTGTATCCAGGAAATCAACCACCAAATTAGGCGTTCCCCTCATAAAATTTTATATTTATGTTATTGACTGGGGCCCAATTCGGACGATAATTACTCTGGACCTTATAACTATATTCATGGATTTTTTACGTCCAACAGATTGTCTCACCAAGAATAGGTTAAGAAGCGAGATTGTGTGGCCACATATGACAGAGAGAGAGAGAAATATTCTTCTTTAGTACAGGAAACACTGTATCATATGCACTCTCTTTGACTATTGTTTAATTTTATTGGATAACGTTTAGTAGGAACTATGTTCTTTCTTTACTGCTGTTGCGTTGCGGGTCTTATTATTATATTATGAATGTTAAATTGTGGTAACCGACTGGTTACTCTGGCCAAGAAGACTGCTAGGGTTGAACCACAAGACCACGCACACAGTTGACGTTCAAAACGCCGTAGTAAAGTCACCAAGGCGAAATGGAAAACGAATACAATATATTTAATGTTACTTGAGACGCTGCTCCACATGTATTTTTAAACAAGCCCATATATCATGGCTTCACATATGCAGTCTTTGAAAAGTCTCTGTACCGTCGTAGCTCAAACACTGTCCTTTGATAGACTTCAAAGTTTTATTAATTCAGACTCACTTGATACGCAGCATCCATTCTCCCTTGTAAAGTATAGCTAGATACATCTCACAGAAGTATATTGATGCACTAGTGATGGTACATAATAGGGATATGTCACAATATTATATAAATTTCATGAGCTCAGAGACATACGTCCACTCGCCATAAGCCACACACATCGAAGTCCCTGCAGACGATCTCTGACGTTTGCTCATCCAAACCTTCACGTCTGCCAAACTCCACCTCGAGGCAATGACGTCACTTCCTGTGTTACCCAGGACTACGTATAATAAACAAACGAGAAGCCTTGTCGAACCATCTAATGATATCGACACAAATGTTATGAATTTTACTCATAACAACTGTCTATACTGTAACCTATTGCTAACCTTTAACCTTTGGGGTTATTAACTTGGTGGGTTCTTATCTTCTCAATGAGTGGAGGGCATAGGTATTCTGCTATTTTTGTATGCATGTAATTCTGATGTATTTGATCTTTCTCTTTTAGATATTCGATGTTGTCAAGTTTAGTGATAATAAACAACAAAAGAACTAACTTTGTGTGTTGGTCAGACCCATACCCATTTAACCATAGTTTTTTTCACGTTTGTGTGTCTTGTTGTCACATAGCTGTGTGTGTATGTGTTTAGTAAACTTATATTTCTCAATATAAGGGGGTGCAAGATTGTCTTATACTAAATTATAGTCGTATAGATAGGCTGGACTAGAAGAACTATTCAGTCCAGAGACAGACCTTCTCCTTAAACTATTCACTCGTGAAAAATCTATTTCTTACACATTTACTTCTCACGTATTATCACCATCTCCTATTCTCAGGCGGGACCTTAAATAACTTTAAAACCTATCTTCTTCTTCTTCCTCGTTCGCCCTGAAAAGGACGGTGGTTGCGTTGTGTCTGTTTACGCCGTAGCTGTGATATCTGCACCTTTCGGTCGACACATCCGACTTTAGCACGGCATTTTTGGGACCGGGTTTGCCTTCCCTCTGCGATCCGTACTCGCTCAGCCAGACTGCACTGCTGCAGACTGTTTCCAGGACCACCACGTGGAGGTGGAGTACAGTCTTGGTCAGCTCTGGTTCGCTGATCCTGATGCAAGCAGTCAAGCTATGGGTCGCTGACTTCATTCTCTATTGCTGCATCTTTTGGTCCCAAAACCTATCTAAGCACGACATATAACAACTTATTACTTTCATGCAAAGTAATCTGTTTGTAACAAGGTGTACCGGAAACGTTTATGTCATGCTTGACTGTCCAGAATGTATCACCCGGACAAGCAATCTCTTATCTGTCACGTACCCTGGCCTAATCTTAGCAAAGCTTTGCAGCACCCTGGCAAACGCAATGTATTATCACCAACAAGGGGTGTCAAATGTTTGAACAAACAAACTCTCTGCTACATGGCAAACAGAAAGCAAAGGGTGCGACTCGAAAAAAATCGCAATAAAATCAGTACAAAGATGTAACTGACACTGCCGTAGTGAAAGAGATATCGGAAAGAGGACGCACCAAAATCCATCTTGTGACACAAATGCAGAAGAGAATCGTAAGTCTGAGGTAAGTCAACATTCAGAGAAAAATCGTGAATCTGAAGGAAGCCAACACGCAGAGGAAAACTACGCATCTGAATGAAGCCAACGTGCTGAGGACAATCATGGAAAATGATAACAAAAGACAATTCTACTTTTAATTTTGCAGTTTTCAAGAAAATCTTAGCATATTGTGACAAACAAACATGCATACACATACATGCACACTGAGCTTTTTCTTCCACTTTTTTTTTAAAGTTTAAAACTAATATGTACATTTTCTTTCTACTTTTCCATCTTTCTGAATCCTTCGCTGCAAAAAGTTTTTTTTTTTGCATTTCTCTCCATCCTTAATATCCTCTCTTTCTCTCTCTCTCTCTCTCTCTCTCTCTCTCTCTCTCTCTCTCTCTCTCTCTCTCTCTCTCTCTCTCTCTCTCCAGTTTTCAATTTGCAGGTCTGTCATATAAAAATACATGCTGTCCATGCCACTTCTTTCAGGCACTATCCTACAATGTTGTACCCCGAATTAGCTCAATTATAAGAACATTTACACAGAATATTACAAAAGGAAACAATCTGATCATTAGGTTTCCCCCGGTCAGACAAGTGTTTAGACTGTTACACATCCTTGATACACTAAATGGGAGGGGATCGCGGCGGTCGCAGTCAAGTGTCAACTCTTGGTCCTGCTTTAATACCTTTCTGTCACCCCCTCTTCCCCCCCCCCCCTTCCCCCATTGCTAGCATTGGAAATTGAATCCACGCCACCTTTCAACTGCCATTTCCAAATTGGCTATTTCCTCTTGATTTTACGTTTTCCCAACTTGAGGTGACAGTTGAAGTAACAACTTTGAATTTCATGGCCCAATATACACCTGTCATAGCTTTCTTGAACTCAGGTTGTTCGACATGCCACAGTCGTCTGTGTGCTTTGACGATGCTGATCAACAACAACAACAACAATACTCTTTAGCTCCCCAAGGAGCATAGGCCTTCAACAAACACATGTCAAATCCTGTCTCGTGCCATTAGTTCAAGTTCTTTCCATGTCTTCCTCGTCTCCATTTCTCGTCTCCATGTGTTTCTTGATCTATCTCTGCCTCTCTTACCCTGGGGAGTTACAGAACAAGGACTGCCTTGTAATGATATCCACAGGTTGTGTCCTATCCATAGCCCAATATACACCTGCCAAAACTTATTGAACTCCAAAGGTTCGACATGTCACAGTCGTCTGCGCGATTCGACAATGCTAATCACTGTTGCTAATTTGTATAATTAGCGTAGTATCAAGTCCGCTGGTATTCTCCAGTCATTGTTACTAGTTTTGATTTATAATCATTATATTTTCACATTGTGTCAAGAATAATAAATAGTCACTGTGTACCGTATTTCTTTGGGCTGAATGGACTGTTTTGTTTTCAACAGGGAGATAACTTATATTGTTTATTTCCTATGTTTGCGGAAGTAAACGAAATGGAAGATTCAGTAGGCCTTTTTATACAACGTTTGGGCTAAACCTTTTTACTACCTACTCTGGAGACAGTCATCCTTTAGACACCATGGTTGACTGGGTCACAAACGAAGTCCCCAAGTGGATTGTTGTTGTACGTAGAAAACTGAATAAATTCCAGATAAAGTGATTTTCTTATTATCACCAATACTTCACCGCCCTGGAGCACAGGTCAACAAACAAAAACCGACCAAACCCTCCTGTCCTGTTCCATCCGTCTTGGTCTTTTCATGCCTTCATAATCCATTTAATGTCTGTCAGCAGTTCTCTTCTTCGTGTGTGTATTGTTTTTTAACCTTCCTCTAGTTCTCTTACCTTGAGGATTCCAGAGCATGAACTGCTTTGTAACGCTATCAGCTGGTTTTCTCAGTGTGTCCAGTCCAGTGCCTTCTTCTCACTTCCTGCTCCACTAGGATTTATCTGGTTCTTTCCACCAGTTCCACATTAGCGATCATACCATTTCAGTCCTATTCTGTGCAGGCAGTAATGTTCACCCTGAGCGCCATCCAGATCATATCGTAACTTTCATTTACTCGAAAACATGCAGATCACTACATGGCTTTGGGCTGAAGGGTGAGAGCACAAGCACCAATGGATCAATAACAACAACATATGCAACATCCTATTTTGAAATATTAATATTGTAAGGAGATTGCGTTACTTATATGTGTGGGAGACATGAGAGTGAGGAAACGGGTGAACAAAATGTGTTCAACTTAACTGACTTTCATCATAAACACACTTTTTAGTTATTATTTAATTATTCTTTTTTCTTTTCAATAGACATATTTCATAAGATGATCAGAAAATGCATGTGACTAGACATAGTGCTGACAGAGCAAGTATTTTGATTTTGGGCACGTGGGGCTTGGTTTAGTTGAGACAAGCTGGAACTGGAGGTTCATAAAACTGGGTGGTGCTCTGATGTGTGTGGGAGGAGTCAGACTGCTGGAGAAAGGTTTAAGATAAATAAGGAAACATATGTAGCCTAGAGATGTAATGGCTACTCTCAGATGAGACAGATTTGGAATTAAGATATGTCTTAGTAGGAACGAATGAACGAACGAAATCTTTATTTCATCAGGGGAAAACTTCAGTATACGTACCCAAAATGTCAGCCCAGTTTATAGCTGTTTGAAGACTAAGGTATAATTCAACTAAACTGGGCCAGTAAATACACAAATAATGATAAAAGAATTTAGTTGCTTTTCAGCTTTTTTTTTTTTTAAATGTTAAAAAGTATCTTTTTTTTTTTTTTTTTTTTAAAGTAGTAAACTGCTGGTAACTTCAGTTTTGACTGTTTGAATGTATTAATTACACCAAATAGAAGGCTTACCTTCTTTCTGTCTTTCTTTTTTTTTTTAACAACATATTCTTTAGGTCTCTGAGATTAACTACTTTTTCTGCAAACGTAAACATGTTCCATTCCTTTCTGTCCTTGGTTTGTTTCTACTTTTTTCCACTGCACATGTTCATTTATTGTTATTTATTACATATATTTGTGTATTAATGGTTGGCTGTATTTATAATTGAGTGGTTATGTTCTCGTAATACACATTACGTATAACTTGAGGACTTTAACTGTATTTTCAGGGTACCTGGCTGATCATTAATGCAGTTATCTTTGCTGTGACATTTATTAGTTACAGAGATGCAGATGAATATTATTATCTACGTGCCCTTATTGGAGTAAGTTAAAGCACAGAATTGTAGCATTCTTTGTGTATTTATTCAAAGTTAACTTTTTTTTTTTAAATAGTTGTCTTAATGTTGGCTGAGCGTCCGATTGGTAGAGTGGATAGAGCACTGGCCTCTCACGGCAAAGGTACCAGGTTTGAAACATGCTGGCATCAAGCTCAAGTCTATCCAGCTGTTAATGGGTACCTGTTACGGTATATGCTATTAACGCCGTCTGCTAAAGGTTAGCAGACGTGCAATTGTAAAGGTTAAGACATTTAATATATTGCGATAGATGTTTCAATTATTGAACGCTCCTTACACGATCGATTATGACGTGTCTAGCGTTGTTTGGGTCACAGTCGGTAACTAGGAGACGCTACCCTTTGTTACTTGACCGCCAAGCTGAATAGCTGCGTTTTTCTAACCTTCCAATTCAATGGCATGATATAGCCATTTATATGTGCATTTATGATGGACCAGGGTCAGTCCTAGAACTCTACGAGAGAGGAAACTTATGGAGGTTAGTGATTAACTAAATCCTTGGAAGGAGAAAGATAATCGTCTACTTTATACGAAGTAATTAGACTCACAGTCTCACTGTCGGCAGGTAGCCATTCTATCTGCGCGTGCATATAGCTGTGATGTTCTGACGACAATTACTGCATTGTATCCTTAAACGGACATTGACACGTAAAACAGCAGTCTACGCTATTGATTGATTGATGCATGTACCTCATGTGTGAATTGAACTGTTTATGTATGTGTGTAATCCATATTAAATTGTGAAGGACTCGAACTGGAGGCATTATTCGTTGAATCACGTTACACCATTCAACCTTATGAATTACATATTTTATGTCAAGTTGCTGAGTTAATAAGATGAGCAGTTGTTTACATCTTGATGCCAAGTTCAGGCATTACGACAAACCGAAGGTGAGGTTCACCCCATTCGCGTAAGAACATTAGCACGATCAGAATTCAGGCAACACAACCAGTAACCACACACGAAAGTCCTTCAACAAAACTGGCGGCCAATGTGGGGATCGACAGAAGAGAAAAAAAATTTTCTGTGTTCCACACGCCTCCACGATATTTACGTTTGAATGAAAATCACATGACCATTACGAAGCTGACGTGACGCACGTGATCATGAATAGCAACATGACGTCACTGTTGCATTGTTGCCGTGAAGAAGACATCTTTTCAACGCCTTTCTAGTTCGCTTCAAATTTATCAAGATGCACAAGATGGACTACCGTTGCCTGCCCATCAGGAGCAGACAGTCAAAGGCACAGGCCTAGCCGTCGACGACAACGAGCATCAAGTGAAGCAGCAAATAAAGATAAGTTTAGCTCAATAACTATTGTCGTTAACGTGACAGTGCTAACTGAGTCCATGCCTTCTGCCTACATAGGCATGTTTTTACCTATGTTTAATGTACTTTTTGTTGTTTTAAGGTGTTGTTAACTAGTGGGCGGTAGGGAGGATGAACCGAAATTAGATTCTGTGGCTCTCACGATGCCTGAATTGATTTCGGTCGTTTCTTAGGGCGGTTAAACGATTCCATTTTTGGAAGCCCCATTGAGGTTTGCCATTGGACTGCCTGTCCAAATCTGCTGTCGTTTGACGATTGTGTTAGCTGTACCGTTCCGTAGATAACTGGCGTATTTTATTTGTACTAAGTTCACATTTTTATTCAGTTTTGTATCATGTTCGTTAACTATTTCGTCCAGTCTACTCTTACTATCAATTTATTTTATGATTGTTAAATGATTGTCCGTTATGAGTCCTGTGATGTCATCATTTTTTGCATTCATTTTTTTTTGTGTACTTTGAATATTAAGTTGACCTCGGGTCAGACCTTGACCCTTCATTTGGCTTGTGACACTTCCGCTTGTTTTATTTAGTTCATAAATTCATTTTTAATTGTGAAAATGTCTTGTTTGCGTCTTGACATTGTTTGCACCCTTTAGTTGCATCATTGTTTTGTTTGTCCTCATGATATATATTAAATACTACATTAATAATATGATATTATATTCAATAATACACTTATAATTTAATTTAATTAATTTTTTTTTATATTTAAGGTTAATATGGGACATTGCATAATTATGCAGTGATAGTCCAAGAAATTAGCACTACAATTTATAAGAGATGCCTAGGGCATAATAATATAATATATATATTGACCAAATAAAATAATCTTATAGTCTACCTTTGAGGTGACAGACCCATTGTATATTATTTAATATACTTTTCTAGTACTAAGAGAGTGACTTAGTACATTGAACAATATAATTACTAGGAATCATACCCAACATTATTGGATATTAAGATTAATTGTGTGATGTAATTACATTATAGTTAACAGATATCATAACTATTTATGATATAGTTAGTACTTAGATACAATATTGTTACAAAATATTGTCTATTGGTTGAACTTAGACATAAGAGTTCAGTACTATTGTGATTATTTATATTGAATATTCCTAAGTTGAGTAAGTATAATAATTACTCTGAAGCTACTATTGACTATTTTAATCAGTAATTATCAATAATTACTTACCAGATAAAAGTCAAAATGCTTACTATAGACCATTTCGTTAAAATTGGTAAAGAATATGGTTATAAATCTCAAGAACTTCGTCAGTTTGCTGAGGCAGAACTGGAAAAACATAAAGCAGAAATAGAGGAACAAAAGGCTGCATTAAAGAAAGAGGAGGAGGAACGTGAGATGAAGCAAATTGCCAAGGAAAATAGATTAAGAGAAATTGCTCAACAGGAAGAAGAGAATAAATTGAAACGAGAGGAAATTATTTTACAACAAGAAATGGAATTGGCGCGTATTAAATTGGAGACAGCAAGATTACAAGCACAAAGTGCTGATGCAAACCAGAATAATAACGCACAAAATGGATCGTCATCCAGCCAAACTAAACATTTCTACAACTTTAAATTACCCACTTTCAACTTAAACGTGGACGACCTTTCATCGTTCCTGTCACGTTTTGAACAGACTTGCAAAACAAATCATTTGCCTGAAGAAACATGGGTACTCAAGTTAAATGAATTCTTGGTTGGAGAACCATTGACGGCTTCTCAAAATGCTGACCCATCAATAGCAAATAACTACGGTGCTATTAAGTCCTTGCTTTTACGAAGGTTTCACCTGGACGAGGAACACTGTAGGTTGAAATTTAAGGGAATTTTACCTGAATCTCCAAAAGATTTTGCAGGATTCATTGCGAACATACGCAATACATTTAATAGATGGGTTGAACTGGCAGAAGTCATCAAATCGTACGACAAATTAGTTGATTTGCTACTACGGGATAAGGTATTATCTTCGGTTAGCCAGCCATTCTTTGCATATTTGCAGGAGCGTAAACCAGGTACTATCGACGAGTTGGAAAAAATTTCTTTAAACTACTGTTCGGCACATCCGAATGCGAATATTTCTAACTCTTCATTAAGAGAACCTCTACCTGTGGCGTCTAATATGGCCTACAATCATAATAACAAACAAAGACATCACAGTGTAGACAGAAGTAGGTTCCAAAGAAATCACAATGTTAACTTTCAGAAGGGACATAATAATGATTTCAACAATAAAAATGAGTTCAACAGAGGTAGATCACGAGATAGAAATTATTCACCTCAAACAAACTACCACAATAGTCAACATAACACTAATTATAATCGATCACATACCCCGAAAAATAACAATAACTGGAATGGTAATAATCATGGCTCGAGACATCGAGATAATAGTTACTATAGAGGACGACGAGATAATTCTAACAATTATACTCGTAATCGATCTCATTCTCGGGGATCATCTCAGTACAACCATAATACAGGGGCGGTAGTTACAAATAATACTACCCCTATAGCTCAGGTTCCACTTGACAATAATACAACACAGTCTTCTGCTGCATGTTTTGCTATTAATTATAATGTGGCAAATAGTTGCCAACAATGCAATCTTATTTTTCAGAAGGCGAAAGAAACAGTGCTTAACTGCGGACATATTATACCACAGGTAGGTTTTGCAGTCAACGATGGAACAGGATCACTAATATTTAACAGGGGATTAGTTAATGGATCCGTCATCTCAGTGCTGAAAGATTCAGGATCCACGACGATTGGTGTACGTCAGTCGCTGGTACATCCTAGCTGTGCGACAGGAGAATATGTACGCTGCATGACATTTGGTGGAACTATTGAGTTTTACCCCACAGCTATTGTTCATATTAGAACACCCTTTTTCACAGGGAATGTAAAAGTATGTATGCTAAAAAAGCCTATAGCTGATCTGATGGTTGGTCGTATACACGGCAGTAAAGATTGTACTCCAGATGAGATCATAGAATGGGAGAAACATAACCTATGCACTGGAAACGCCGTGACGACTAGAGCGCAGACTCAACTCATGGAGAAAGTCGGTGATAATAAAATGGATGCAGACAACCAAGAGGAATTTGTAGTCAATTCACCTATTGACAGGGAAACATTTGCAACTAAACAAAAAGAGGATAAATCTTTAAAAAAATTTTTTAAGCTGGTTGATAAAGTTGACAATCTATCCTCAGGTAATAATAACAAACATTGTTTTGTTATTAAAAATGACATATTGATTAGATGTTTTAATGACAAATCACAAATGAAACAACAAGTTATGGTCCCGTATACTTTTAGACGGTACATTCTTCAACATGCACATGACTCACATTGTGCTGGACATATGGGATATACTCGAACACGATCTCGAGTACTGTCTTCATTCTTTTGGCCAGGAGTGTCAAGAGATATTTCGCAGTATGTACGTTCCTGTACTACATGCCAAGAAGTGAAAGCACGTGGAGCTTTTCACACGGCGCCTATTCAGGCTTGCGATATCTCAGTAAGACCGTTTGACAAGATGGCCATAGATATTATTGGTCCATTGCTACCATCGGCCAGAGGACATAGATTCGTCCTTACGTGCATTGATTTGTGCACACGATGGCCAGAAGCTATCCCATTAAAGACCACCACCACCACAGATGTAGCTGATGCACTACATCTTATCTTTTCTAGAATAGGGTTTCCTAGAAAACTTTTATCAGACCATGGGTCACAGTTCATATCTGACACCATGAAGGAAGTCATGAAAACTTGGAACATTGATAGGAATTTAAGTAGTATTTATCATCCTATGAGTAATGGTGCAGTTGAAAGACTTAACCGTACACTTAAACAACTACTACATAAGGTTACTGTTAAGCACCCTCATGACTGGGACAGAGCACTCCCAGCTGTTCTATTTGCTTATCGGGAGGTACCGCATGAACAAACTGGCTTCTCTCCCTTTGAATTAGTTTTTGGTGCTCCCCCAAGAGGTCCTATGGGACTAATAAAAGACTTATTAATTGACGCGGAGATGACTCAGGACACTCAGTCATCTTACGAGTATGTGATTAATCTTCGGAAGAACATTATTGAGTCTTGCCAGTTGGCAACAGCTTCTTCTGAGGCTGCAAAAGCTAAGGCTCGATCTCTACAAAATAGGTCTCGACGATTACGCCAATTATTCCCAGGCGATGAGGCTTATGTGTTACTTCCTCACAATAACAATAAATTATTGATATCTTGGAATGGTCCTTACAAAGTCATTGATAAAATTTCCGACGTTGATTATGTCTTAGATATCAAGGGACACAAAAAGATATTTCATATTAACATGCTCAAGCAATTTCATACACGTCCTGAACACTTACAGTCAATTTTTCATGAACTAGATGACAACACAGTATCTACTTGTTATTATTCTAACTTATCCGTCATCCAGGAAGAAGAATCTTCTTTTCCTGAGGTACAGTTACCGTTACCGGTACCAGTAGTTCAACCTACTGAATCTTGGCGGGATGTAACCATCTCTTCAACGGTTACACCGCAACAGCGTCTACAGATTGCTAATCTTTTACAATCTTATCCAGATGTGTTGACCGACGTCCCGGGTCGCACATCGGCTATCAGTCATGACATTACTCTCAATGATGATACACCTATTCGTGTGCATCCCTATTCGGTTCCTTTACATTTCCTTGCTAAAACTACTAAGGAACTTGAACAGATGTTGTCTCTGGGAATCATTGAGACTAGTAATTCGCCATTCTCTTCTCCATTAGTGATTGTCCGGAAGAAGGACAATAACATCAGACTATGTGTTGATTATAGAAAATTAAATGCTAAGACTATAGTTGACAGCGAACCACATCCACTTATCGACGACTTACTGCCACGTCTATCCAACGCAACTATATTTAGTAAGATAGACTTAACTAAAGGTTACTGGCAGATACCACTGACCGAAAAGGCTAAGTACTACACCGCATTTTCCACTCCACAAGGTCTATACCAGTGGAATGTGATGCCTTTTGGGCTTGTTAATGCGCCAGCTACCTTCATTCGCCTGATGCGACAAATTTTATCAGGTAGACCAGACGTTATTACATATATTGACGACATATGCTTGTTTAGTTCGTCGTTTGAGGAACATGTTTCGGGACTTAGATATGTTTTCGACACTCTAAGGAATTATCATCTAACTGCTAAACCTACAAAGGTTCAGATCGCGTGTAATGAGATAACCTTTTTGGGACATATCATTGGATTGGGATATATCCGAACGTTACCTAGTACAGTCTCCAAAATTCTAAACATAGCAGTTCCTCAGACGAAGAAACAGGTAAGGAGTTTGTTAGGACTTGTTCAATATTACAGTAGATTCATACCAAACTTGTCATCCATCACGGCTGTATTGTCTTCATTGTTAAAAAAAGACATGCCGGTGAAGGTGACATGGACTGGTATATGCAATGAAACTTTCAACAAAATTATAAATTTGTTTTCGCATGAACCAATTTTAAGACTTCCCGATGCTTCCAAAAGATTTTTCTTACGAACAGATGCTAGTAACTACGGCATTGGTGCATGCCTGCTCCAGAACCATGATGGCGTTCTACATCCTACCTTATATATTTCAAGAAAGCTAAAGCCGGCAGAAACAAAGTATTCCACAGTGGACAAGGAACTTTTATCAGTTATATGGGCAATCACTAAATTGGAAAAGTTCTTGCTTGGTGCTCCATTCACCATACAAACTGACCAACGTGCTGTAGCATCTTTGCGTAGATCAAATCACAATAGCCCAAAACTCGCCAGATACTCGATCATCCTGCAGCCATTTGAATTCTCCATTGAACATATTCCTGGCACTGAAAACATTGTGGCGGATGCGTTGTCACGTAATCCTATTGACGACGAATAATCAACATTGACATTCCTAAACTACGTCAATCATCACTACATTGGATAGAACGAAGTATCAACTATAAGGGAACTAACCTTGACTTCAGTTTAATAATTATAAACACTATATGCATCACAGAATTGAACTAAAGACAATCAAGGTATACATATTGACATTGAAACTTCGTCTAACGTCCATACACAATATATGAATATTCGTTCAACAATCATGGAACAATATCTGACGACAAGTCGAACTTATTATCCTATGTGCACTTAATTCTTGGATCCTAGGATAATTGACATTTCTGTCCGACGGAAACGTTTCAACACTTTGTCTAAAAGAATTCATCAGGATCAGGACTACGGATGGATCATCATATCCTATACTAATTAATTAGTTAACTTAACTTCTTAATTGAATTAATATCAATAAAATGAAATGTGAGAAAAAAATGAAATGAAAAAAAACAAAAAAGAGAACGAAATATAAAAAGAAGAAATTATGAAAAGAGAAAATAAATCTCACACAAGTATTAGATTAATATTTTTTTAATGTACCTATACGTTATTTAGTTAGTTAAATTAGATAGTTATTATTCACTAACACTTAACACACACAATTAAGTTAAACTTATATTCGAATTTCTTTCTATTTCTTCTCACTTATTTTGTCTTTTCTTTTCTCATAACATCGTGTTACATTAGAATCTTAATAATTTAACTCTTAGTTTAATTAATTAATTTAATTTTAATTAGTCAAATTAATTCCTATATGACATACTAATACGACAGACCTTACTTTAATTTAATTCTATCATTCACTATTGACATTAGATAATTTATTTAGTTGATATAATAATATGTATAATATTGATATATAATGTGATCAATGTTAGATGACTATGACAAATAGTTAGTTGACATGACCGCGACACGGTTCTACTCAGAACATCGTCGGCCATATGTCACGATTGTGTTAAATTTTTTTGAAAAATTGTTAAGTCAGATAGATCTTGAAAAAAAATCTATCGATTTTTTTTTCCCCGGTGTACAGGGAATTGTTACGGTATATGCTATTAACGCCGTCTGCTAAAGGTTAGCAGACGTGCATTGTAAAGGTTAAGACATTTAATATATTGCGATAGATGTTTCAATTATTGAACGCTCCTTACACGATCGATTATGACGTGTCTAGCGTTGTTTGGGTCACAGTCGGTAACTAGGAGACGCTACCCTTTGTTACTTGACCGCCAAGCTGAATAGCTGCGTTTTTCTAACCTTCCAATTCAATGGCATGATATAGCCATTTATATGTGCATTTATGATGGACCAGGGTCAGTCCTAGAACTCTACGAGAGAGGAAACTTATGGAGGTTAGTGATTAACTAAATCCTTGGAAGGAGAAAGATAATCGTCTACTTTATACGAAGTAATTAGACTCACAGTCTCACTGTCGGCAGGTAGCCATTCTATCTGCGCGTGCATATAGCTGTGATGTTCTGACGACAATTACTGCATTGTATCCTTAAACGGACATTGACACGTAAAACAGCAGTCTACGCTATTGATTGATTGATGCATGTACCTCATGTGTGAATTGAACTGTTTATGTATGTGTGTAATCCATATTAAATTGTGAAGGACTCGAACCGGAGGCATTATTCGTTGAATCACGTTACACCATTCAACCTTATGAATTACGTATTTTATGTCAAGTTGCTGAGTTAATAAGATGAGCAGTTGTTTACATCTTGATGCCAAGTTCAGGCATTACGACAAACCGAAGGTGAGGTTCACCCCATTCGCGTAAGAACATTAGCACGATCAGAATTCAGGCAACACAACCAGTAACCACACACGAAAGTCCTTCAACAGTACCTGACTCTGCTCTTGAGGCAAAGGCAGCAAGGCAGGGAACTGGTCACCCCACCTCTCGAAGCTGGACCTAGTATAGTGAAGTCTCGAACACTTCACTCCCCTTCAGTGATATTTGCTTTGGAACTACCTTTACCGTTTTTAAATGTTGGCTGATAGCATCAACCGCAATCTCTTGCGGTAATAAATGCAAACATTAGGGCCTTATCTATCATAAATTGACTCGGATCATAAATTTTCATCAGACATAAATGACCAGAAGCTTCTCCTTCTTCATCTTACGATTCTTCTTCTTTTTAATATTATTGTATTCTTCATCATTTTCTTGCAACTGTTCTTGCAGTAATATTATGTAAACATTAGGGCTTCACCACCCATAAACTGAGTCAAATAATAAACAGTCATCAGACATAAATAGGAAATGTCCAAACTGTCCTTTTTCCACACAAGTTGCTGAAGGAAAATTCTTCACATGTTTTGGCCAAATACCATCACGAACTTACATGGTGCAGGCAAAAAATATGCAAACCATCATTGCAGGCAGATGCTGGAACTGGGTTGGCCATGTCCTCAGAAGAGACCCTGGCACCATCACGAGAACAGCAACGATATGGACTCCAGAAGGAAGGCAAAAGACAGGCAGACCAAAGACAACCTGGCAGAGAACTGTGGATGCCTAGATGCAAAGCATGAACCAGAGTTGGGGCACTGCACGAAGAATTGCGGCCTGCTGAGCAAAGTGGAAACAGTTTGTTGCTGCCCTACAAGATGCCACTAGGTGTTATGACCAACTACTGCTTTGCCAGTCAGGGGCTAAAGATCGAAGATGAAGAAGAAAACATAAATAAGCCAGATGCTTCTCCTTCTTCATCTTACTATTCTTCTTATTATGAATGTAATTGTATTCTTCATCTTACTATTCTTCTTATTATGAATGTAATTGTATTCTTCATCTTACTATTCTTCTTATTATGAATGTAATTGTATTCTTCATCTTACTATTCTTCTTATTCCCCCCCCCCCCCCCCCCCCCCCCCCCATGAATGTAATTGTATTCTTCATCTTACTATTCTTCTTATTATGAATGTAATTGTATTCTTCATCTTACTATTCTTCTTATTATTAATGTAATTGTATTCTTCATCTTACTATTCTTCTTATTATGAATGTAATTGTATTCTTCATCTTACTATTCTTCTTATTATGAATGTAATTGTATTCTTCATCTTACTCTTCTTCTTATTATGAATGTAATTGTATTCTTCATCTTACTATTCTTCTTATTATGAATGTAATTGTATTCTTCATCTTACTATTCTTCTTATTATTAATGTAATTGTATTCTTCATCTTACTATTCTTCTTATTATTAATGTAATTGTATTCTTCATCTTACTATTCTTCTTATTATTAATGTAATTGTATTCTTCATCTTACTATTCTTCTTATTATTAATGTAATTGTATTCTTCATCTTACTCTTCTTCTTATTATGAATGTAATTGTATTCTTCATCTTACTATTCTTCTTATTATTAATTCTTCTTATTATTAATGTAATTGTATTCTTCATCTTACTCTTCTTCTTATTATGAATGTAATTGTATTCTTCATCTTACTATTCTTCTTATTATGAATGTAATTGTATTCTTCATCTTACTATTCTTCTTATTATTAATGTAACTGTATTCTTCATCTTACTCTTCTTCTTATTATTAATGTAACTGTATTCTTCATCTTACTATTCTTCTTATTATTAATGTAATTGTATTCTTCATCTTACTATTCTTCTTTTTATTAATGTAATTGTATTCTTCATCTTACTATTCTTCTTATTATTAATGTAACTGTATTCTTCATCTTACTCTTCTTCTTATTATGAATGTAATTGTATTCTTCATCTTACTATTCTTCTTATTATTAATGTAATTGTATTCTTCATCTTACTCTTCTTCTTATTATGAATGTAATTGTATTCTTCATCTTACTATTCTTCTTATTATGAATGTAATTGTATTCTTCATCTTACTATTCTTCTTATTATGAATGTAATTGTATTCTTCATCTTACTATTCTTCTTATTATGAATGTAATTGTATTCTTCATCTTACTATTCTTCTTATTATTAATGTAATTGTATTCTTCATCTTACTATTCTTCTTATTATTAATGTAATTGTATTCTTCATAATTTTCTTCTATTCTTCCTTTTTCTTCCCCAGTTTTACGTTTTGTAGCACATAGAGCCTCTAAGATGATTTGGTAGAAAACTTTTTTCAGTTATTCTCTGTCCTTCCTTGATGCCCACTTTTTAGCTTTCTGCTTAAGTTTCCTTCATATTCATTTCTGAGTAGGCTGTCTCCAGCTTTTGTGTTCTTTTCCATCTTCATTATTTGAAAACTGTTAATTTAAAACAAAATTTTGTTTTGTTTTAAAAGCATGTGTAGTTTTTGCCCATCCTTGCCAATTCTTGACTGTGTTTGTCTATTTAATTCATCCTGGATTTGTTGTCAGATATGTGCATTTTTCCATGACATTATGTTATTCTGTTGATACTTCATTATTCATTGCATGTACAGACATTTTCTTTGACACACCATTGTCTTTATGTTAAGACATATTGGGCTTTGAGATTTCAGTATGAAATTTTGTTAATTAGTGCGTAAAAACCATTTTATAACATTTAATGATTTTGCACAAGTGTGCTGAAGTTCACTTAGATTGAATTAGTGTTTGTTGGTCTTTTGTTGTTTTTTTTTTTCATGATTGTTTCAACATGACAGTGATGTGATAGGGAAACATGGACACCCACCAGCTATTTATGACAGAATTGAGACTGTTGAAATGTGAAAATACTGAAGAATAGAATGGGGCTCATCTCATGGAAATAGAAACAAACGAAATAAAGAGGTTCTGGAAAACTGGAAATGAAAAGAGAAATAATGAGATACTAGACGAGACAAAGAAAATATTTTAGACATTAAGAGATTTAAGACTGTTAAAAACCTTAATGAAAGGAGAGACTGAAGACAAGCAAGAGAGTGCCAGTGCTGTAAGTGGAAAAGAACGTGATGGGTGGAAGAAATATTTTGCTGAGTATACTATCAAGACAAGGTACATAAAATGTTAGAGATCCATTGCAGCAGACCTTGACTACAGAGATGGCACTTGATCTCATCTGATGAAAAGTGTTTGTTAATGTTAGCTTTTTTTTTTTTTGAGAACTTCAGTTAAACTGCTGCTGTCATACTTACAGTGCATTATCTCACTTTAATTTTAGCCATTTGCCAGTTTGTATACATTCATTTATTATCTTTCAGGTCCCTATGGAGCACATACCATCAACAGATACAAGCCGAGCTTCCTGTCCTGTGCCATTTGTTCAGTGTCTTTCCATGTCATCTTTATCACCTTCATGTCTGTTTCTAATTCCTTTATGCATGTGATTTTTTTTTATCTTCCTCAATTTCTCTTACCCTGTGGATTCCAGAATAAGGACTGCTTTGTAATGCTATCAACTGTTATTCTCATTGTGTGTCCTAAACAATGCCAGCATCTTCTGCTCTCAGTTTGCCAGTGTATGCATTTTAAATGTTTTCCTTAGTATTCTGCTATCAATAGACTGTAATGGTACGTGAATGCTTTCCGTAGACTGTAATGGTACATGAATGCTGTCAGTAGACTGTAATAATACATACTCTTGATCAGTTGGTTTTATAATCTCTGAGCCAGATAGCATTGTAAACATTATGTAGTTATTTTAGCTATATGGTTTAATACCTTTCATGCATATACAATTTACAGGGCAATACGTTTATTTGAATACAAAACAAAATTTATTTTCTTTCCACTGTCTTATAAAATTAATATGTAACCCACCTCTAGAATTCCCTATGCTGGGCCCGAGCAAGTGCAGCATGTTTGAACTTCAATGTCATGCTTATTCTTCTTCCTGTCTGTCGCAAGGTCATCAGTTACATTAGAGGTTCCTGTGGGGTAAGTCTATATACACTCCAGCCTCTAGTTTTTTTAAATGTTTTTATTAGAGATGTAGACAGTAAATAGAAATCAAGTAGAAAGTGCCAGAACAAAAGAGCTTCAGCATAACCATATACAAATCAGGGGCAGGTGCAAAAACAAGAGGATAACCTAAATGTGACATACAAAATAGATGAAAGGTGCTGGAAGAGGTGGGCAGTCAGTATATCTTATACAAAATATGTGGAAAGTGCCTGAAGAAGAAGACAGCAAAATTGAACCAGCTTAACATGAACAAAGGAGGTACGAGGCCAGTAGAAGCCTATGAATAAAGTGTATTAACATTATCAAGATGCTTCTTGTAGTTTCTGGGGGGGGGGGTGTCTCTGAGGAGACAAAGAAAAAATAGGACAACAGCTCCCTCAACCGTGTCGTGCCGGGTGACTAATATGAGGTTGTGCATGAGGGTGACAACCTCATCATGTAAAACAAATTGCTACAGAAACCACTGCGTCAAGAGTACATGAATGCTGGATGTAGATTTCCTACAAGGGGACAAGCTCCAAAGGTGGCTGCATGCTCCGTAAGGAGCTGGAAAGGAAAATGAACATTATTGATATGGACACATAAGTGTTTGGAATAGAGAACTTATAATTAAGAGGCATTTATAAACAAGGAATGTTTTTTTTTTTAAACGCTGTGCTTGCGATTTAAAAAAAAAAATAGTTTACATTCAAAGCACTGAACACATTTTTTTCTGTTAATTGTCTTAAAGTGTCATTCATACTAGGATCTGCCAACAGAGGCAAAATTTATTTTGAGGGAATATATCCCCACACCCCCATGTAGTTCCCGGGGTCTCTTATGAGGCAAAGAAAGAATATAACTACTGCTTCCTCAGGCATGTCGTACAAGGTGACTAATATGAGGTTGTACATGAGGTTGACAACCTCATCGTGTAAAACAAATTGCTTCAGAAACCACTGCTGCACGAGCAATGTGAATGCTTTGTGCAGGCTTCCTGCAAGGTGACAAGCTGCAGTTGTGGTTGTGATAGCTCTATGCTCCATAGGAAGTAAATAGGAAAATGATGATAACATCCCCATAAGGAAGCTAGCGTGATTTGATTTTCTGTTTTCTTTTGTCTTCCAGTGCTGTCCTCGGTTTTTGCGCCGTCAGCTTGACAAGAACATAACATATCACAAATATATTGCCTACATGATATGCATTCAAACAGGTAATGTTTGGAGCTCATTAAATGACGTATTTGATACGTATTTCAATTCCCCCCCCCCCCCCCACTTATTTCATGATGGAGTGTGCATGTGGCTGGAAACTTTATCATATGAAAAAGATTGCTACAAAAACCACCACTGTGAGAGCACTTGAATGATTTGGGGCAGGTTCCCTGGGGGGTCAGCTGCAGGGGTGGCTCCAGGCTTCACTGGGAGAGATACGGGAAATGGGATAACAGATTTAATGATAGAATTTCACAGCATTGAAAATTTTAAATAATCATTTGTTTTTAAGCAAGTTTTTAATGCTCAGTATGCTCACACTATGATATTAATGTTTTACTATTAAAGAATATTCTTGTTATGTAAGAACAACTTTATTAAAATTTAAATAGCTAAATGTTAAATGTCTTCAATATATCTTGGTGTTTCTGTTTTGGAAGTATCTACATGTTTCTCAATTGCCAAGCCCTTTGTAGAACAGAAGCCTTCTTTCAAATGTTCCCATTTTTCTTCCTCCTCATTTTAGATTGGATTTTCTTCTTCTTCTTCGTACACTCTCAGATGTCTACTTGAATATTTTCAAAGTAGTGTTGAGAACAACTAAATCAACCACCAAAAATGGAATTCAGTGGACTCTGATGAAACAGCTAAATGGAACATTTTGCTTGATGGACTTGCCACCTTTTTCCCCAAAAACTGAAACTTGATGCAAAATAAAATGAAAATACTGAATGAGACATAGCAGTAATTAGGTCTGAAAATGCACAGAGGAAAGACAAAGATTATGAGAATAAATTAGACAAATGATAGCCAGATGGCACTTGGAGAAACACCCCTACAAAATTTAGATTCATACATACATGTCTGCTGCAACATAGAGTTAGAGGGATGGACACTGACATCACAATAAGAATACATAGGTCAAGTGGGACTGTCATTGAATCAGGAAATATAAAAAAAAATCTGAAGATATCAAGTCCAGCATAAAAGTAAGAATTTTTTATTAATATCAAAGCAGTCTTATTGTATGACTGTGAGACATGGACAAGAAGAAAAATGACAGATGATGATAATGAGAACTGGATGCTTGCATAGAATAGGATTGAAATGGTATGACAGGATCAAGAAAGTGGAACTCATGGAAAGGACCATTATCATCATCATCATCATCATCATAATTATTTCCTTTCAGCTCCCCAAGAAGCATAGGCCTTCACCAAACTTATGCCAAGTCTTCATGTTCCATGCCATCTGTTTAAAGTTTTTCTGCATCTTCTTCAACCCTTTCACTTCTGTCTACATTTCTTTTCTCCATGTGCTCTTTTGGTTTCTCACTACCTCTCTTACCCTGGTGATTTCAAAACAAGGACTGCCTTTTAATACTATTAGCAGATTTTCTTCAATGTTTGTCCTCTCCATCACTAGCATTTTCTTCTCATCTCTTTTTCCACTGGCATTTGTCCTCAGTTACACATTGGTAATCTTCCTTTCGGCCTTCTCTGGGTTGCATCATAAGCCTCCTAACCAATGGACTATCTTCTGATTTGGATGGCTGAGTTGAATTATTTTTGTTTCTTGTAGGGTTGAGATCTTTAACAATTCTTTTCTTTTTTCTTTGATCCTTAGCCGCCGACCGTCAAAGCAGTCAGTGGCCATCATGCCTAGTGGCGTCTTGTAGGGCAACAACAAATTGATTCCACTTTGCTCGATTGGTGGCCATCCTTCGCACAGTGCCCCAACTCTGGTTCATTCTTTGCATCTCAGCCTCCACAGTCCTCCGCCAAGTTGTTTTTTGGTCGGCCTCTCTTTCGTTTTCCTTCAGGGGTCCATAGCATAGCTGTTCTTGTGATGGCATCGGGGTCTCTTCTGAGGACATGGCCAACCCAACTCCAGCGTCTGCCAGCTATGATGGTGTGCATGTCCACTTGCTTGCTCCGAGTAAGCAGATCTTGGTTGGTGATGGTATTCGGCCAAAAGATTTGGTGAATCTTTCTTAGGCATGTTGTGTGAAAAGAGGACAATTTCGACATTTCCTTCTCTGTAACTCTCCAGCATTCCGCACCATAGAGAAGCACAGAAAGCACACAGCTCTGATATAATCTTAATTTTGTGCTTGTGCTGTATTGAGAGGACTTCCAGATGTTGTTTAGGCTAAAAAAGGCTGTTCTTGCTTTGCTCATTCTGTTGTTGATGTCTTTGCTTGCTCCTCCGTCTGGTGTTACTATGCATCCTAGGTATGTGAAGGTGTCTGTCTGTACCAGTTGCTGATTCCTTACTGATATGGGCTCAGGGTTGCTAACATTGAGCGTCATGACCTCTGACTTCTTTAGATTGATGTTCAAGCCCACCTGCTGGCTATACTTATTAAGTCTATCCATTTTTTCCTGGATGTGTTGATGTGAATGTGCTAGTAGTGCAATGTCATCTGCATATTCCAGATCTTCCAATGTAGAAAATGTAGTCCATCTTATTCCTCTTGGACTGCCCTCTGTTGTCTGGCGCACATTATTTAACAATTAATTAGTCGTTTAATTTATAAAATACATTTTAATCAATTATTACATTTATATCAAGTAAAGTAAATAAAGTCCTTAGTGGCTTTTAAAAAAATGTTATTTATGATTTTTGATAATTTATGAAATTGTTCGAAACTGATAGATTAATCTTCAATTAGAAATCCAATTAATCTATTAAGATCCTTTTAATCAATCCCAGCCCTAGTTTCTTGACTTGTCCGTGCCCAACCCTCCTTAGTCACCATTTATGACTTCTTGGCAGGTCACAGTTTTATATTTGTGGCCGTGGATGATGATTGTCTGCTATTTCCTACTTCTCTGTTTTGTGATCTTTGGTTTTGTATCTCTACCCTAAACAGCAGGCAGCTTATTTGTGGTAAGGGAGACTTCTTACATTCAAAACAACGACAACAGTTCATCTACTGACAGTTGATGGATGATTTCACGAGTTGATGAATGACTTCACGCTGACAGCAGTAACAGTCAAATGTTGAACTTTATTTACATGATCAAAAATGTTGAAGAAATGATATGCCCAACCTTCCTCATGAGGCTGGCAGACTTTATACAACAAAACTTCAGTAGGTAATAAGAAAATATCATTTCTTTTACTCGCTCTCTCTCTCTGTCACTGCTTCTATATTCCTATTGTCTCTAGTGGCTATGGTGGTCATTGGCTTGAGAACCACTGTTGTCAATACTTTTCTTGTCATAATATTATTCGTATGTACTCGTTTCTTCTATTTCTTCTGACTTATTTTCTTTCTGATTTTCTGTCTTCTTGACTTGGCGTATCTTAGTGAGACTGGCCTAACCCCCAGGGATGACTATTTACCAAGTTTATATTCCATTCTCTAGTCTGTCAGCTTGTCTACTTTTCTGCATTATCAGTAATAGATTCATAAATGTTCAACGTACCTGGTCTGTTTTGAAAATAAAAACATTATCTTGTACTGGCAATACTGTCTTCTTGTCCTCAGAATAACTCACAAAACTGTCATACATGATTGTGGCATTGATTACGATTGAGTGTCTAGACAATATTGCATTCTTCTGTCACCACAGAAATCAACCAAAATCATTTTAGCTTATCATCCGATGATAACTCTCTATTGTGCAAGCCACTTATAACTACTATCTTTAATCACTTGGGAGAGAACCCAACTAGTTCTTAACGTTATCATGTTTCGGATCTGACTGATTTAACTTTGAACAATGATTTACCACGACAGCTATTTCCAAACATTCTAGAACAAACTGTCTCATAAACAGCTCACCCAAACCAGTGAATTTACAGTCACGTAGCCGAACTCACTCAGAAAAACAAAACTGAAAAACTAGCATTTGAATTTCTCGGCCAAGGTCAGCCGCACTAAACAGTGTGATCAAGGGACATCAGCCCTACTCTTGTCCCCTTCTATAATGTATTAAGGATTATTTCCCTTAGACTGCAAATCTAATATCAATCATAAATGTCGATCTTATAAAAATATAATTGTACCCGAATTACTCATGCTCACACTAACTGTTACATATTATTTGTTCCCTTTTCAGGCTCCAGTAACACATAGGTTAATTTTTATATTATGTGTTGTCTTGCACTGTTTTAGTATATTCATTCCCAGTATTTATAAGATGTGCTGTTTTCATCACAGTTTTGGCTATTGTGGGTGTCATTTTTTCTTATCTCCCTCCAGTCGTGCATGTGAGCGCTCACTGCTTTAACTTTGAGCGTCTGGCAAGTGCAAAAAGGGTCAGGGGAGAAAATCTAGTTACCTACCTCAGTCTCCTCCCTCTAACACCAAATGGAACATGGATCAACCCAATACGGACATCAGATCCTGTGAGTGTTCTTTATTATATGTTTAGTCCATACTTGTAGGGACTTTTCTTATCAAATGCTGGCCGTAACTTGTTGGACTTTCTGAATACTGTCTTATAAAATTGTGTGTGATATCTGAACAGACTGTTTTATGAACGTAGGTTTTTGTATTATGCTTATTTATACTATTACATCTTTTTAGATAATGCATATATATAAGATCACTTCTTCCTTTGGTAATACTTTATAACAGATTTCTTTTATCTCTACAAGAAATCTAGCATATGAAAATTACCTAAGGTAACCTAAATTTTGTATATAAGCATGACACAAACTGGAAATGTATATTGTGTAACAAGTGTTGCAGTCTTCTAGGCTGAGAGAGAGAGAAGAAGAGAAAGGAAGAGAGAATCAATAACTAGCAACTCATAATATCACGTCTAGAACGCAAATCACTGCTATCTCTTTCACCATCTTGGAAATATGCAAGCAATAAACAAACTCACATCAGTTTAACAAAATCTACACAAAATGTAATATCACTTCTATGAATACAATGTATGAAGTAACACAAGATAGGAAGTGTACATTTTCATTAAATTACATCATGGGTACATACAATCACAATATGATATTATATTTCAGAAAATATGAGCTACTTTGTTTTTGATGCAGGAAATTAATTTGAATATTGTTTTTTCTTATGTTATACAATTTATCTTACAAATAAATAACACTATGACCGTGTATTTTCATTTGTTATCTTAATTTTTTGGAATTAAAATTTTTTGGGTGCAGTTCAGTTTACTGTGTGCACTGGTTTCATAATGTGTGTGCACATGTATGGACAGCTTAGAGGTAACATTGGTCAGGTGTTTCTTACACCTGTCATATATCATATACTTATTCAGGATCCCACAAAGGAGCTCTTTAAAACTGTAGCAGGAGTAACTGGGATCATAATAACGTTGTGCCTTGTTATGATTGTTTCATCCTCCACAGAGATCATCAGGTAAGTTTTGTATCATATGTTACCTGACACCTGCTTCTTGATCACCATCATCATCACTCTTCAACTCTCTAAGGATTTTAGGTCTTCTACAAACTTATACTAAGTTTCTGTCCCGTGCCATCCGCTCCATGACTTTCCATATTTTCCTCATCATTTTCTTTCTGTTTTCAGTTCTCTAATGTGTTTTCCAATGTGTTTTCTAATGTGTTTTCCAATGTGTTTTTTTTTGTCTACCTCTGCTTATTTTACCCTGAGAATTCCAGAACAAGGACTGCCTTATAATGCTATCAACAGGTTTCCTCAATGTGTGTCCTATCCATCACCAGCATCTTCTTCTCAGCTCTTATTCCAGTGGCACTTGATTGGTTCTTGTCATCAGTTTGACATTAGTGATCTTGTAAGAGCACACTGTTCTATGCAAGCACCTATTTATGAAAGTTTGTAGTTTTTTGGTTCTCATTTTTGTTGTTCTGCATGTTTCAAAGCAATACCTGCTTATGATCCTTGCCATTAGTTTTGTTTTGTATTCAAACACAGCACCTTATCCTTGAAACTTGTTCTAGACAACAACTAAAAGTTTAAGATATTGCTTATGTGATTCTGTAATTACAGTGTTCTGTTGTCATGCTTGCTGTTTAATGTTTAGAGATTGACATGGTTATGCCCTATGTAGTTCTGTTGTCATGCTTGCTGTTTAATGTTTAGAGTTTGACATGGTTATGCCCTATGTTGTTCTGTTGTCATGCTTGCTGTTTAATGTTTAGAGTTTGACATGGTTATGTGCTATGTAGTTCTGTTGTCATGCTTGCTGTTTAATGTTTAGAGTTTGACATTGTTATGCCCTATGTAGTTCTGTTGTCATGCTTGCTGTTTAATGTTTAGAGTTTGACATGGTTATGCCCTATGTTGTTCTGTTGTCATGCTTGCTGTTTAATGTTTAGAGTTTGACATTGTTATGCCCTATTGTCACGAAGTGGTTTTACGTTTATAGAGTTTGCCTGAATGAAAGCAAGACCCTAGTATGAGAAAGTCTGAGAAGATAGAATTTAGATGGAAAAATGACATGCCTGTGGACAGGTGAGACTATTGGCTCAAGAGATAGACCCAGGATTTGAATCTCCCCCTGCCGCTTCGTGACTAAAAAAAAATGGCTATAGTCTCCCCGCCTCTGACTGCCTTGAAACACAAGGAGATAAGGTGTATAAATATGACCACAGACACCACTATACAGACGACGTAAAGTAAGTATAGTAAAGAGTAGAATCTGATCCAGTAAATATATGTATATATATTTATTTACAACAATAAAGCATTAAAATGTCATCATCAAGCAATCACATAAATAGCGTGCGCTGTTGCACGGCCTGAAAAAAAAACCAAGTAACAATGAAATTAGGTAGACACTGGAAAAAACCCAAACCCCAAATCACATTCACTCTTTCTGTCACCCTGCTGAGGAACAATAAAATGATTAGTGATTTAATCTACTCTGATATTGTGGGGCTGTCAACTTTAGCCTCCACTCTCTAACACAACTAAGATTTTACTGTCTTAGTCCTGCTGACTCTTCCTCAACGACCGTCTACACAGCTTTCCACTTGTTAGGCGATATGCGCCGCTATCTAACACCACTGGAAATGCTAAAATAATAGACTTGGAGTAACACAATGGCTCAGTATCTATCTGTCAAGTGGATACTGAACAGACCCTACTGGTCCTGTCTATTTTCTCCCTCCTCTCTCTCTCTATCTCTGTCTCTATTGCTCTTGGTCTCAGTGTCTCTCCAACACTCGCTGACTGATGATGCTGCGTCTCCGTTACGCTCTCCTCTCGTTCCTTTCAAGACCAGGCATGGTAACCCTGTCACCTGTTCCTGAATGAAGTTCTGGCGTCAAGCATGAGGTACTCGATTAATTGTTGACAAACTTCTCTGCTGCTGATTAGCTTCTATAACTTTCCCCTGATAACCCGCTCCGGAGTTAGAGGAAAATAAACAATGTAACTCAGTCTCACGGCCACCTGCCGTTGCTAGAGACTATAATAGCGATGCTCCGGGCTGTATGATAAATAAACCCCGTTCCAGCTGAAGCATAGGGACTTCACTGCCAGAGACCATAGGTCTGACCCTTAAGATAGGTCCTGTTGCCGTGGGTAATTTTGCACATGGCAAATTTACGCTCCCCCACTATTCTTGCCGCGACTCGCTGAAATTAAAAGAAGATGCGTCTGTTGTATAACAATTCCAACCTAACGCATCTCTAACCTAACTCCCCTTCACTCTTCTTTTACAACAGTACATAAAATAATATTGCCCACGTGGCTCACTCATCATGTACAACAATACAAAAATTAATATTACCCACGTGGCACTTAAATCTCTCTCCTCCTCTCTCCCCTTCTCTCGTTCTGAAAACGATACATAAAATATTTCTATTCCACGTGGCACTTAAATCTCCCTCCTCCTCTCTCTCTCTCAACTAAAATCCGCCAGCCAAATAACCAACCTGTCTGACGGGCCACTTGGCCGTCACACATGGATACCCACGTGTCAACATTTTCAACTCGGGAACTTCGTTTGTCCGAAATTCCGGGGTCTCCCTTTTTTTAACATTTACACATGAGGTTTCCTACTTAAGCCCCAATTTAAATGAAATATCGCTATAGGAATAGTTTACTCCTCTAAGCAGTATAATTCACTTACAACATAAATCTGAACCCTCCGACAATATTTCTCACATTTAAGACTCAGTAAAATTAACGAACGCACCAGGGATTTCCCCATAAAATTACATTAGTAAATACACAGAAATAAATGGTGGTTTTACATAACATTCTACAAATATGGGCACACGTGTTTCTCACAACTTCACACACTCCTATCTACTGCCAAAATCACAGAAAGAATAAGCACACTGTTGCATTTACGTCGTTCTTCAAAAAAATGATAATGGATGGCACTATCGTTTTTCTTAAAACTGAAAAGTTAATGGCCCCTCGAAGAATTAACTACGGGCGAAATCTCAAAAAACCCACTAATAAGTAAAACGATGAATAAAATAGTTACATACCGATTATCGCTGGTTTTTCCCACAGTGGAGAATGATAATTACGATGTCCTACGGCCAGGCAATTATTTCTTCAGAGACAATTGCCCGCGGTTTCCTCCCTCATTATATACAAGAGAAAACACCCACGCGAATTCTCTCCTGAGCATACCCTAGCTTTCCCTCGACCAATGGAAACGCTCAGAAAAATAAACATAACTATGAGCTACGCCAATCAGATTTGAAAACAACCCGACCGCGTTTCTGACGCGTCATACCGGCGTGCCCGAAAATAGCGATTTCCGTAAACAACGGAAAATCGCGTGATCAGAAGAAAATAAAACTGGTCGAGTGTAAAATAAATCTACCGTCATAAAACGAACCCATTTAATTTTCCTACTCAAAAATACCAAACACGATATATATTCAAATGAGAAGAAATAAAATGGTGAAAATTCAAAGTAGAACCACAGAATCGGGCCGGAAATACAAAATAGACGACAGAATCGGGCCGGTTGAAAGACATAATTACAGTGTGGCATCACACCTATGTAGTTCTGAAGAGACAAAGAAAGATTAGAACTACTGCACCCTCAGGCATGTTGTCATCATCATCAGCTGCCATCACCGCAATGAAGGACAGGTGCAATGGATCGCCAACTTTTTCTGTCTGGCATGTTGTACAAGGTGACTAATTCTGGCATGTTGTACAAGGTGACTAATTCATACATGTTGTACAAGGTGACTGGGACCCAAAGATGCAGCAATAGAGAATGCAGTCAGCAACCCATAGCTTGACTGCTTGCATCAGGGTCAGCGAACCAGAGCTGACCAAGACCCTACTCCACCTCCACGTGGTGGTCCTGAAAACAGGCTGCATCACTGCAGTCTGGCTGAGAGAGTAGGGATCGCAGAGAGAAGGCAAACCCGGTCCCAAAAAATGCCGTGCTGAAGTCGGATGTGTCGACCGAAAGGTGCAGATATCACAGCTCCAGCGTAAACAGACACAACGCAACCAACGTCCTTTTCAGGACGAACGAGGAAGAAGAAGAAGTACAAGGTGACTAATTCAGACATGTTGTACTGGTCGACTGATGTGAGGTTGTATGTAAAACAAATTGCCACAAAAACCACCACTAAAAGAACATGTGAATGTTTGGTATATATATATATATATATATATATATATATCTTTGCAGCAGTACAGACAAAGTTGGAGGAATACACAGTGATATCAAAATAAGAATACAAAAAGCAAAAGGAGCTTTCATTACATGGGGAACGACATGTAAAAAAAAAAAAGAAGAAGTCCAACACAAAAATCAGAGTCTTTAACTCTGTGTCAAATCAGTACAGTAGTATGGCTTTGAAACATGTAGAACAACCGTAACAATAAAAAAAGTTAGACTTCCATAAATGTGTTCTTGTGTAGAATAGAAGGGCTGAAATGGCACGACAAGATCACCAATGGTGGAGCTGATGACATGGACCAGAAACACGTGATGAGAAAAAGGTGCTGGCATTGGAAAGGACACACTTGAGGAAAGTTGTTGATAGCATTACAAGGCAGTCCTTGGTCTGGAATTCGCAGGGTAAAAGAGACAGAGGGAGACTGAAAAACACATGAAGTCAGCAAGGAGCCCAGGCTTTCAACAAATTCATGCCAAGTCCTCCTGGTTTGTTTCATCTTGGCTGTCTTCTTCATTCGTTTCATTTCTGTTTCCAGTTTTCTACTTCTTGTTTTTCCGTCTGCCTTTCTTAGGTCAAGGTAGTCCCATAGCAGATACTGCCATAGGGGAGTGTTAGAGACTTCATCGTATAGGTCCAGCATCGAGAGATGGGGCGAGCAGTTCCCTTTCTCGCTGCCTTTTCCTTCCCTAACTCAAGAAGTAAAGTCAGTTACCCATTTACAGCTGGGTAGACTGGAGCCTGTCAATACTATGAATCAAACTCGGCACCTTTGCTGCAAAAGACCAGTGCTCTAACCACTTTATCAATCAGATGCCCTGCCTCTCTTACTGAAGTGTATTGAATGACAACATAGAAAAAACAATTGCATTAAAACGTGGCACATTTATTTTTTAAAATTGGGAATATTATTGATGATCTTTAAATTGTAATTTATTTGTGTATGTTTTATATTTATGACTTTGACATTTTTTTTTTTTCATTTTTTTTCCAGGCGTTCATATTTTGAGGTGTTCTGGTTTACTCATCATGTTTTCATAATTTTTTTTATTGGTTTCGTAGTTCATGGTGTTCAGTAAGTGATATTTTCAATTCAATTTTTCTTTCATTCAATTATAACACATTGGAAATATTTCTCTCATTGCTTAATAATGACATAATCTGGGCATTTCTTCTAATTCATAATGTATTTAAGTTCATTTCTTAATGAACATAAAGTTACAATTTCTCTAGTTCAATACTGAATTTAATGCGACATTTGTTTTATTCCAAAATGCATGTAATGTTTGAACAGAGTGTCCGTTAAAAACACGTGTGGTGCAGTACAGCTATTTATACGTACACCGTAGACCCAGTACAATGCGACACAATATAAATTGGGATCGCTTTAACTGCGGTCAGAGGTTGGACCCAAACTTGGCTGATTTACCCCTTTTCACGTGCTTCAAATTTGAAAAATTCTCGAGTTTAGCAATAAAAACCCAAAACATTTGAGGGAAATCATTTATTTTCAGCATCGAGAATAAAAGATGCACACGATTAATATATCTTTTACTTATCTTTGCCCATTCATGGTTTGAAAATAGTTGTTTGTACTTAAGCTAGACGTCCTTCAGGTTGTACGGACTCACTTATAACATAGTGCCAAAGTTTGAACCCCGCTATCGTTGTTGTATCTGGCATGTAGTGTAATATAAAAGTGTAATATAAAAGTGTAATATAAAAGTGTAGTATAAAAGTGTAATATAAAAGTGTAATATAAAAGTGTAATATAAAAGTGTAATATAAAAGTGTAGTATAAAAGTGTAATATAAAAGTGTAATATAAAAGTGTAGTATAAAAGTGTAATATAAAAGTGTAATATAAAAGTGTAATATAAAAGTGTAATATAAAAGTGTAGTATAAAAGTGTAATATAAAAGTGTAATATAAAAGTGTAGTATAAAAGTGTAATATAAAAGTGTAGTATAAAAGTAGGCTTTGGGGAATATTATACTCGCTCTTGAACTGCAATATGTTTTGTGAGTGTGAGTGAGGAGAGACACATAGTGTGAGTGAGGGGAGACACATAGTGTGAGTGAGGAGAGACACATAGTGTGAGTGAGGAGAGACACATAGTGTGAGTGAGGAGAGACACATAGTGTGAGTGAGGAGAGACACATAGTGTGAGTGAGGAGAGACACATAGTGTGAGTGAGGAGAGCACATAGTGTGAGTGAGGAGAGACACATAGTGTGAGTGAGGAGAGACACATAGTGTGAGTGAGGAGAGCACATAGTGTGAGTGAGGAGAGACACAGTGTGAATGAGGAGAGACACATAGTGTGAGTGAGGAGAGACACATAGTGTGAGTGAGGAGAGACACATAGTGTGAGTGAGGAGAGACACATAGTGTGAGTGAGGAGAGACACATAGTGTGAGTGAGGAGAGACACATAGTGTGAGTGAGGAGAGACACATAGTGTGAGTGAGGAGAGACACATAGTGTGAGTGAGGAGAGCACATAGTGTGAGTGAGGAGAGACACATAGTGTGAGTGAGGAGAGACACATAGTGTGAGTGAGGAGAGACACATAGTGTGAGTGAGGAGAGACACATAGTGTGAGTGAGGAGAGACACATAGTGTGTGTGAGTGAGGAGACACATAGTGTGAGTGAGGAGAGACACATAGTGTGAGTGAGGAGAGACACATAGTGTGAGTGAGGAGAGCACATAGTGTGAGTGAGGAGAGACACATAGTGTGAGTGAGGAGAGACACATAGTGTGGAGCACATAGTGTGAGTGAGGAGAGACACATAGTGTGAGTGAGGAGAGACACATAGTGTGAGTGAGGAGAGACACATAGTGTGAGTGAGGAGAGACACATAGTGTGAGTGAGGAGAGACACATAGTGTGAGTGAGGAGAGCACATAGTGTGAGTGAGGAGAGACACATAGTGTGAGTGAGGAGAGCACATAGTGTGAGTGAGGAGAGACACATAGTGTGAGTGAGGAGAGACACATAGTGTGAGTGAGGAGAGACACATAGTGTGAGTGAGGAGAGACACATAGTGTGAGTGAGGAGAGACACATAGTGTGAGTGAGGAGAGACACATAGTGTGAGTGAGGAGAGACACATAGTGTGAGTGAGGAGAGACACATAGTGTGAGTGAGGAGAGACACATAGTGTGAGTGAGGAGAGCACATAGTGTGAGTGAGGGGAGACACATAGTGTGAGTGAGGAGAGACACATAGTGTGAGTGAGGAGAGACACATAGTGTGAGTGAGGAGAGCACATAGTGTGAGTGAGGAGAGACACATAGTGTGAGTGAGGAGAGACACATAGTGTGAGTGAGGAGAGACACATAGTGTGAGTGAGGAGAGACACATAGTGTGAGTGAGGGGAGACACATAGTGTGAGTGAGGAGAGACACATAGTGTGAGTGAGGAGAGACACATAGTGTGAGTGAGGAGAGCACATAGTGTGAGTGAGGGGAGACACATAGTGTGAGTGAGGAGAGCACATAGTGTGAGTGAGGGGAGACACATAGTGTGAGTGAGGAGAGACACATAGTGTGAGTGAGGAGAGCACATAGTGTGAGTGAGGGGAGACACATAGTGTGAGTAAGGAGAGCACATAGTGTGAGTGAGGAGACACATAGTGTGAGTGAGGAGAGACACATAATGTGAGTGAGGAGAGACACAGTGTGAGTGAGGAGACACATAGTGTGAGTGAGGAGAGACACATAGTGTGAGTGAGGAGAGACACATAGTGTGAGTGAGGAGACACATAGTGTGAGTGAGGAGACACATAGTGTGAGTGAGGGGAGACACATAGTGTGAGTGAGGAGAGCACATAGTGTGAGTGAGGAGAGACACATAGTGTGAGTGAGGAGACACATAGTGTGAGTGAGGAGAGACACATAGTGTGAGTGAGGAGAGACACATAGTGTGAGTGAGGAGAGACACATAGTGTGAGTGAGGAGAGACACATAGTGTGAGTGAGGAGAGCACATAGTGTGAGTGAGGAGAGACACATAGTGTGAGTGAGGAGAGACACATAGTGTGAGTGAGGAGACACATAGTGTGAGTGAGGAGAGACACATAGTGTGAGTGAGGGGAGACACATAGTGTGAGTGAGGAGAGACACATAGTGTGAGTGAGGAGAGACACATAGTGTGAGTGAGGAGAGACACATAGTGTGAGTGAGGAGAGACACATAGTGTGAGTGAGGAGAGCACATAGTGTGAGTGAGGAGAGACACATAGTGTGAGTGAGGGGAGACACATAGTGTGAGTGAGGAGAGACACATAGTGTGAGTGAGGAGAGACACATAGTGTGAGTGAGGAGAGACACATAGTGTGAGTGAGGAGAGACACATAGTGTGAGTGAGGAGACACATAGTGTGAGTGAGGAGAGACACATAGTGTGAGTGAGGAGAGACACATAGTGTGAGTGAGGAGAGACACATAGTGTGAGTGAGGAGAGACACATAGTGTGAGTGAGGAGAGACACATAGTGTGAGTGAGGAGAGACACATAGTGTGAGTGAGGAGAGACACATAGTGTGAGTGAGGAGAGACACATAGTGTGAGTGAGGAGAGACACATAGTGTGAGTGAGGAGAGACACATAGTGTGAGTGAGGAGAGACACATAGTGTGAGTGAGGAGAGACACATAGTGTGAGTGAGGAGAGACACATAGTGTGAGTGAGGAGAGACACATAGTGTGAGTGAGGAGAGACACATAGTGTGAGTGAGGGGAGACACATAGTGTGAGTGAGGAGAGACACATAGTGTGAGTGAGGAGAGACACATAGTGTGAGTGAGGAGAGCACATAGTGTGAGTGAGGAGACACATAGTGTGAGTGAGGAGAGACACATAGTGTGAGTGAGGGGAGACACATAGTGTGAGTGAGGAGACACATAGTGTGAGTGAGGAGAGACACATAGTGTGAGTGAGGAGAGACACATAGTGTGAGTGAGGAGAGCACATAGTGTGAGTGAGGGGAGACACATAGTGTGAGTGAGGAGAGCACATAGTGTGAGTGAGGGGAGACACATAGTGTGAGTGAGGAGACACATAGTGTGAGTGAGGAGAGACACATAGTGTGAGTGAGGAGAGACACATAGTGTGAGTGAGGAGACACATAGTGTGAGTGAGGAGAGACACATAGTGTGAGTGAGGGGACACATAGTGTGAGTGAGGAGAGACACATAGTGTGAGTGAGGAGAGACACATAGTGTGAGTGAGGGGAGACACATAGTGTGAGTGAGGAGAGACACATAGTGTGAGTGAGGAGAGACACATAGTGTGAGTGAGGAGAGACACATAGTGTGAGTGAGGAGAGACACATAGTGTGAGTGAGGAGAGACACATAGTGTGAGTGAGGAGAGCACATAGTGTGAGTGAGGAGAGACACATAGTGTGAGTGAGGAGACACATAGTGTGAGTGAGGAGAGACACATAGTGTGAGTGAGGAGACACATAGTGTGAGTGAGGAGAGACACATAGTGTGAGTGAGGAGAGACACATAGTGTGAGTGAGGAGAGACACATAGTGTGAGTGAGGAGACACATAGTGTGAGTGAGGAGAGACACATAGTGTGAGTGAGGAGAGACACATAGTGTGAGTGAGGAGAGACACATAGTGTGAGTGAGGAGAGACACATAGTGTGAGTGAGGAGACACATAGTGTGAGTGAGGGGAGACACATAGTGTGAGTGAGGAGAGCACATAGTGTGAGTGAGGGGAGACACATAGTGTGAGTGAGGAGACACATAGTGTGAGTGAGGAGAGACACATAGTGTGAGTGAGGAGAGACACATAGTGTGAGTGAGGAGAGACACATAGTGTGAGTGAGGAGAGACACATAGTGTGAGTGAGGAGAGACACATAGTGTGAGTGAGGAGAGACACATAGTGTGAGTGAGGAGAGACACATAGTGTGAGTGAGGAGAGACACAGTGTGAGTGAGGAGACACATAGTGTGAGTGAGGGGAGACACATAGTGTGAGTGAGGAGAGACACATAGTGTGAGTGAGGAGAGACACATAGTGTGAGTGAGGAGAGACACATAGTGTGAGTGAGGAGAGACACATAGTGTGAGTGAGGAGAGACACATAGTGTGAGTGAGGAGAGACACATAGTGTGAGTGAGGAGAGACACATAGTGTGAGTGAGGGGAGACACATAGTGTGAGTGAGGAGAGACACATAGTGTGAGTGAGGAGAGACACATAGTGTGAGTGAGGAGAGACACATAGTGTGAGTGAGGAGAGACACATAGTGTGAGGGGGGAGACACATAGTGTGGGGGAGGAGAGACACATAGTGTGAGTGAGGAGAGACACATAGTGTGAGTGAGGAGAGACACATAGTGTGAGTGAGGAGACACATAGTGTGAGTGAGGAGAGACACATAGTGTGAGTGAGGAGAGACACATAGTGTGAGTGAGGAGACACATAGTGTGAGTGAGGAGAGACACATAGTGTGAGGGAGGAGAGACACATAGTGTGAGTGAGGAGACACATAGTGTGAGTGAGGAGAGACACATAGTGTGAGTGAGGGGAGACACATAGTGTGAGTGAGGAGAGACACATAGTGTGAGTGAGGAGACACATAGTGTGAGTGAGGAGAGACACACAGTGTGAGTGAGGGGAGACACATAGTGTGAGTGAGGGGAGACACATAGTGTGAGTGAGGAGAGACACATAGTGTGAGTGAGGAGACACATAGTGTGAGTGAGGAGAGACACATAGTGTGAGTGAGGAGAGACACATAGTGTGAGTGAGGAGAGACACATAGTGTGAGTGAGGGGAGACACATAGTGTGAGTGAGGAGAGACACATAGTGTGAGTGAGGAGACACATAGTGTGAGTGAGGAGAGACACATAGTGTGAGTGAGGAGAGACACATCATGTGAGTGAGGAGAGACACATCGTGTGAGTGAGGAGAGACACAGTGTGAGTGAGGAGAGACACATAGTGTGAGTGAGGAGAGACACATAGTGTGAGTGAGGAGAGACACACAGTGTGAATGAGGAGAGACACATAGTGTGAGTGAGGAGAGACACATAGTGTGAGTGAGGAGAGACACATAGTGTGAGTGAGGAGAGACACATAGTGTGAGTGAGGAGAGACACATAGTGTGTGTGAGGAGAGACACATATGTGTGAGTGAGGGAGACACATATGTGAGTGAGTGAGACACAACAGTGTGAGTGAGGAGAGACACAGTAGGAGTGACACTAGTGATAGTTTGGTTTATGGTACCATTGCTTACAGCAACAGTTGCGTAATTAATATTAGTAGTGTCTGTGATTAGTTTATATCATCATCATCTTCCATCAACTCCCCAAGGAGCATAGGCCTTCAACAAATGCCAAATGTTTAAGTCCCATACCATCAGTTCCAGGTCTTTCCAAATTGTTTTGTTGACATTTTTAGTCGCTTAAATTTTCTACAGGATAGAAAAGATGGCCCCCATGCCCAGCCCTCCTTAGTGGCTTCTTATGACATGCATGATAGGTTGCAGTGTTACTATTCTTTGCTTCCCTTTCGGCCCCAGTAACACATGGGTTAACTAGTTTATAATTTTCTTTATCTCCTATCTCTTTTGTTCAATCTGATTCTTTTCCAGTTTTTTCTTTCTACTTCTGCTTATCATTCCTCTTCATAGAAATTTGAGCTTTTGCAGCTCTGCAGTTTTTTAATGCAAAGAATTCCTCCACCCTATTCTGCCACTCTTCTCTTGTAAGAATTAGAAATAATGGGAGCAGTTGAGAAAGTTCTTGTTTGACGGCTCTCAGATGTTCTGTATCCCTGTTTGTATTGTGTTTATTGTCCTTAGACGTTGCATAAATTTGTTACTACTACAGTAGAACTCCATTTATCCGAACCCCAATTATCCGAACATCCAATTATCCGAACACTTTTTCCAGAAAAAAAAAAAAAAAATCAGATGCCACAGTCACGTTAGACTAAAATTCTGAATCTTTTGATACGGCAAACTTCATATGTGTGCGAACAATTTGTAGAGAATGGGATGGCTAATGGTCGGTCGCTTACGTACAGGAAGTCAGTTAGATCATAAAGTCAGTTAATATCTGGTTTACCAGTCCAGTGTACGTGTGCGTTCTAGGTAGAACACTGGCTAAACAGACAGTTCAACTTAAAATAATTGTGTCTGCTACTACAGCAGAATAATTTTGGTGTACAAGTATTTCTCTGTGCGATATGGCATCTTCCAGTAGGCCTAAAACATATAAAAGGAACCGCAATGTTTTGTCAATTGAAACGAAAACAGAAATTATCAAGAGACTAGGACAAGGTGAAACTGTGTCTTCACTTGCGAGGATTTTCAATGTTGGGAAAGCTACCGTCTCTGACATCAAAAGTAACAAGGATAAAATTATGAGTTTTGCATCGAAATTTGATAGTGAAAATGGGTCGAAGAAACGTAAAACCATGAGAAATGCGAAAGATGTGAACTTGGAAGAGGCTTTGTATATATGGTTTGTGCAAAGAAGAAGCAAAAGGGAACCTATCTCTGGTTCTCTGTTGTGTGAAAAGGCACTTCAGTTCAACAATCTACTTGACGGTCCTCCTGACTTTAAGGCTAGCCAGGGATGGTTAAGAAACTTTAAATCTCGTCATGGCATACGAGAATTGGAGATTCAAGGGGAATCTTTATCTAGCGATGCAACTGCCGCTAAAAATTTTAAAGAAACTTTCTTGGCTTTTTTGGAAGAAGAAGGTTATTCACTCGATGATGTGTATAATGCCGATGAGACTGGCTTATACTGGAAATCATTGCCTCAAAAATCACTTGCATCTCAGCGCGAAGCAGCTGCCCCTGGGTTTAAAAAGTGCAAAGAGAGAGTAACAATTTTGGTAGCCGCGAATGCCAGTGGAAGTCATCGTTTACCGGTGCTAATGATCGGCAAAGCCAAAAAACCACGTTGTTTAAAGAATGTGACATGTCTCCCATTGTGTTACAAAGCACAGAAGAGTGCTTGGATGAATAGTGAAATATTTCTTGATTGGTATACAAATCAGTTCATCCCAAATGTGAAGAGGTTGAGAGAACAAGAAAAGAAAACTGGAAAAGTAATTCTTCTACTGGACAATGCACCATCTCATCCAGAGACGGATACATTGAATGCAGTTGATGCAAATTTTAAAGTAATTTTTCTGCCTCCCAATGTAACAGCACTGATTCAACCAATGAATCAGGGTGTTATAGCAAAGCTTAAAAAGATGTACAAGAAGGAAGTCCTGCGTCGTTTATTGTTGGCTGAAGATGAAGAAAGTGTGGTGGCGTTTTCCAAAAAGCTTAATCTTAAAGACTGCTGCTATATGTTAGCTGATGCTTGGACCACCCTGTCACAAGATAATCTCAACAAGGCTTGGAGTAGATTGCTTGGGAAAAAAGGAGGAAATGAAACTACTGCAGTGGACACAAATGATGATTGTATAAATGAAGTTGTGGAACTGTTTCAAGCAATGCCCGGATTTTCGGACTGTGACAAAGATGATGCACACATGTGGCTAGAAGATGATAATGATTCTGGTTTTCAGTTTTTGAATGACGAAGAAATTTTGTCTTTTGTGCAAGAAGAAAACCAAATACATGTAGTGACCGATGATGAAGACTCCTCAGAAGTACATGATGTACTTGTAGATTATGAAGAAAAACCAAAACGTCGACCAAGTCCTGAAGAGGCCTTTATAGCACTAGAAACAGCGATGGCTTGGTACGAGCAAGAAGATGACAGCTGTCCTACACAGCTTCTGCTGTTGAAGAGAATGCGGGACTTAGCAGCCAAAAGGAGACTATCCAGTTTGGTGCAAAAGAGGATTCCTCATTATTTTAAATAGTGGGCTACATCTGTGCAAGTACATATATACGTAAGTTGCGCCTGGTTTTGAATCGTTTGTAATGTTATTTTGAAAACATTTCTCTTTCTTAACAAAAATAATTAATACAAGTAGTACATGCACTGCAGTGTAATAAAAGATTTTGGTGATACAGTGATCTAATACAGTGTGGGTATTATTATTACAGTACAAGTAAATATGTTCTATAGTGTATTTTCCTTGTGATGGTTAATTATTTTTAGAAATATGTGTACATGTACTCGATACATTATGTAATCCAATTATCCGAACATTTGATTATCCGAACGATGCTCGGTGCCATGGGGTTCGGATAAATGGAGTTCTACTGTATTTGTAGTTGTGTACCTTTGTGTACACAAATTATAATAAACATACATCTTCACCTTTGCCAGTTTGCAATAAAACAAAAATGATTTATAAATATAGTTACGAGAAAGGATTGTTTAATTACAGAATGTTAAACATGGTGCTCTCTGCTTTCAGAATGATTGTACATCACCAAGTCAATTTGTCTTCCCATCCTCTATCCAAGTGTTCTCAAAACCCCAAACTTTGGGGAACTTCTCAGTGTGCACTACCAGAGTTTGAAGGCTCAATTCCTAAGGTGAGTAGCATTTTAGTTTACTTAAATAGATAATGCACAGATAATGCAGAAACGTGTCAACACTGATTGAAGTGAAACGAGATTTTGTAGGAGAAGTGGTTTGGCCATCTCATGAGAATGAAGCTTGATAAATTACCACTACAAGCCTACAACACTAGAAGATCTGAGTTCAGGCATGGAGAAGACCAAGAGGCAAATGGATAGACAGCATCACAAACATCCTACAACAACACAGGCTCACAGCAGCCAAGGTGACTGTTGCTGTCATTTTTGATGGAGTTTCAAACATCGATCTATTGGTTGTAGGTTTTTTCACCCTGGTCAAAGTTTAGTAACTATGTCTTGACTTTGCTGTGTCAGGTTGATTAGGGGTTGTCTTCCCTTGTTTGTTCGTTCACTGTGTTTGACCTTTTGGGTCAAAGGTAATACAGTTCTGGGCTATATGCGATGCGCAGTGGAGAGCACGAAATGAGACTTCCGTCTTGTTGAGTTGTGAAGTCCTGGCTTCTGAGGACGTGTAGGTCCATTGTGTTTTCGGGGAAAATCTTCGAAGTGACTGCGTTGGCAGGTCTCCCCAGTGAATCTCTGTGCGTCGGAATGGCGACAGAGTTCCTTATTGTTTTCTGAGGATTCGGTTCCAGGTAATACCGACCTTTTTCATTATTACGCTTTCGGTGGCAGAACATGTTGAAGGATTACCTAGTCTGTGAACTACAGCTCACCGGTCCTACGTTACAGAACTTGTACATTATGCTCAAGATAGCTATGTAAGACTATTTGTCTTTAAACGAACAGAAGTCCAGTGACGAAGTTATATTGTGGAAACCGCAGATTGGCGGTATATTTATATCTACATAAGCATTACTGCAGGGTTGATGTTAACCTGCTTAGAAGAAGTACACAGATGACGCCATAACGAAGCCTGTGTTAAGGCTAATATACTACAGCCTGATCATGGGCAATTGACGGGGAAGCCAAGTTGTACCTGTATGTCAAAGTGATTAAGGTATCTGACGCGCTTAGTCAGAGATACCAAAGCGGCATTGTGAACTGTCATTGAATAACCGTACTATTGACCATGAACGAATAATGTAATGTTTACCAGCCCTTTTTTGAATGCCTGATGTATACCTAACGATTTCCGGTCAGCATGACCTTGTTTACACTGACTGTTCCTGTTGATGCTACTGTGTGTGTTACCGTCAATAAATGTTTTGAAATGTGCCTGCAGTGTCCAAGCATCTTTGACTACTGCATGTGAGTGTATGGGTTGCATGACACAACATATACGAGCCTAAACACATTCGCGCCCTCATTTGCACCCACACTCAGCTCATCATTACAAGTACTACACATTTAACAACATGTATGCTGTCTTATGCAAATGATCACCTCTACAAGAGAGAAAAAGACAGTTACAGTGACACATTGGCTCAAGAACACAAACTTCAGCTGCACACCACGCTTCACTGCAATAAAAAAAAAAACAAGGTAAAGGATCCTGTTACACCCCCATTGAGGCATATTGGGAATATGATGTTAGGCCCATATTTTCTTGACCATCGGCACACTAGGGGTGATGTGGTCAGCATCACTGCAATAGTGGAAGGAAAAAGTAAAATAAGCAGGATATAATAACTGAGCAGTTTTGTTTTTTTAAACAATTTTTAAAAATATTCTGGTGCATTATATAGTTTTACACCACACAACAGGGCAGAGAAGGGATTTAAAATATGAGGGAAGGTCAAAAAGTAATGCCTCCTATTTCTTATGTATGTAAATAGTGCATCGGTGTGCAATTTGTAAATTTAGCAGGATTCCTCAAACACTCTTCTGCACTGTATAGCATTACCAACCTGTTTCAGTAACAGGTGGCACCACTGTAACAGTTTAAAAATGGCTGCCAAAGACGTTCGGTTAAAACAACGTTATGTCATAGAATTCCTCAATGCTGAAGGCGAGACCCCAATTCGCATCCACGAACGTTTGAAGAATGTTTATGGAGATTCAACAGTGGATGTTTGCATTGTCCGACGTTGGGTACATCGTTGTGATGAAGCTGAAGTAGGTCAATCCTCAATGGCTGACGCAAAGCGGACTGGCCGTCCATCTACCGCAGTGACTCCACACAACATTCATTGAGTTGATGGCATCATTCGTGGTGATCGTCGGGTAACACTGGATGAACTTTCTTCCATGTTGTCCATTAGTAAAGGCAGTGTCCAGAACATCATTAAAGACCTGGGTTATTCAAAAGTTTGTGCACGGTGGGTACCCAGAATGTTGACAGACTGACATAAAGAAACAAGGAAAACCATAGCCATCAACCTCCTGCACCGTTACGAAACTGAAGGAGAAGAGTTTTTATCGAATATTGTGACAGGTGATGAGACTTGGGTTCATTTTTTTTAACCAGAATCCAAGAGGCAGTCAATGGAATGGCATCACACAACATCACCGACAAGAAAGAAGTTCAAAAGTTCATCATCTGTAGGGAAAGTTATGGCCTCCGTGTTTTGGGATGAGAAGGGTGTGATTCTTCTCGACTTCTTGGAACAGGGAAACATGGTGAATGCAGACCGTTACATTGAAACTTTGAAGAAGCATAAAGGTCATCTTCGGCGACTTTACCCATTAAAAGATCAGAGAACTGCACTACTGTTGCACGATAATGCCACATCACACACCGCTAAACGCACCATTGATGCGATTGCAGAATTTGGCTGGACATTATTACCACATCCCCCTTACAGTCCCGATCTTGCACCTTCTGATTTCATCTGTTTGGACCACTGAAAGAAGATCTTCGCGGACATCACTTTGAGGACACCGAGACCCTTAAACACGCTGTACACCAGTGGTTTAGGAAAAAGGACACAAATTTTTACCGTGCGGGGATACATGCCCTTGTGAGAAGATGGACAAAAACTGTAACAAATAACGGAGACTACATTGAGAAATAAATTTTTGAAGTTCAGACTTGGGGCTACATTTTAATGCGAATTTTATCTGTTTTCTTGCCTATTGAATGAAATTAAAAATTACGAGGCATTACTTTTTGACCGTCCCTTGTAAAAGGGTAGCACAGCTTGTGTTGTTGAGTCCGTGTCCCTATTACTAGCTATTCCGCTGTGCAAATCTCATGAGACAGCTATGGTACTTGGAGACTTCAATGCAAAAGTTGGTAATGAACAAGTGGAAGATGTGACTGGTGGTTATGGCCTTGGAGAATGAAATGAGAGGTGATAAACTGATGGTGGGCAAGAACACATGACATGATAGTAGGAAACAACTGGTTTAGATGACATACTACATCCTAGATCAGTGGTTCCCAACGTGGGCCATGCCATATTTCTAAGGGGCCACAGTAAGATGGTAAAGTACCTTTTTTCCAGCTATCAGCAACTAGGGGGGGGGTGTCACAGAGGTAAATGAGTCTCAGAAGGGGGCCATTAGCAAAACAGGTTGAGAACCCTTGTCCTAGGTGCTTGTGGATGTGAAGCAGGGAAACAAAAGTAATGTTTGTGATCAAATTTACTACATACTAATGTGCAAGAGATTTAGAAACAGTGTGGTATCTGTGAAAACTAGGCCTGGAGCAGAGATAGCTGCAACTGTACAGACACATTACCATAGAAAAATACAGAGTATAAAAGAACAATAGGAAATGCTGACAGAGTCAATACATTAAACATCACAAGAAATACCAGAAATAAAGAGAACAATAAAAAAGAGAGGGATTAGAGGTGGAATTTTACAATTGATAGACACACAAAAAAGAAGAAGAAAAAAATATGCAAGACCAAGAAAAATGTGTACAACCAAATAAAGAAAACAGTGAAGAAATGTTAAACAACAAAAGAAACATGGGTAAACCAGAAGTACAGAGAGCTCAAAGTGCAGCACAGAAAAGGTGTTACATCTTTGTACAAGCAAAGAAAAGAGTTAAAATGCGATTTTAAAAAAAGCACTATCAGAAGTGGCAATATTAATGGGTCAAGATAACATGACAGAAAAATGGACAGAGTACAGTGAAGACACAAAAAAGCAGATAAATATTCACGACAACTGTGATAGATCACCAATTATTATCATCATCATGTTCCTTTTTGCTCCTTATGGAGTCACTGCTGCAGTTGGTCCCCTTGCAGGAAACCTGCACCAAACATTCACATTAACCCTCAGTTTTGAAGCAGAACTAAGATGTGTTCTTAGTTCAAATATTCAGCCAAATTTTGACCAGTTGCTTAGATAAAAAGATAACCAGGAATTTACATTGATTTCTTTTTACCGTTGAACATCCTTGATTTGTGTTTGATTTCTATGAGCAAGAATAATTCTAGAATAAAATCATTTAAAGGAATTTCTAATTGTTCTCTATAATTAGATTAGTTAGGAACCATTTTTATTTGATGTGGCGAATGAATCATGAAATTTGCCATAACTGTGGCTTGACTCAGAATCCTATTGCCCACTCAGCGTGTAAAAAATCATAGCTACCTTCTAGTTGTGTCTTTTGTTCATTGTCATCAGAGCTGGATCTGGCTTCTAATTCCTGCCATTCTTTACTGTATTGAAAGAGTAGCAAGACTTGCCAGCGGTCTGAAACGGGTTGTTATTTCAAAAGTAAGTATATTTTCTTTTCATGTAGTCTTTTTTTGTTAAATCTATTTTTACCTTATCATAATCTGTGTTGGGATGATCTAGACAACATTGTGAATTACTGTCGCCTTGCATGACCTCTAGGTTATTCATCATCATCATTTTCTATTTCTGTCCCCTTGAAGCATGGAGCCTCCACTGCAGGAAGCCAGCACAAAGCATTGACGTACTCTTTCAGCGGGGTCGACCCAGCCTCATGAATTGGGTACCAGAGCAACTCTGGGAAGGTTAAGGTGGCCGGCGTGATGTTGACCACATCACCCCTAGTGTGCCGATGGTCAAGAAAATATGGGCCTAACACCGTATTCCCAATGTGCCTCAATGTGCATGTAACTGGATCCTGTCAGCACTAGTTTATGTAGCAATTTGTTTTACTTGATGAGGTTGCCTGCCTCATGTACAACCTCATGATAATTGCCTTGTATGACCTGCCTGAGGGAACAGTAGGCCTATTCTTTCTTTATTTCATTAGAGACCCCCAGGAGAGACCCCCATGAAGTACAAAGGGCCCTAGATTATTGGTATATGCATTATTTTGTGATTTAGAAGGAAAAAAGAATTATGTGACTAGAAGACATTGTCTTAAAAAAGATGATTCCTTTACATAACTCTTCACTGTATTTAGCAGTAAATGTAAATTTAGAGAATAATTGTCAGTGTCACAACAGCATAGAAATGCTGTTAAACTGATGCTACTTCTGCTATTTAACTCTAACCCTTCTGGTGCCCTGTGTCTGTGAGGAGACCGATAAATGAAATAGTTCTGCTCCCTCAGACAAATTATGGTGTGAAGTTTTGCATATGACTGGCAACTTTCCTGTGTAAAACGTATTGCTACAGAACCAATCACAGCAAGAGCACATCAACTGATTTGACACAGGCCTCCAGCAAGGGGCCCAACTGTATTAGTAACCCGTTAGCTGCTTAGACTACAATTAAAATCAGTGATCATTTTGGAAACATTAGTGAATAACTCATACATGCCACACCTCAGAGATGAAAAACCTGTACAGAAATTATGTACAGGGTGTAGGCCTACACATCTGAAAATGCAAACACCTTGTACAGATTATGGGTAAACTATAGCATGTGGCATGTATGATAACTGAACATTAAAACCTGATTTTCTGAGAACTTGACATTTTTTGAGTTGTCTTCAAATACCTTGCCTTTGTGACCAAAATATCAAACTGTAATTATAGTTTTTTTCACCAGCCATTTTACTGCCTTTTTTGTCACAGGCCAGAAAATGAGTCTGTTGTAAGGTAAAAGAACCCGTTACACGCCCATTGAGGCATATTGGGAATATGGTGTTAGGCCCATATTATCTTGACCGTCGGCACACTAGGGGTGATGTGGTCGGCATCACGCCGGCCGCCTTAACCTTCCCAGAAATCATTAATAGTTGATATCATTCGCTAAACATAGCCATCTATAACATGCTGATTACACTCACTAATATACATAGGTAAGAGGTCTGGGATCAGATCCAACCAAATTTTAGCACAGTTACAATATTTGTTAAATAAGCTGCTTTAGAAGAATGCATGGGTCCACTAGAAATGTTAATGTAACTGAATAAATGATAAGAAGGTAAAGGTCGTCCCATAGCAGATACTGCTGTTGGGACTTGAAGTGTTTGAGACTTCACTATAATAGGTCCAGCTTTGACAGGTGGGGTGACAAGTTCCCTTCCTTGCTGCTTTTACCTTCCCTAACTCAAGAGCAGAATCAGATACCCATTTACATCTGGGTAGACTGGAGCATGATGCCACCATGTTTTGAACCTGGTACCTTTGCTGCAAGAGGCCAGCACTCTACACAGTCTGATAGCCGGACGGTCAGATAAATTATTAGAAAATAATTAACTGTACCATAGATAATGGTCCATTGATAATCAACATACTGAAATCATCTAACAGACTAGGATGCATAAAACTAATGGAAGGTGAAATTGAAGCATGTATATACATGAAATAATTGTCTTTACAAGATAAGAGTGTCCAAGAAGAAAATAGATGAACAGCATAGAAATTAGTCTTTTGAAAAATAAATAAACCTAGGCATCAACAATAGGAGAGAGAGAGAGTCAAGGATAGAGAGAAATTGAGAACTGTTGTATTAAGAGCTAATGTGATGATGAGGATGCAAGTGTCTTGTGGGAATTCTTTTTTCTAACTGCATTCTGACAAGGTACTATTTTCTTTTCTTTATTTTGTTTGCTGGTGAAGCTTGTGTTAGATCAACGAAGTCTTTTGGTCTCATCATGAATTTTAATACATCGCAGTGTTAAGTAACTTTTGAAATGCTACAGACTGCTGATCTACTACTAAGATTGCAGCAACAACAAGTGACGTGTTGTCACAACTATAGATTGGCAAAGTATTGTACGGAAGGTTAATTGTTTTATTTATCCCGTCTAAGTAGAGTGGATGTCGACAGATATGCGAGAAAAGGTATAGAAAATAGATTTCACAGGTGGTAGATTGATGGAAAGATATGTCTCTGGAGTGATTAGGTTATCTCCTCCAGCCTATCTATATGACTGTACTTTTATTACCAGACAGCCTTTGTCTCCCTATCAAGAATAGATAAGTTACTCTACACACACACATCTATGTGACAACAAGACACACAAACGTGAAAAACTACGGATAAATGGGTATGGGTCTGACCAACACACAAAGGTAAGTTTCTTTGTAGTTTATTATCATTTAAACTCAACATCAAAATATCTAAAGGAAAAGATCAAGAGTCATTTACATGCATATGAAATAAAGCTGAAAAAGTGCACCCTCCCCCAATGGAGAAAAAAACGCAAAATTATTAACCCAAAGGTTGAAGGTTAGCACTCTGTTACAGAATGAACAGTATTGGTACTCTATGAGACCCAGTAAAGTAAACAAAATTTAGACAAATCAGATATATGGATAGTTTCCAGCAAACAAGGAAAATACTCACACACTCTCTCAAACAGTGGCCACTCTCACACTCCTACCTAATTGCCTGGTATGGTAGGTCTGTAATATCCCTTGGTAATAGAATTAGTCCATGAATATATTATCTATTTCACTTAATATTCTGTCACCCCAGTTGTCGCAGATCCAAATTGGCCCCAGTTCATCCCCAGAACTAACTAGTGAGGTGAACGCCTAATAGGGTGCTTCTCCTCGATATAAGTGTTACTACAAATAGTGAAAACTGTGAGAGTTCTTGAGGTTCACCCTTTCACAGGGAAAATACTTCCAGTATTGGGAAACATCTGGTTGCTAAAAAATTGTTACATGTGATGATGATGGTTCTTCTATCAGCCAACTCTGTGTTAGAGCGCCGATTCTGCACAGCGTATATATCTAGGGAGATACTCCACTGGAATTATGACTGTCAGGAGTTGGGAACAAAAATAATGTTATATGTACACTACTGTTGCTGGTAAAAATATAAATCTGGATTTGGTAAGTCCAGTGGGATCCCAAAGATGCAGCAATAGTGAATGCAGTCAGCGACCCATAGCTTGACTGCTTGCATCAGGACCAGCGAACCAGAGCTGGTCAAGACCGTACTCCACCTCCACGTGGTGGTCCTGGAAACAGTCTGCAGCAGTGCAGTCTGGCTGAGCGAGAACGGATCAAAATCGGAAGGCAAACCCGGTCCCAAAAAATGCCGTGCAGAAGTCGGATGTGTCGACCGAAAGGTGCAGATATCACAGCTTAGGCGTAAACAGACACAACGCAACCACCGTCCTTTTCAGGATGAACGAGGAAGAAGAAGAAGTAAGTCCAGTGGTTAATTACACTGACTAACAAAAAAAAAACTTTTTTTTATTTTCTCTAACATTTCTATGTTTTTCTGGTCAATTTTAATGCGCTGTTTTTAAATCTGCAAACCGTTTTTCTCTATCAGGTCGGGATCTCTAGAAATACGCAATTGAAGTTTTTTAACAACGCATACAGTATTACAACATCATTCGTACAAGAAGCATAACAGTTATGTAGGCTTGAATTTCTTTGCAGTCGACTTTCGTCGGTGAATGGCATGTGGTACATCGCGATGAAGCATCCAACAATAATCGGCAAGCATGGTCACACTCCACCGTCCTTGATAACGTGACTCCATTACGGCGATATCTTGATGGAATCATTCTCCATGTTCATTGCTGACTTCGCCAAGGTTGTCAGGGAAAAAGTTAAGATGCGAATCGAGCAAATGGATTTTGAGGGACATGTTACAGCCCATAATTATGTATGCATCTATGCACTGCTTAACAATATGCAACATAGTCGACAGATTTGTGATTTTCCAGAAATTTATCGACGATCGATTTGAATGCCATCCATGCGCGAAGTTCACTACCATGTAACAAGTTCTCGAATTGTTTGTCTGCAATAACTTTCCTAATCTGAGGTCCTACAAAGATACCTTCCTTTATCTTTGCATCGCTAACTTGCGGAAACTTTTCTCGAAGATAAGTGAAAGCTTTGCTCGTTTTATCTAACGCTTTTACAAAATTCTTCATGAGCCCCAACTTTATATGTAACAGTGGTAAAATGAAGGTTTCTTTGTTAACTAATGGCTCGCGTATTACATTTTTATGCCCGAGCTGCATACGATCCCGGATAGGCCACACCTTTCTTGCATAATGTTCCTGTCTGTTGCGGCTGTCCCATTCACATCGGAAGCAACAAAATTTAGTATACCCAGTCTGCATGCCCGTGAGAATTGCAATGACCTTTAGGTCTCCACAAATCCGCCATTGGTAGTCATTGTACTTTATTTTTTCCAAACGTATAGCCATATTGTCATAAGTTTCTTTCATATGAACAGAGTAAGCGACTGGAATTGATGAAAAAAAATTTCTGTTATGCAATAACACGGCTTTTAGACTAGTCTTGGAAGAATCGATGAAAAATCGCCATTCGTTGACTATGTGCTCATGACCGTTTACATCTTTGCAATAGCAAATGTCATCATCCATCTCAAAGTATTGAACAAGTTCTCTGTGTCTATGACGAAATTTAGATATCGGAGTATTGGGCGCTAAAAGATTCCATTCTTTGAGTCGCGAACCGAGTAATTCCGCTTGTCCTTTGGTAAGAGCGAGATCACGTATTAGATCTGAAAGTTCTGAATGGTTAATTAAGTAAACACCATCATTCACCGGTATGTAATCTGAGTCAGAATTAGTTTCTAAAGCAGGTAAACTATCACTTTCTGATGGTTCATTTACGTCCAACGGATATTGTTCTGGTGGTACTTGGATCGGACACGTGATTGGATCATGAGGCACTGGTTTCGAAACCGATTCAATATTTGGATAAACCACAGACTTTCTAGTTTTAAAAGTGAAACCATGGATATTTGTCAAGCAGAAGTAACAATCAGTAGTGTGATTTGTATGTTCACGCCATATTACTGGCACGCCAAAAGGCATCGACTTATGCTTCGGCGATTTTAGTAACCAACCTGCCAATGTATCGAACAAACCGCATTTGGCTTCCAAGATTTATTTGCATCATCAACTTTCGAATCGAAATAAAGTTCATATGCTATCTTTAGTAATGGTGTAAAGTTTTTCTGGTCAACACGATCGGTAAAATATCCGCACACGTAACAGAACAGATCAGCCGAATTTCTACAACTTCTAGAAGCCATATTTTGCTCAGAATTATTTCAGAATTCAGTAACTATTTGAAAAATCGCGTAACATATGTCATGCATCTTTTAGCAGTATAAAAAGTAGAATTATGTTGCTTTTTATTAATTTTTAATAAGTTATATAGTAAAAATGAAACGGAGCAAATAACGGTTTCCCAAAAATATATTTATTCACAAATATCTTAAGAACCCGACGTGATAGAGATAAACGGATTTCAGATTTGAAATCAGCGCAAGAAATTGACCTAAGAACACTTATTCTTATATAAGAAAGAAAAATGTTGTTTGTCAGTGTTATTATTGTTCTCAAATACCATTTGATGAGTGAACGTTTCTAAATGAAATTGGTAATGCACAAGCCAAGTACAGGAGAAAAGTAACAAACAGAAGAAGACCGCTGTATGCCCTTGTGATCAGGTCTGTGAAGAATACAAGAAAGCATTTATGGAAAAAATGCTACTACTATATATACACACAGATGGGGGCAAGATGATCTCTTCTCCACTCCGTCAGTCCTGACTAGGTTTAAAAGGCACACAGTGTTTCATTACGCCTACACGCTAGCAGACATCGCTGGTGGCTGAGTTCGGTCGGCTGAGTTATGTTAACTCGCCTGCCCCTGCTTGCGCCGGCGGTCAGCGTACAATGTTAATTATTATTTAATTTCTCCATACACGCTCCCTAAACAATGATCGCCTGTCATTAAATAGCTATTAAATTGTCGGCGTCTGTTAGTTTTGTCGTTTGGTATTAAAATAATAGACACTATAATAACAAATATACACAATGAAATATAACGTGTATTTCTATACTCCCACTATCAGTCGCTTTAATGCCTATAAGTCCGGTCAGCTAAACCATCGGGTTTATCTCTCTCCTTTAGAGATTAAGTGTTGCGTCTGCCTACACTGTTAAACATAATTACCGTCTAAGGTATGTGGGTAGCGGGTGGCGTGATTTAACATTTTAATTAAATATCTGGTATGAAATTGCTACGCGTTACTTTATTTCACTCGTATTACTAGCGTGTTACCGGGGCCCGAAAGGGGAGCAAAGAATAGTAACACTGTCCCCTACCAAGCATGTCGTAAAAAGAGACTAAGGAGGGTTGGGCATGGGGCCGGTTACACCATCCTGTAAAAAAATTTTAAACCACAAAAAACTTCAACAAATATGGACAAGTCAAATAAAGAAAATAAAACACAGCCATCCAAGACAGGGGAAGGTCCTCTCGCGGGGAGGCGTATGATGCAACACAGAGAAAGCCGAAAGGAGTCTGTGTTGCTGACTAACCTTCTTTCTTCTAGGAGAACTTCCAGATTTGGCACCTGGAATGTTCGGACATTAAACGAACAAGGGAAAGTGGCGCAAGTAGCAGCAGAAATGAGGGAATACAAAATCGAGGTTCTGGGAATGTGTGAAACAAAGTGGAAGGGGGTAGACAGGAAGAAACTCATCACAGGTGAATTGGTGCTGTCCTCAGGACATGAAGACGAAAGTTCACACCACAGTGAAGGGGTAGCTCTTATGTTATCTAAAGAAGCACAGAAAGCACTAATTGAATGGGAAGCTGTTGGACCCAGAATAATAACAGCTTCTTTCAAAACAGCTAAAAAGAAAATTCATGTAAATGTCATCCAATGTTATGCACCAACTAATGACAAAGAAGAGTCTGTGAAAGAAGCATTTTATACAGAATATTTTGGGGACCTTCTCAATAGACCAGCTCCACAAAACCCGCCGGACATCCAACCAGCAGAAGAAGAGCTACAAATTAACGGTGAAAGACCAACGAAGGAAGAAATAAAGAAAGCCATAAAGCTTCTAAGAGAGGGAAAAGCGTCTGGACCTGATGGCATTCCAGCAGAGGCCATCAAAGCAGATATCGACACGGCTACAGAGATGTTATATAAATTACTTGGTAAAGTCTGGGAAAAGGAAGAGATACCAGCAGAATGGAAGGAAGGATATCTGGTTAAGTTGCCTAAGAAGGGAAATTTACAAGAGTGCACAAATTATAGAGGAATAATGTTACAATCAGTGCCAGGAAAAGTATTAAACAGGATTATCCTTGGGAGATTAAAAGAGTCCATAGACAAGAAACTGAGAGATGAACAAGCAGGTTTTCGACAAAAACAGATCATGTACAGACCAGATAGCCACTTTGAGAATAATAGTTGAACAAAGTCTGGAATGGAATTCACCACTATACATCAGATTTGTGGACTACGAAAAGGCATTTGACAGTGTAGACAGAGAATCACTTTGGAAATTGATGAGGCATTATGGAGTTCCCCTGAAGATCATTAATTTAATAAAGAAAACATATGAAGACATGACATGCAGAGTTCTTCACGAAGGACAGCTTACAGAACCGTTTGGGATAAGAACAGGAGTGCGACAGGGATGCCTCTTGTCTCCATTTCTTTTCTTGCTGGCAATAGATTGGGTTATGAGATCATCGACAACACACAACAGAAATGGAATCCAGTGGACTCTGACTAAGCAGTTGGATGATCTGGATTTTGCTGATGACTTGGCTCTTCTGTCCCATAACCGTAATCAGATGCAGGACAAATTGAAAACACTCGATGAGAGGTCACAGCAATTGGGTCTGAAAATACACAGGGAAAAGACAAAAATAATGCGAATAAATGCAGGTAATGATAACAGGGTTGAACTTGAAGAAACACCAATTCAAGATGTAGAATCATACACATATCTTGGCAGTAATATAGACAAAGTTGGAGGGACAGACAGCGATATCAAAATAAGAATACAAAAGGCAAGAGGAGCTTTCATTGCATTGGGAAATATATGGAGATCAAGAGAAATCGGATCCAACACGAAAATAAGAATCTTCAATTCAAATGTGAAGTCAGTCCTATTGTATGGCTCGGAGACATGGAGAACAACAAAGACAACAACCAAAAAGCTACAGACTTTCATAAATGGGTGCTTGCGTAGAATAGAGGGATTAAAATGGTATGACAAGGTTACCAACGTGGAACTGATGACAAGAACTAGACAAGTGCCAGTGGAACAAGAGATGAGAAGAAGATGATGGCGATGGATAGGACACACACTGAGGAAACCTGTTGATAGCATTACAAGGCAGTCCTTGTTCTGGAACCCCCAGGGCAAGAGAGGCAGAGGAAGACCAAGAAGTACATGGAGAAGAGAGTTGGAAACAGAGGTGAAAATGATGAGGAGAACATGGAAAGAACTTGAGATGATGGCACGGGACAGGAGGACTTGGCATGTGTTTGTTGAAGGCCTATGCTCCTTTGGGAGTGGAGGGTTATGAATGAATATGAATGAATTACTAGCGAGAAAAATCTAAGTGAAGAATAAATGTTAAAAGCTATCACTTTTCAAATCATTAGCACTATTATCCTTTTACCAGAAAATACAGAATGAAAATCTCCACGAACACTAATACACCATATCCATAAGAATGGGTTCTAGGACTGCGTGCTAGAATATTCAAAATTCTGACTGACTTCTGATAGTTGGGTTAAGAAAACATCAGTATATATATCATTAAGTTGCTCTGATCTCTAATGTTGTTAATTTCACGCTACTGTGAGAACGAAGAATTCAGAAACTAGCGCTCAAGATGAAAGCTTGCGATTCGGCTACCAGAATCTCTCGTCTGGCGCTGTTGACCGACACCTGAGGCTTTACTTACGGCTAATGGGTTACTCTTTAAAATGCCCGTGTCTCGAGATCAAAGAGCACAGGGGATTATAAACTTTCCCTGAGTAAAACTTCAAAAGGGTCTGTGTTTCGACTCTCTCACGTGCTGTCTGTCTGAGAGGTATTATGATTGACAGATGAAGCTCGCGTGAGTGGACGAGGTAAACAAACCTGATTTGCTTTCCAATAATGACTGACAGGTCACGAAGTTTGTAAACACTGTGTTAGCTTGTGTTAAAAGAAAAGAGGTGTGACGAAAGAGTAGCTGTGTAAGTGAAGACAGACAGTATAATGCATGTTTTTTAGCTAGCAAATCACAAAGCAGCTATGAGGTTACAATAGGCTGTCAGATTACTGTAGATTGTTTTTCCATTACACGTCACACAAAGCTGCAGCATCCTTTGCCCGCCTCACAACGTGTGTTTGAGGAAACTCCACTCACAATGAAGACCAAAGCTACGATATATAACGCCTGTGTCACCAGCACACTTCTATATGGCAGCGAGACATGGACAACCTATGCTAAGCAAGAAAGAAGGCTCAATACCTTCCATCTACGGTGTCTACGCCACATCCTTGGTATTTTGTGGAAGGACAAAGTGACAAATGTTGAGGTGTTGTCACGTGCTGGCCTTCAAAGCCTGTATACACTACTTAGACAGCGCAGACTACGCTGCTTTGGCCATGTCCGCAGCATGGAAGATGGTCGCATCCCGAAAGATATCTTCTATGGACAACTGACAGATGGCAAAAGAACAGTTGGGCGACCACAGCACAGGTTCAAAGATGTGTGCAAGAGAGACATGAGGGCACTGGACATAAATCCAGCAACCTGAGAGGATGAAGCTGCCGATTGCACCAAGTGGCGATGCTCTCAATGGCGCCACCTTAGATTGGGCGAAAAGAAGCTCTCACGGCTAGAAGAAGAGAGGAGAAAACGTCAAAATGAACACCAGGAAAATAAACAGCTGAGAGCTGTCACCTCAGGGGCGCAATCCCATAGTCGATTATGACTGAAGGGGCTATTATTATTAGATTATATTTATTTATACTTGACTCATATGTAGAAACATTATTCACTTTTAAAAATTTATTATGCAACTAATTTAGTCTGTCTGCAAGTTTTTTGCAATGATTTTCATCTGCAAAAAAATAGTGACTGAGATGAATATGGCTCAGTTAATTTGGTTTATGATAAATTGACAAGACACAGGCATTTAGTAAAATATGACTTTCATATTTGTAAGAAATAATGGGAACATAGAGTTTTTACACAATATCATGTTCTGTGGCATCACGCCAAAGTTATGTAATCAAGACATTCTATAGAATTATAAGATTTGTTTCAGGTTCTTAACCATCCATCTGGAGTGTTTGAGCTTCAGATGCAAAGGAAAGGCTTCCATGCTGCACCCGGACAGTACATCTTGATCCAGTGTCCCAGTGCTTCACATCTTGAATGGCATCCGTTTACTCTCACATCGGTATTGTTTAACTTGTTAGTCTTCTGTTTTGGTTTTTTTTTTGGTTTTAAGGACCATCTTCATTGCACATGGACAACTCCATTAGTGCTCCGATCTCCTCCTTTAGATCACATGAGGATCTCAGCACAGTGTACAAACTCCATATCACCAGTGAGGATCACAGTGTGCGCATACATGAATCACACATTCTAGAAATATTTTTGTGGTGGGTAGGTTTCCTAATTTTTACACTATGCCAGGGCAGCGGCTGAATGGTCCACTCTTTACGATTTCCAACTGCCGAGGAATTTATTTTTAACGTGCACAACTTGCACACAAGACCTATTTTTTTGCCCTTATCTGAGAAGGCTAGGCATTCTATCTCACTACCCAGGAGATCGCCCGGTGGGGGGGAGTATGACATCATTAAGTAACACTGGTTCTGAAAAACATTTTCCATAAATTACATTCCCTGTACCGGGAAGCGAACCCTTTACCTTTATAATTCGAGGCGGACACCATACCTCTTAGCCATTTTCACCCCCAGTCTTCTCTTTTATTTCTCTTGTTGTGTCATAGTGTAAACTGAGCCTATCAAAGAATATTCAACTTGAATAAACATGTTTGTTTTCTCACAGGTAACTCATTCACTCAGTTACCTTTGCAACAAAATTTTAGGGTATTCATTTTGGGCTTTCTTGCAACCCCAGAGAACTTCCCGACTCAGCGGGCGCAGCCACGAGAAGGATAGTTCTCTACCCTGCAAAGGGGGTCCTGAATAAACATGTAGGGATAGCTTAATAACTGGACATCATTATAAGGTGTGCCCCTTGTAGTTGCCAAGTTCTGTGATGAGATAAAGAAAGAATGGGCCTACTGCTAAATCAGGTCATGTTGTACAAGGCAAGTAATATGAGGTTATGTATGAGGCTGGCAACCTCATCATGTCAAACACATTACTAGAAAAACCAGTGCTGCTAGAGTTTGAGAAAGCATGGTGCAGGCTTCCTGCTAGAGTGACTAACAGCAGTGGTGACTCCATGCTCCATAAGGAGTGAAAAGGAAAATGAATGAACTTTAAAGTGTGAATGAACTTTGAGATAGAAGGACAGATGGTAAATGCTATTTTATGACAGCTTTTACAGGCATGGGAGCTGTGATAGCATAGTGGTTAGTGCACTGGCTTCCTAGCTCAGTGGTCTATGGTTCGATCCCCCAGATGAGGTGGGATATTTTTAGGCCGCAAACGGCTCCTGGGTCGACCCAGCCCCAACTGGGTACCAGAGCAACTCTGGGAAGGTTAAGGCGGCCGGCGTGATGCTGACCACATCACCCCTAGTGTGCCGATGGTCAAGAAAATATGGGCCTAACACCATATTCCCAATGTGCATCAGTGGGCGTGTAACAGGATCCTTTACCTTTTTTTTTATACAGGCATACCTCTATTTGTTGTGCTTCGCTTTATTGTGCTTCGCAGATATTGCGCTTATTCATGTTTATTTTGTAGAACGTGCCTTCTTCTTCCGATAGATTTTGGCTCTCCACCAGCAAAAAGATTACGATTCGCTGAAGGTTCAGATGATGAAGATTAGCAATTTTTTTTAGCAATAAAGTACTTTTAATTTTACAGTACATTGTTCTTTTTAAACCTAACGCTTTTGCACACTTAATAGACATAGTGTAAACGTGATTTTAGACTTTTATATGCACTGGGAAGCCAAAAAAATAGGTGTGACCAGCTTTATTGCGATATTCGCTTTATTGCGGTGGTCTGGAACTGAACCCGCAATATCTCCGAGGTATGCCTGTATAGTTTTACTTTGTATTGCTTGATGAAAAATGCTGTTGCAGCATCTGGAACTGATTCTCGCTACTGATTCATCATCACTATCTCCTTTTTTGCTCTTTATGGAGCATGGAGCCATCACTGCAAATAGTGCTCTTGAGGAAGCCTGGCCCAAAGTACAAACTCTTGCAATGGTGGTTTCTGTATCAGTCTGTTTAACCTCATGCAGTTGTCAGCTGCTTGTACAACCTTGTGTTAGTCACCTTTTATGACATGCCTGAGGGAGCAGTAGTCATATTCGTCTGCTCAAAGAACCCTGGGGGGGGGGGGGAGGTACACGTAACTTGCTACTGACTGATTGCCAGTAATGTTCTACTTTCTTGAAGATGTAGAATCATACATATATCTTGACAGCAATAAAGATCATAGTAAGAGGAACAGACAGTGATAACAAAATAAGAATACAAAGGTGAAAAGGAGCTGTCATTGCATAAATAAATAAATGAAAATCAAAAGAAATCAAGTCCAACACAACAATCAGAATCTTCAACTCAAATGCAGAGTTAGTTTGATGTTATGGCTCTGAGAAACGACAGAGAACAACAAAACAACAACCAAAAAGCTACATTCATAAATGGGTACTTGCTCTGAATAGATGCATTGAAGTAGTATAACAAGATCACCTGTGTCAAACTGATGACAAGAACTAGATAAGTACCAGTGGAACAAGAGATTAGCAGATGGTGGCGATGGATTGAGGAAACTTGTTGATACAAGGCAGTCCAAATTCTGGAATCCTCGTGGTAAGAGATGCAGAAGGAGGCTGAAAAACATATGGAGAAGAAAGCTAGAGACAGAAGTGAAAGGGAGAAAGAATATGTGAAAAAGTGGATGGCACAAGACTAGCAAATGTGTTGAAGGCCTATGATCTTTGGAGGCCTCAAAGGTAATGAAAGTATAACTGTTCTGGTTTTAGAACAACATGAAATTATATTTCCACACTTGATATGCCCCTGTTGTTGTGGTCTTATACAGCTAAATTCTGGAATATTCCTGTGTAATTTGGAAGCTGAGCTGCTTCTTCTTGGACCCCTAGCCCCTGACTGACAAAGCATTCAGTGGCCATCACGCCTAGTGGCGTCTTGTAGGGCGGCATCAAACTGTCCCCATTTTGCTCGGTTGTTGGTCATCCTTCGTACTGTGCCCCAACTCTAGTTCATGCTTTGCATCTCAGCCTCCACAGTTCTCCACCAGGTTGTCTTTGGTCTGCCTCTCTTTCGCTGTCCTTCTGGGATCCATAGCATAGCAGTTCTGGTGATGGTGTCAGGATCCCTTCTGAGGACATGGCCAACCCAGTTCCACCAAAGTTGAGCTATATCATCATTAATCTTTTCGTTCGCCATGCATCATAGAGCTGCAGTCTTAGGTTTGTTTTAATTTGTGCCATTGTCTTTATCTCAGCCAATACAGGTTCAGATTGCTTTACCTTCCTCATTCACTGCCCTTTAACAGGTTCTTTTTGGCCTTCCAACTCTTCCCTTCCCCTGTGGCTTATAATTAATCGCAGTTACTTTGTATCAGAATGCCAAGTGGCAGAGTGGTTACAGCACTTGCTTCTTTAGGCAAAGTTACCATGTTTTAGATTCCTGGTAGCATCATGCTGCAGTCTACCAGCAGTCAATGGGTACCTGAGTATGCTTTTGTGTTAGGAAAGGGAAAAGAAGCAAAGGAAGAGAACCTCATAAAGCTGAGACCTACTATAACACTTTAATCCATTACAGCATTATCTACTATGGTACTTCATTTATCTTTTTTTTACTTTATATTAGAAACCAATGGTTTTTAGAATGTTCTCACATTCTGAATTTAACCTTAGGCCCCAAGCGATGACTACTTTTCTGTTCATATCCGTCAAGTAGGAGATTGGACTAATGCTGTGGCCAAACTCTGCCATGTGGATGAGGGAGCATTTCAGGAGGCATGGAAAATGCCAAGGTGAGCGAGTGAAGTCTTTCAAATTGTGAAATATTTTTCCTTAAAATACACTGTAGGTGCATGGCCACTGTGTGTAATTATCCTTTATGCTATTAATTTGACTATTAAAATGTGAATTGTGGTTCAGCAAGAGAATGCTCAGCATATCATGGAGAACATAAATTAAGAATTCAATTTTACTCCAGAATGCTCATTGAAAACACTCAATAAAGTATGCATAAACAACACTTTAGCAAAATGAAAGGTTTAAATATCTTGTATTGATTGGTGAAACTGAAGGAAAGAAACATCGAGTTCAAAATTGACTAATAAATATATTAAATATTCGGTGAACACAAATGGTAGACAACACATTAAACAGCATTTACCTGGAGAAGAGATTACAATTTATGGATGGCTATGGTAACCAACACCTACCACAGACAAGACACAACTGATTGGTTAAAAAATAATTGGATGAACTTAGTGTGGCTGTTTGTGAAGTGTTTTTTACTGTTTAAAAAATAATTGGATGAACTTAGTGTGGCTGTTTGTGAAGTGTTTTTTACTGGTTAAAAAATAATTGGATGAACTTAGTGTGGCTGTTTGTGAAGTGTTTTTTACTGGTTAACAAATAATTGGATGAACTTAGTGTGGCTGTTTGTGAAGTGTTTTTTGCTGGTTAAAAAATAATTGGATGAACTTAGTGTGGCTGTTTGTGAAGTGTTTTTTACTGGTTAAAAAATAATTGGATGAACTTAGTGTGGCTGTTTGTGAAGTGTTTTTTGCTGGTTAAAAAATAATTGGATGAACTTAGTGTGGCTGTTTGTGAAGTGTTTTTTTGCCAAAAGTTGTTTTCTGTGCCCTCATATGTATCACAGTATTTGCCTTGTCAGCTTTATTGTGTGTTCATTATTCTTCTTTTTCCATGTATTTGAGGGGCATTATTTATTTCTTTCATAAATTTTAAGACAATTTTCTTTATTTTCAGACTGTATGTTGATGGACCATTTGGAACAGCGACTGAGGTACGTTTTAAACTAGTTAGAGTTTTTTGGTATCATAATTCTAGCTAATTGTGGCTTTGATCTGGGTGATAATGGAGGGCTTTTTCAACTGTTGAGTTCTTCAAAATAACTGTTGTTGTCATTAATTAGCTTTTTCAGTCAGAAAAGTTATCTTTGTCATCATGTTAGCTTTCTGTGTCGTCATATAATGTATCATCATCAGATTAACCTTTTTTTATATCAAACTGACTTTCTCCTTCATCCAGATAGCTCCTTCCATCATCATATTTGTTTCCTCTTGTTCTGATATTTTTATACCATACTTCCCCTTTCATTGTCGCATGCAAATTCAAGGTACAAAGAAAGGTATCACATTTACAATACAGTTCTGTTAATTTGTGTGTATACACAAGTGACAGTGGAAAAATTGGACATGTTGAGGAAAACTATTGATAAAATTACAAGACAGTTCTTCTGTAAGATAAGGGTGACCGAAAAACACATGGAGAAGAGAACTAGAGACAGTCGTGAAAGAGGTGATGAAGACATGAAGGACCTTGACCTTGATCTGATGGAACAGGAGAACTTGGCATTAGTTTGTTGAATGCCCGTGCTCCTTGGGGAACTAAAGGGTAATGAGTGAATATACACATATTTCAAAATTGTTTACTGCTAGCACCTCACGGTAGAAGGGGAATGACTAAGTAAGTAAGTTTACTGCTAGCACCTCACGGTAGAAGGGGAACGACTAAGTAAGTAAGTTTACTGCTAGCAATTATTGAACTCGCAGCTTGGCATTATTTTCCTTCACACTTGAATACATTGGAGTGAAATACCATTTTTTATTTTCAGGATGTGTTTGCGTATGATGTAGCTGTGCTAATTGGTTGTGGAATTGGCGTCACTCCCTTTGCTTCTGTGCTTAAATCAGTTTGGTAAGTCACATGTGTGTCTTCTGTGTTCATTTGTCATCTGCTTTTTCCTCTTATCATAATGTGTAGCTGCCTTGTCCTTGTAACCACTTTTTAGTGCATCTTCATGTTTCCTGTCCTAGTGATTAGTTTGCTGCTGGAGCTGTCTCTTTCTGGGTAGCTCCCTATAAAGGCACACTCAGCCCCTGTTCATACAACTGCAGACTTTTTTTGCGTACTTCATGGGTGCATATTACATGTCCCCTAATCTGATGTTTCCAAATCATTATATGCTTTAATATGTAGGTCTTGATTATGAGTTTTGCCATTTTCAGTATATTTTATTCTTGATTATAATTAGACGCCATACATGTGAACATGCTTCTCTTCTTTTTTCTAGTTCTACAACACTGCATTCCTTGAAATCAGTTTACATTTGAGAATACATTGATTCAGTATAAAAGATGAGAGAAAGGAAGGACAGAATATTAGACATGCCTTTGAAAATACAGTTCATTCATTCATTTGTTTGATTGTCAGATAGTAAGCATGAGGATACAGAGAATACAAAACGAAAAGAATCATTGTCTTAGTCAATAATATCTTTAATCTGGCTGTCTTATTTAGAAATGTTAACAAGTTGCTAAACATAAAACCTGCCCCGTATAATTCTCTGGGGGTCTGTAAAGAGGAAAAGAAAGAATGGGATTACTGCTCCCTCACGTATGCCATAAGAGGTTGTCTGCCCTGACGTTGCGTATGGGGCTGGCAATCTCATTATGTAAAAACAAATAGCAGCAGAAACCACCGCTGGTTTCTGCTGCAGGAGCACAAAGTATTTAGTACGTCATGGTTGAAATAAACATCATGTTTTAAGCAATCGTGTTGCCATGGTAACCAGTTAAAATTGTTGTATCGTGACAGGTATAAATTTTGCCACCCAACACAGACCATACCGCTGAAGTCTGTCAACTTGTACTGGGTTTGCCCTGACACCAGTGCCTTTGAGTGGTTCCAGAACCTCCTTCTTGACCTGGAGCGGCAGATGAGGCAGAGGAATAATATAGACTTTCTAAAATATTATATATATTTGACCAGGGGCTGGAATGAAAACCAGGTGATTGTGCACATAACCTTGATACCTTCATTCTTTATGTAGTCACTTGACTGAGAGATAGTGAATGAAATCTACGTGAAGAGATCATACTACGGTACCTCATATGTATCTTTTCACTGTTTGTTTTCCAGGCAATAATAAAAAGTAAAGGTATTCCCATATCAAATAGTGCCATACGGGGTTGAGGAGTTAGAGATCTCAGTATACAAGGTTTCAGTTTGTTTTAGGTGTGGTGACCAGTTACCCTTAGTTACCCTTCCCTCCTGCTTTTACCTTCCCTAACTCGAGAGCAGAATAACGTACTGGGTAGACTGGAGCATCTAGCTACCTGATTTTGAACCTGGTCACCTTGCTTCGAGAAGCAAGCATTCTAACCATTTTGTCACTCAACACACCCATGCGGCAGTAATTATTCACAACAGTCTGAGCACCAAATAATGTTTTTTTTTTTTTTTTTGGCTAATAGTTTGTGACACAGTTTTCTGTTCCGTTTAGTTTATTTTATTATAAAAACATATTTTTAATAAAAAAATTTACAAATATTATTATCAAAATATGTGCATATTCATTTTAGTATTATTTTCTTCAGTGCTATTGGTTTTACTGTATGATACTAATTACCCATTACTTACAATAACATCATCAGTTACATTACATACCTGTCAACCTCCTGGGATGAAAACCTGTAAGCTGGACCTGTCAAAACCTTACAAACACGCAAAAAACCTTACACAAAGAATATATTTATATGTTATACTTGATTCGGTTTTAAAATGACAAATGACGTATACTAATTAATTAACATTTGAAATAGTGTTTTGTGTCCTTTAAACTTATTACAGCATTCATAACATGGTGATGTTTGTGTTAGTTTTGTAAAATGCACCTGAACATCAATAACTTTATAACAAAAATCAGATTTAAACTATAACTGTGGTGATGATAAAAACATATATATAATAATATAATAAAAATGAAGACAAAACACTGCCATGTTTAAAAGCAAAAATATCCTAGTAGTTGTACATTGATGTGCTCTGAGAATGCACTGCCCGACCATTATTCCAATGAAAAAAATGGTCATTGTTATGCTAGTTTTAAAATAAGGAATTCATCCCTTGTTTAAAATACTGCTACTACTACCATGACCTCTGACCCTATGTACGAGCTTTCGTTTCTTTGAATTAGGCTCAACCATTATTTGATGGATGAATTATGTCAACTAATAATCGTGGGAGGGGAAAACATAACACAGATTTACAAAAATATTATTAAAAAGTTCGTTGACCAGTGTTATATATGAAAAATAAAGCAGCAAATCTCGACCGCTGATATAAAGTACTGTATAAGATTTATGGCTGAAATGAAGAACAGTGGGCCATCTATTTGATAAGCCTTAAAAAGGAATTCAGAGATGCAGTAAAAAGGGATAAGGGTTAGGAATTCTAAACCTAACCCTAATTCCTAACTATATCGACATCGGCAAATTATTTATATGACATCAGAGGACACAACCCACTCTCTTTAATTTTAATCGGATTCACTCTAGAAACATAAAATTTTATGCAAACAAACTTTTTTCTAGTTATGTACACAGTATATTATGACATTAATTTATCAGAATTATGTAAAGGGGGAAAGTATAACCAGAAAGACGAACAGAGCTATTAACAAATACAACAAAGCAAAACAGCAGCAATATTTAGCCAAATTATGAACAAAATATCAAATACTTAGCTTTTTTAAAAATGGTGTCTAAGGGTGGACCAGACGATACGTCAAGGCCTAAAATGCCACCCCCTACAGACCCAAGTAGAACAGTCCCATTTAAGATGGTTTGGCCATGTCTGCAGAATGGGAGAAGATCGGCTACCACGACAAGCATGGGAAACAAAGAGCCAAGGATCCAGACCCCGAGGACGACCCAGAGTCCGCTGGGAGGACAACATTAGACAATCTTTGAAGGACCGAGGACTAGAATGGAACCAGGCCAGGAGGAAGACAGCCGATAGAATAGTCTGGCGCTCTCTCTTCCAAACCTCTACACCTCACTGTTACGGTATATGATATTAACGCCGTCTGCTAAAGGTTACCAGACGTGCAATTATAAAGGTTAAGACATTTAATATATTGCGATAGATGTTTCAATTAATGAACGCTTTATACACGATCGATTATGACGTGTATAGCGTTGTTTAGGACACAGTCGGTAACTAAGAAACGCGACCCTTTTCACATTCACCGTCACATTTCTGAATGACTTTCAAATGAAATGTTTACGATCAAGTTACGATCACATGATGTGCTGAATTATGACCTATGACGCAGTACTCAGTCTAATGCCTAACAACGCGACGTCACTGAAATTCGTGTAGGTGAAACTATCGGAGAAAAACTGAAGTCGTTCTTTTAAGCCTAACCAAGGGAAAAATAAGTCATTTGAAGCAGACACAAGAAATGGACTACAGGAGCAGGCAGTCAAGGGCATTAGCCTAGCTGTTGACGACCTATAGCACTGACCGAAGCAACGGGAAAGATAAGTCTAGCTGTTTAAATTGTCGTCATTGCAAAACCGTAATACTGAGTCCATTTCGCTTTGATTAGGCATGTCTATGTATTTTCATGTATATATGTTAAATTTGTTTTCCATCGTATGTATTTGTTGTTAATTCGTGGGCCGGTTGGAGAGGGAACTGAAATCTCTGGGAATGTCGCGAACAGCTGACCACCTAGATTTCAGTCGTTCTTAGGGAACTTAAACGATCGCACTTTTGGAAGCCCATTGAGGTTGCCATTGGACAGTCTGTCCAAATTTGCTACCGTTTGACAATTTGCGTTAGCTGTACTGTCCCGTAGATAATTGGTGTATTTTATTCGTATTCAGTTAATAATTTTATTCAGTTCTGTACCATGTTCGTCACTATTTCGTCCATTCTCCTCTGACTATCATTTATTTTATGATTATTAAATTTTCGTCCGTTATGAGTCCTGTGACGTCATCATTTTTCGCAGTCATTTTTTTTGTGTACTTTGAATATTAAGTTGACCTCGGGTCAGACCATGACCTTTCATTTGGTCTGTGACATTTCCGCTTATTTTATTTAGTTCATAAATTCATTTTTAATTGTGAAAATGTCTTGTTTGCATCTTGACATTGTTTGTACCCTTTAGTTGCATCATTGCTTGTCTGTCCTCATGATATATATTTATATTACATTAATAATATGCTATTATATGCAATAATACACTTGTAATTTAATTTAATTAATTTTTTTTGATAATTAAGATTAATATGGGACATTGCATAATTATGCAGTGATAGTCCAAGAAAGTAGCACTACAATTTATCATAGATGCCTAGGGCATAATAATATAATATATATATTGACAAAATAAACTAATCTTATATCTACCTTTGAGGTAATAGACCCATTGTATATTATTTAATATACTTTTCTGGTACTAAGAGAGTGACTTAGTACATTGAACAATATAATTACTAGGAATTATACCCAACATTATTGGATATTGAGGTTAATTGGGTGATATAATTACATTATATTTAACAGATATCATAACTATTTATGATATAGTATTATTTAGATACAATATTGTTACAAAATATTGTCTATTAGGTGAACTTAAACATTAAGTTCAATACTATTGTGATTACTTATATTGAATATTTCTAAGTTGAGTAAGTATAATAATTACTCTGAAGCTACTATTGACTATTTTAATCAGTAATTATCAATAATTACTACAGATAAAAGTCAAAATGCTTACTATAGACCATTTCGTTAAAATTGGCCGTGATTATGGCTACAAATCTCAAGAACTTCGTCAGTTTGCTGAATCAGAACTCGAAAAATATGAAAGAAAGGAAGAAGAGAAAAAGGCTGCATTAAAGAAAGAGGAAGAGGAACAAAAGGCAGCATTAAAGAAAGAGGAAGCAGAACTTGAGATGAAGCAAATTGCCAAGGAAAATAGGTTGAGAGAGATTGCTCAACGTGAAAGAGAAGAGCAAAGAGCAATCTCCAGGCAGGAAGAAGAGAATAAATTGAAACGAGAGGAAATTATTTTACAACAAGAAATGGAATTGGCGCGTATTAAATTGGAGACAGCAAGATTACAAGCACAAAATGCTGATGCAAACCAGAATAATAACGCACAAAATGGATCATCATCCAGCCAGCCTAAACACTTCTACAACTTTAAACTACCCATTTTCAACTTGAACGTCGACGACCTTTCATCGTTCCTGGCACGTTTTGAACAGACTTGCAAAACAAACCATTTGCCTGAAGAGTCATGGGTACTCAAGTTAAATGAATTCTTGGTTGGAGAACCACTGACAGCTTCTCAAAATGCTGACCCATCAATAGCTAATAACTACGGTGCTATTAAGTCCTTGCTTCTACGAAGATTTCACCTGGACGAGGAACACTGTAGGTTGAAATTTAAGGGAATTCTACCTGAATCTCCAAGGGATTTTGCTGGATTCATTGCGAATATACGCAATACATTTAATAGATGGGTTGAACTGGCAGAAGTCAACAAATCATACGACAAATTAGTTGATTTACTACTACGAGATAAGGTATTATCTTCAGTTAGCCAGCCATTTTTTGCATATTTGCAGGAGCGTAAACCCTGGGTGGGTGGGTACTATGGATGAGTTAGAAAAAATTTCTTTAAACTACTGTTCGGCACATCCGAATGCAACCATTTCTAACTCCTCATTAAGAGAACCTCTACCTGTGGCGTCTAATATGGCCTACAATCACAATAACAAACAAAGACATCACAGTGTAGACAGAAGCAGGTTCCAAAGAAATCACAATGTTAACTTTCAGAAGGGACATAATAATGATTTCAACAATAAAAATGAGTTCAACAGAGGTAGATCACGAGATAGAAATTATTCACCTCAAACAAACTACCACAATGGTCAACATAACACTCATTATAATCGATCACATACTCCCAATGATAATAGTAACTGGAAGGGTAATAATCATGGCTCGAGACATCGAGATAATAGTTACTATAGAGGACGACGAGATAATTCTAACAATTATACTCGGAATCGATCTCATTCTCGGGGATCATCTCATTACAACCATAATACAGGGGCGGCAGTTACAAATAATACTACCCCTATAGCTCAGGTTCCACTTGACAATAATACAACACAGTCTTCTGCTGCATGTTTTGCTATTAATTATAATGTGGCAAATAGTTGCCAGCAATGCAATCTTATTTTTCAGAAGGCGAAAGAAACAGTGCTTAACTGCGGACATATTATACCACAGGTAGGTCTTGCAGTCAACGATGGAACAGGCCTACTAATTTTTAACAGAGGATTAGTTAATGGAACCGTCGTCTCAGTATTGAGGGATTCGGGATCCACAACGATTGGTGTACGACAGTCGCTGGTACATCCCAGCTGTGCAACGGGGGAATATGTCCGTTGCATGACGTTTGGTGGAACAATAGAGTTTTACCCCACAGCTATTATTCATGTTAACACTCCTTTTTTCACAGGGAATGTAAAAGTATGTATGCTAAAAAAGCCTATAGCTGATTTGATGGTCGGTCGTATACACGGCAGTAAAGATTGTACTCCAGATGAGATTATAGAATGGGAGAAACATAACCTATGCACTGGAAACGCCGTGACAACTAGAGCACAGACTCAACTCATGGAGAAAGTTGATGATAATAAAATGGATGCAGACAACCAAGAGGAATTTGTAGTCAATTCACCTATTGACAGGGAAACATTTGCAACCAAACAAAAAGAGGATAAATCTTTAAAAAAATTTTTTTACGTTGGTTGATAAAGTTGACAATCTATCCTCAGGTAATAATAACAAACATTGTTTTGTTATTAAAAATGGCATATTGATTAGATGTTTTCATGACAAATCACAAATGAAACAACAAGTTATGGTCCCATATACTTTTAGACGGTACATTCTTCAACATGCACATGACTCACATTGTGCTGGACATATATGGGATATACTCGAACACGATCTCGAGTACTGTCTTCATTCTTTTGGCCAGGGGTGTCAAGAGATATTTCGCAGTATGTACGTTCCTGTACTACATGCCAAGAAGTGAAAGCACGTGGAGCTTTTCACACGGCGCCTATTCAGGCTTGCGATATCTCAGTGAGACCTTTTGACAAGATGGCAATAGACATTATTGGTCCATTGCTACCATCGGCCAGAGGACATAGATTCGTCCTTACGTGCATTGATTTGTGCACACGATGGCCAGAAGCTATCCCATTAAAGACCACCACTACCACAGATGTAGCTGATGCACTACATCTCATCTTTTCTAGAATAGGGTTTCCTAGAAAACTTTTATCAGACCATGGGTCACAGTTTATATCTGACACCATGAAGGAAGTCATGAAAACTTGGGACATTGATAGGAATTTAAGTAGTATTTATCATCCGATGAGTAATGGTGCGGTTGAAAGACTTAACCGTACACTTAAACAACTACTACATAAGGTTACTGCTAAGCACCCTCATGACTGGGACAGAGCACTCCCAGCTGTTCTATTTGCTTATCGGGAGGTACCGCATGAACAAACTGGCTTCTCTCCCTTTGAATTAGTTTTTGGTGCTCCCCCAAGAGGTCCTATGGGACTAATAAAAGACGAGATGACTCAGGACACTCAGTCATCTTACGAGTACGTGATTAATCTTCGGAAGAACATTATTGAGTCTTGCCAGTTGGCAACAGCTTCTTCTGAGGCTGCAAAAGCTAAGGCTCGATCTCTACAAAATATGTCTCGACGATTACGCCAATTATTCCCAGGCGACGAGGCTTATGTGTTACTTCCTCACAATAACAATAAATTATTGATATCTTGGAATGGTCCTTACAAAGTCATTGATAAAATTTCCGACGTTGATTACGTCTTAGATATCAAGGGACACAAAAAGATATTTCATATTAACATGCTCAAGCAATTTCATACACGTCCTGAACACTTACAGTCAATTTTTCATGAACTAGATGACAACACAGTATCCACTTGTCATTATACTAACTTATCTGTCATCCAGGAAGAAGAATCTTCTTTTCCTGAGGTACAGTTACCGTTACCTGTACCAGTAGTTCAACCTACTGAATCTTGGCGGGATGTAACCATCTCTTCAACGGTTACACCGCAACAGCGTCTATAGATTGCTAATCTATTACAATCTTATCCAGATGTGTTGACCGACGTTCCGGGTCGCACATCGGCTATCAGTCATGACATTACTCTCAATGACGATACACCTATTCGTGTACATCCCTATTCTGTTCCTTTACATTTCCTTGCTAAAACTACTAAAGAACTTGAACAGATGTTGTCTCTGGGAATCATTGAGACTAGTAATTCGCCATTCTCTTCTCCATTAGTGATTGTCCGGAAGAAGGACAATAACATTAGACTATGTGTTGATTATAGAAAATTAAATGCTAAGACTATAGTTGACAGCGAACCACATCCACTTATCGACGACTTACTACCACGTCTATCTAACGCAACTATATTTAGTAAGATAGACTTAACTAAAGGTTATTGGCAGATACCACTGACCGAAAAGGCTAAGTACTACACCGCATTTTCCACGCCACAAGGTCTATACCAGTGGAACGTGATGCCTTTTGGGCTTGTTAATGCGCCAGCTACCTTCATTCGCCTGATGCGACAAATTTTATCAGGTAGACCAGACGTTATTACATATATTGACGACATATGCTTGTTTAGTTCGTCGTTTGAGGAACATGTTTCGGGACTTAGATATGTTTTTGACACTCTAAGGAATTATCATCTAACTGCTAAACCTACAAAGGTGCAAATCGCGTGTAATGAGATAACCTTTTTGGGACATATCATTGGATCGGGATATATCCGAACGTTACCTAGTACAGTCTCAAAAATTCTAAACATAGCAATTCCTCAGACGAAGAAACAGGTCAGGAGTTTGTTAGGACTTGTTCAATATTACAGTAGATTCATACCAAACTTGTCATCCATCACGGCTGTATTGTCTTCATTGTTAAAAAAAGATATGCCGGTGAAGGTGACATGGACTGGTACATGCAATGAAACTTTCAACAAAATTATAAATTTGTTCTCACATGAACCAATTTTAAGACTTCCCGATGCTTCCAAAAGATTTTTCTTACGAACAGATGCTAGTAACTACGGCATTGGTGCATGCCTGCTCCAGAACCATGACGGCATTCTACACCCCACCTTATATATATCAAGAAAGCTGAAGCCGGCTGAAACAAAGTATTCCACAGTCGACAAGGAACTTTTGTCTGTGATCTGGGCAATAACGAAGCTGGAGAAATTCTTACTCGGTGCCCCCTTTACCATACAGACGGACCAACGTGCGGTCGCATCCTTGCGTCGATCCAACCACAAAAGCCAAAAACTTGCCAGATATTCAATCATCCTACAGCCATTCGAGTTCTCCATTGAACACATACCTGGCACTGAAAATTGTGTGGCAGATGCGTTGTCACGTAATCCTATTGACGACGAATAATCAACATTGACACTCTTAAACTACATCAATCAGAACTACATTGGATTGAACGAAGTATCAACTATAAAGGAACTAACCTTGCCTTCAATTCAAACTTTATAAACACTATATGCATCACAGAATTGAACGACAAGACAATCAAGGTATATATACTTACATTCGAACTTCGTATAATATCCATACACGATATATGAATACTCTTTGAACAATCATGGATTTATATCTGACGACAAACCGAACTGATGTTCCTGTGTATACTTAATTCTTGGATGCTGGGATAAATGACATTTCTTTCCAACGTAAACGTTTGACCTTTCTTGCCTAAAAGAATTCATCAGTATCAAGACTACGGATGGATCATCATATCCTATACTAATTAATTAGTTAACTTAACTTCTTAATTGAATTATTATCAATAAAATGAAATGTGAGAAAAAAAATGAAATGAAAGAACAAAAAAAAAAAAAAAAGAGAACGAAATACTAAAAGAAGAAATTATGAAAAGAGAAAATAAATCTCACACAAGTATTAGATTAATAATTTTTTTTTTAATGTACCTATACATTATTTAGTTAGTTAAATTAGATAGTTATTATTCACTAACACTTAACACACACAATTAAGTTAAAACTTATATTCGAATTTCTTTCTATTTCTTCTCACTTAGTTTATCTTTTCTTCTCTCATAACATCGCATTACATTAGAACCTTAATAATTTAACTCTTAGTTTAATTAATTAATTTAATTTTAATTAGTCAAATTAATTCCTATATGACATACTAATACGACAGACCTTACTTTAATTTAATTTTACCATTCACTATTAACATTGGACATTTATTTAGTTGATATAATGACATGTATAATATTGATATATAATGTGATTTATGATTAGATGACTATGACAAATAGTTAGTTGACACGACCGCAACACGGTTCTACTCAGAACATCGTCGGCCATATGTCACAATTGTGTTAAATTTTTTTGAAAAATTGTTAAGTCGGATAGATATTGAAAAAAAATCTATCGATTTTTTTTTCCCCGGTGTACAGGGAATTGTTACGGTATATGATATTAACGCCGTCTGCTAAAGGTTACCAGACGTGCAATTATAAAGGTTAAGACATTTAATATATTGCGATAGATGTTTCAATTAATGAACGCTTTATACACGATCGATTATGACGTGTATAGCGTTGTTTAGGACACAGTCGGTAACTAAGAAACGCGACCCTTTTCACATTGACCGTCAAGCTGTTAAGACGCGTATGACTCTCCTTCCAATGTTGGGCATGGTATTGCCATACAGATATATTTTATGTAAGTACGGACATGGGTCAGTCCATTGCTATTACGAAGATTTGAAATGATTAAAGGTCAGTACGAAGTGAAAATTAAGGAAGGATGAATTACAGTCCATAGTATTTGATTTTGCCAGACTCATAGACTCACTGTCGGCCGTTGGAAACCCCAACCGCGCGTGCATACAGCTATGACAATCTGCATACAGTAATTTGATTATTGGACAAGGACTGATAGGATATCTACATATCTATGCCATATATTTTCAAGTTATAATATGTACCTTTGTGATCAACATGCATGAATCGTCTTGACGTGTAATCTGTATTAAATAATTGTGGACTCAATGGAACCGACTTGTCACATCAATCGTATTCCAAGGTTCAATTATTATTCAGAATCTTCCACCCCTGCATTCGCGTAATCTTACATAGAAGGCACGATACACGATCACTCAAGGATATCAAGAAGATAAAACAATGGCCAGAATTTATAATTACTTTATTGACATTATATGGAACATTGTTCAGAGCTAACCAAACCACTCCTTGCAACACTTCCACTTGCAACACTCACGGTAGAAGGGGAACGACTAAGTAAGTAAGTAAGTAAGTAAGTCTAAGGGTGGTCGCAAGTGTTGTTGATAACAGACAACTATAAAAATATGACTTGCCATGCTGATAGCCCAAAATGTTTGAGGCCGATTTCAAACTTGCTGGCAAAAAGTGGTGGATATAAAAAGATGTGATTGGTTACTGGGAGAGATCTTGTTTTAAAAATAGACTCAGAGAAATCCCAGGATTAAAAAAAAATGGTTTTAAAAAAAAGCCTGGATTAGCAAATATGTTTAGCTTTTATTTTTAAAATGGTTAAAATAAACGGGGATTAGCAAATTTTTTTAGATTTTTGTTTCGAGAAAATCCATACGAGCTTTGTACGGGCATACACAGCTAAAAGTGTCTATTTCCCGTACGTTGTATCGCAACCCCTTACAGGTTGACAGATATGACATTATGAATTTTATTATCAAGGGTTTAAAGCTTCTCTGTTATTATTATTACTCCTGGTTCCATGGTGTAGTTTATTATGATGAGCTAAATGCTTGTTGGGCAGAATATTAGTACTTTCTATTGTATTGTTGATTCAGGAGCTAGAAGCTACATTGTTAATAGGATTATTTTATAGGATTATTTTATGTTATCAATTTTCAGGCAAGGAATATCATGATACATGATGAAGGCTCAGATTATGATGTAGTAACAGGGCTGCGACAAAAAACTCACTATGGCAGACCTTCATGGGAGACAATTTTCAAACAGTTGGCAGAAACCTATAAAGGGTGAGGTACAGTTTATTTCATGCTAATCTGATCATGAGCATTCGATTTGTAGAGTGTTTAGAGTAGAAAAGTTACCGGTTTCTGGGTTCAGAACCTGATAGCATCACATTGCAGTCTATCTAGCTGTAAATGGGTATGTGACTATGCTCTCAAGTTAGAGGCAGAAAAGGCAGCGAGGAAGGTAACTGGTCACCCTACCTCATAAAACTAGACCTAGTATAGTGTGGTCTCTCCCCTGTTGCTACTTCTGCCGTGGGACTACCTTAACCTGTACAGTATAATCTTAGTTTATCTGTGAAAATGTCTCTGTCCAACCAAAAGTCCTTCATTTCCACTCATAGCCAAATCTGCAGGCTGATATGTCCACTTAACCCAGTGATTAAGACTTCTGTGCACACTCATAATTCATCCTTAAGTCTCCACTCATTTCTCATCCTTCAAGAGTTTCCACTCGTATCTTATTCTTAAGGACCTCTGGGTCTACTCATAGCTCAGTTTTAAAGGCAGCTAAATGTTTTTATTGAATCTGAAAGACCTATGTATCCATTAATATCTCAGCCTTAGAGATCTCTGTATTCACCTGTTTTTATCCTTAAATACCCTTGTATCCACCAGTAACTCAGTTTTAAAGACATCTATCTCCATTAATAAACAACCTTAAAGGCTTCCATATTTGCTTATAACTCAACCTTGAAGATATCTGTATCGGCAACTAGCAAAGTTTTGAAGACATTTGTATCCAGTTATAGTTCAGCCTTAATTAGAAATGTTGGCTTCTAGAACCTGGCAGTTAGTTTTCTAATTAATTCATCATCATCATGTGACGTATTCTTTCCAGAACGTTGTCTCCATTACAGCTGCTCTTGTTATTATTTGTGTTATTAATGTCTGTAAATTTCACAGTTAATTATTTTGGTTTGGTTTGGTTTGGTTTTAAGGACTATCTTCATTGCACATGGACAACTCCATCAGTGTTCCACTGTTCTCCCTTAGATCACACAAGGAGGATCTGAGCACAGTGCACGAACTCCGTAGCACAGGCAAGAATCCCAGTGTGTGTATATAGGAATCACACATTCTATAAAAAATTTTGTGATGATAACTTAATTATTTTGTGAAGCTACACTGTTGCGGTAATGAGCGTTGTTCTTTGGATTTCTGCTCTAATGTTGTTCTTATCTGCACATGAGATGTAAGTTAATACAGACATTGAAAGATAATAACTGTGCTTATCACTAGTCTTCCAATTTCCCCTTTTTGCTGCTTATGAAAGATGGAGCCACCATTGCAGCTGGTCCAGTTGCAGAAAGCCTCCATCAAAGTATTGATGTACTCTTGAAGCAGTTGTTTCTGTGACAATTTATTTTACATATTGAGTTTGCCAGCCCCATGCACAACCTAATATTGGGGAGGGGATCCCATTACACGCCCATTGAGGCATATTGGGAATATGATGTTAGACCCATATTTTCTCGACCATCGGCACACTAGGGGTGATGTGGTCAGCATCACGCTGGCCGCCTTAATCTTCCCAGAAGTTGCTCTGGTACGCAGTTGGGGCTGCATCGACCCAGGAGCCGTTTGCGGCCTAAAAAAATCCCACCTCATCTGGGGATCGAACCATGGACCACTGAGCTAGGAAGCCAGTGCACTAACCATTATTCTACCATGGCTCCACAACCTAACATTAATCACCTCTTATAACATACTTCAGGTAACAGTAGTCCCATTCATTATGTGCCTGCTTAAAGGACTCTTTATCACTAGTTATTCAGTCATTTTTATACATACAGTGGAGTATGTTTAATTCATGCAAATAAAGTTAAGTTAACTGTGCATTTAAAGAAAAAATAGATCAGCACATTGTCAGCATTTTCAGTTGTTCATTTTCTCTCATTCATTACCCTTCCACAGACTGTGGAGCAAGACCATCATTCAGCTCACACCAAGCCTTCTTTTTCATGGTACTTCATTGAAGTTCTTTCTGTATCTTCTTTATCATTTTGTTTTTTGTGTGTCTCCACTTCTCAACTCTTTGTTTGTTTTGTTTTCTTGGTCTCCCTCTGTTTCTTTTACATTTTCAATTCAAATCTGAAAATACTGTTACCAACACCAACAGCAGCTTTGGCAATTACTGTAAGACTTTCTGCATTTGCATCCGTCAGTGCTGTCATGATCATTACTGTGCAAACATCCTTATCATGGTCTGCTAGTGTTGTTAGAGGGCACTCATTTTGATGCATTTTGTATCTTCCAACTCAGACTGTCAACAGGAGTATTTTTCTGCGGCCCAAAGCCATTGTCCACAACCCTCCACAAACTGTGCAATAAGTTTTCTAATCGTTCGGATGGTACCAAATTTTACTACAACAAGGAAAACTTCTAAGAAGACCTATACGTGATGGGTTCAAAAAGTATTTTATTATACATAATCTGGGTGCATACTGTTAGTCTAGCATATTTCTGGTTGATCATTTTAGCATACTCCATGTTAACAACTCCTTTTTTATGTTTTATGAAAGGTTGTTCCAGTTGATCATTACTATTTAACTACTTTATGTTCTGCATTTTATTCTTTACCACATCTTCAAAATTATTATCTTATACATTTACCAAAAACCACCTTACAAAATACCTAAGGATCACATCTAGAAGATTCAATTTTTATTCTACACACTATTATTGTATTATGTATTTTTATATGTAATTCTAATTGATGTCATTTCCCCACTAATAATAATTTTGTCAGAAACATATAAAGTAACATGATACGGCTGTTGCTGAGCAGCTGTCAAAGCACTTAATGAAGTACACAGCCATTTAAAACTGGCCAGGGTTTCTCATTTATTGTGGTTTTCTGCAGGCAGACGCATTACCAGCAGAATATGAATGATGATTGTTATTAATATCATGGACCAGCTTTGTTACTCATTGGATGTAACATTTCAGAAGGGCTTTCATTGTTCTTAATTATAGACTTTGTTGCCAATTCCATAATTTGTTAAAATTTTATAGCTTTAATTTGTCTTAATATGATATTTCAGCCAAATGTAACAATTCAGAGATGAATTTCTTGAGGATAGTTATAATTTTGATTGTTAATTTATCAGGGTTAAATGTTTGTTTTATTTTTAGAAATTTTTTATGTTCATATTTGCTTGAGAAATGTTTACAACTGTTATTCAAACTGTCACTTCATGTTTGATTGATACGGTTGTTTTTGCTGTTTTTTCCCTTGTCTTGTTTTTCAAAAGCTATTATGTGCTGCTTATTTTTCTGTAATGATTACACTTTAGTCTTTGCTTCCTATGTTCCATATGTGATAACCAAGTTCTGTGAAAATAGTATATATGTTTTAATTGCTGTTTTTAAACTTTTGTTTTTGGCTTTCTTCATTGTTCATTTTTTTTGCTGCTTTTCAGTTTGTTATGCCCTGAGGAAAGTCTTGTTGGTTGGTATACAGTGAAGTGCACTTTAAGTGTCATCTGAAGCTGCATTATCATAAGGCTAAATTAACATATATTCAAATTATATTCAAGAACATGACTTTGTACTGTGCTGGGTATTTTCCAGTCAATTTCAGTCTTGAAAAAAACGAATGCCCGATGACTGCCTGGAATTTGCATATGATTAACATCATTGATGTTGGTTTATTCTTCAAGTTGTCACAGAAAGACCGGTCAAAACTTGTTTTTAATCTTTTAAGTAAACTCATTAAAACTTGAATTTAATTAATAAAGTTGAAGAAATTGAAGTAAGTCATACATTTTCTCCCGACACTTCGCTTTATAAACTTGTTTAATGCTAGTTGTAACAGGTTTTAGTAGCTTTTGTGTAACACATATTTTAAATGTAAACATACAGCACTCATAATAAATCTGCCACCAAAGGTGACGTTTACGTTTAACATTTCTGGTAGAACCCACAAAACAGTCTTAAAATATAAATAAACTTTGATTCTTCTTTTTCATTTACCGTGCCTACTGGCGTAGGAGATCATGTCTCTCCACAACTTCCTGCCTCCAGTGCAATTGATCAATTCTGTTGTTGACTTCTTTCCATGCCACAATGTCAAACTGTCCAGCATTTGCTCTCTTTGTCTTCCACTATCTTTTTTTCCTTCAATCTTAATTCTTGTTACGGTATATTCCAGCCTTTCTCTTCTCATAACATGCCCAAAAAAAGTGGATTGCTTCTTTCTAACTTGTGAAATAAGTTTCCTTTGTGCATTGACCTCTTTCAGAACATTCTCATTACTGTTTTTGGCTGTCAGTGACATTTTTAACATTCTTCTGTAAAACCACATCTCTATAGCCTCTAGTGCCTTCCTTATTTGTTTACTAATTGTCCATGACTCACTCCCATATGTCAGGATTGATTCTAAATAACAATTAAGAACTCTCTTTCTTACTTCTAATGACTAAGAATTGTTGCATAAAATACCCGGTTGGATAGGTTTTTAAATGAAAGAACTTTACAACAGTTTTCAAGAAGACCCATTAATGTGAATATCACTCAGACTGGACGTTACTAAACTTTGTGTTTCACGTTTCCTTCATGCGCCTAAATTCACTGTTGAAAATAACGGCAAACAACACTTCAAATTAAGAGGTACAAACCAATGGAAGGGGCAGGTTTGTCAACTTCACATTATGAGCTTTTTAATTAATTCAGACTTTGAATTAGAAACTATATTTAGTGTACAAAAACAGAGCTAACACAGGGGCATGTTAGGAGCTTCGAAGTAGGTCCAGTTTTGAATTATCACGCTTCACATTAAGTGCACTTCATTGTATCTACTATAAAACTGCAGCTTATATTTTTGTTAAATGTTACCAGTGTTGGAAGTGTCACTTCACTTACGCTGGTCAATAAATACTAGATTATTTTCAGTTAAGCAATTACATGTTTCTTTCTTCTAGGAGAACTTCCAGATTTGGCACCTGGAATGTTCGGACATTAAACGAACAAGGGAAAGTGGCGCAAGTAGCAGCAGAAATGAGGGAATACAAAATCGAGGTTCTGGGAATGTGTGAAACAAAGTGGAAGGGGGTAGACAGGAAGAAACTCATCACAGGTGAATTGGTGCTGTCCTCAGGACATGAAAACGAAAGTTCACACCACAATGAAGGGGTAGCTCTTATGTTATCTAAAGAAGCACAGAAAGCACTCATTGAATGGGAAGCTGTTGGACCCAGAATAATAACAGCTACTTTCAAAACAGCTAAAAAGAAAATTCATGTAAATGTCATCCAATGTTATGCACCAACTAATGACAAAGAAGAGTCTGTGAAAGAAGCATTTTATACTAAACTACAGGAAATTATGGATAAAGTAAAAAGAAGAGACATCACAATTTTGATGGGTGACATGAATGCAAAGATAGGTACAGTCAACACCGGATTTGAAGAAGTCATGGGAAAACATGGGCTAGGAGTAATGAATGAAAATGGAGAACTATTCGCAAACTTCTGTGCTTCAAATCAACTGGCTATAGGAGGAAGCATGTTTCCACATAAGAGAATACACAAGGCAACATGGATATCACCAGACCATAGAACAGAAAATCAGATTGATCATATATGCATAAACAAGAAGTTTAGATCATCATTGCAGGATGTAAAGGTATATAGAGGAGCAGATGTGGCATCAGATCACCATCTTCTGATAGCCAAAGTAAAAATGAAACTCAAGAGATATGCAACAATGCAAAATTATAGACAACAGTATAATGTAGGACAGCTAAGAAATCAAGAAACAAGAGACAAATTTGCGGTCACAGTATCCAACAAATTCCAAGTGCTCACACAGCTGGAAGAGGTAGAGAATACAGAAGACTATTGGCAGCAGGTCAAAACTGTATGGAAGGAGACATGTGAAGAAATACTGGGGAAAAGGGAACGACAACAAAAAGCATGGATAACAACAGAAACCATCAATAAGATAAAAGACAGAAAAAAAAACAAGAAAGCAGAGTTAAACACAAGCAAAACCAGAAGTTCCAAAGCCAAGGCTCAAGAAGTGTACACAGAAGCAAACAAAGAAGTAAAAAGAAGTATCAAAAGAGACAAGAGGAAGTATATTGAGGAGTTGGCAAGAGAGGCAGAAGATGCTGCAGCCAAAGGAAATATGAGAGAACTGTATAGCAGCACAAAGAAGCTAACAGGGAAATACAAGCAAACAAGTTGCCTCATAAAAGACAAGAATGGGAAACTGCTCAGCAATATACAAGAGCAAATGAAGAGGTGGACAGAATATTTTGGGGACCTTCTCAATAGACCAGCTCCACAAAACCCGCCGGACATCCAGCCAGCAGAAGAAGAGCTACAAATTAACGGTGAAAGACCAACGAAGGAAGAAATAAAGAAAGCCATAAAGCTTCTACACCCGTGTGTTACCGGGGCCCGAAAGGGGAGCAAAGAATAGTAACACTGCACCCTACCACGCATGTCGTAAAAAGCGACTAAGGAGGGTATGGGCATGGGGCTGTTTACCCCATCCCGTAAAAAAACTTTGCACAGTGGGCTGATCACCTGCTTGCCAACCAATCTGATTACGGAAACAATGATAGATTGTTTGGTCTGTTTTTGTTCCACAAAGACGCCACTAGGCGTGGTGGAAACAGCGATAGATTGATCAATTTGTTGTTGCCCTAAGACGCCACTAGGCGTACTGGCCACATACTGCTTTGCCGGTTGATGGCTAAGGATGGAAGAAGAAGAAGATAAAGCTTCTAAGAGATGGAAAAGCGTCTGGACCTGATGGCATTCCAGCAGAGGCCATCAAAGCAGATATCGACACGGCTACAGAGATGTTATATAAATTACTTGGTAAAGTCTGGGAAAAGGAAGAGATACCAGCAGAATGGAAGGAAGGATATCTGGTTAAGTTGCCTAAGAAGGGAAATTTACAAGAGGGCACAAATTATAGAGGAATAATGTTACTATCAGTGCCAGGAAAAGTATTAAACAGGATTATCCTTGAGAGATTAAAAGAGTCCATAGACAAGAAACTGAGAGATGAACAAGCAGGTTTTCGACAAAACAGATCATGTACAAACCAGATAGCCACTTTGAGAATAATAGTTGAACAAAGTCTGGAATGGAATTCACCACTATACATCGGATTTGTGGACTACGAAAAGGCATTTGACAGTGTAGACAGAGAATCACTTTGGAAATTGTTGAGGCATTATGGAGTTCCCCTGAAGATCATTAATTTAATAAAGAAAACATATGAAGACATGACATGCAGAGTTCTTCACGAAGGACAGCTTACAGAACCGTTTGGGATAAGAACAGGAGTGCGACAGGGATGCCTCTTGTCTCCATTTCTTTTCTTGCTGGCAATATATTGGGTTATGAGATCATCGACAACACACAACAGAAATGGAATCCAGTGGACTCTGACTAAGCAGTTGGATGATCTGGATTTTGCTGATGACTTGGCTCTTCTGTCCCATAGCCGTAATCAGATGCAGGACAAATTGAAAACACTCGATGAGAGGTCACAGCAATTGGGTCTGAAAATACACAGGGAAAAGACAAAAATAATGCGAATAAATGCAGGTAATGATAACAGGGTTGAACTTGAAGAAACACCAATACAAGATGTAGAATCATACACATATCTTGGCAGTAATATAGACAAAGTTGGAGGGACAGACAGCGATATCAAAATAAGAATACAAAAGGCAAGAGGAGCTTTCATTGCATTGGGAAATATATGGAGATCAAGAGAAATAGGATCCAACACGAAAATAAGAATCTTCAACTCAAATGTGAAGTCAGTCCTATTGTATGGCTCAGAGACATGGAGAACAACAAAGACAACAACCAAAAAGCTACAGACTTTCATAAATGGGTGCTTGCGTAGAATAGAGGGATTAAAATGGTATGACAAGGTTACCAACGTGGAACTGATGACAAGAACTAGACAAGTGCCAGTGGAACAAGAAATGAGAAGAAGACGATGGCGATGGATAGGACACACACTGAGGAAACCTGTTGATAGCATTACAAGGCAGTCCTTGTTCTGGAACCCCCAGGGCAAGAGAGGCAGAGGAAGACTAAGAAGTACATGGAGAAGAGAGTTGGAAACAGAGGTGAAAATGATGAGGAAAACATGGAAAGAACTTGAGATGATGGCACGTGACAGGAGGACTTGGCATGTGTTTGTTGAAGGCTTATGCTCCTTTGGGAGTGGAGGGTTATGAATGAATGAATTACATGTTTATTAACATTTATTACAGATCTTTACACTCTATCATATATTGAATCTTCCTAACATACCAGCTTTTCTTGTAATTTACAAAATGCCTGCATAATTTTCTCATTTTATTGTACACACTGCTGTAAATTATACATATATTTTTATTGATTATTTCACATTTTAAAATTCATAATGCAGCTTAAAAACAAAAAACCAGCATTTCATATCTTTATTGATGCTGTTGGGAAATATATATATATTTATCCAGCACTTGACCTAACAGCTGAGATAAGAAAAATATGTGATTCATTTTGTTAATTACCAACCATTCACCCATTTCTCTTTCTACAATTTTACTTTTGCACACCCAATTTTCAGAACAAACATGTTTTGTAGTTAGTTAAAATAAAGTTTTAAGGTTGTAATAGCTACAGTAAATTCTAACAGAAATCAAGAGATGAATTGGAATGAAGCTACATTCAGCAATATGAGACAAATATTAACATCCAAACAAATAACTCACCAATTAGAAATTTAGAGTCTTCAGGCGTTACATATGCTCTTCATTACTGTATGGTGTAGAAACATGGGCAGTGAGCGAGCGGTTAGAATAGTGAATGTAGGCCCTTGAGATGTGGATATACAGAAGAATGGGGTACACCTCATGAAAAGAGATGAAAACCAATAAAGAAGACCTTGAAAACCTAGTAATGGAAAGAGAAGTAATGAATGAGATAAGAGAGATAAAATATTTTGGTCACGTAAAATAGGCATAACACCTTGCTGAAAAATGATAATGGAAGGAATAGCTGAAGGCAAATGTGGAAGTAGAAGACAGTGCTATAAGCTGGAAGATAACAGCAAGGGATTGATGGGAAAGAGTTCATCAGAGTGTTCCATCAAGACAAGATAATGTTGGAGATCTATTGCAGCTGACTTTCAATGTGAATATGACAGTAAATGATGATCTTACTTTCAGTGTTACAGTGAAAAATAACACTTGTTGAAGAATAATTTTAATGTTTCTTTAGTGAATTCTTTTGAAAGTCACAGTAGGGATTACAGTTACAAGCATATCATTATGTTTTGTACTGTGACATCTACTATCATTATGTAAAATACATGTTTTGGAAAGTTAAATGCATATTTTGTTTTAAATGTATACTATGCAAGAATGGTCTAAGGCCTTAACATTTTAGGAGCACTAAAGAAGATTAGTTGCAATGGAAGTTTTGCAAAAGTCTTTTTTACTTCATTAATATCCTTTCTTCTGCTGAGTATGGGTCATCATGAGGCTGCATCATCTGATATAATCATAAACAGTCATCTCATTTTGATTCTAGGTTAAGACCATCTGCTATTCCTATCTATTTTGATCTTCCCAGTATTCTTGAATGTCTTCTCCCTTGTTCTCTTGGGTGTGTTGAATGCATGTGCATATACAGTGCTTTGCATCATTGTGTATATCTGTCTCTCTTTATCCACCTTGTTGGGTAATGCTTAATGGTGCCAGTCTGAGAGTCTGGCCAAGACTCACCCATTATCTACTTTCTGCTTGTGATCTGCCAAGGTTCAGAAGGGTCAACAGATAAAATGATGGCCATCAGCTATACTAGAGGTCATTTTCTTACTGAATGTCCAGCCCGTCTTGCATTTTCTTATCTGTTGCTTGGTTGGCTCTCATTTAATTCTATCCAAAAGTCGTAGTTTCCGATTTAGTCTGGCTCCTACTATTTAGGAGCATTCTTATGAATCTGTTTATTAATATTTTGTTTTGTGTAGTCTTTGTTGTTCTTACTGAGCTTTTCTACAGATTTTCAGATATATCGCAGTACTAATGAAGTTGTTCTTGCCCTTTCTTATTTTTAGCTGTTACATCATTTACGTATTCCCTGTGGGGCCTGTGACAGTACCTTGGTGTCTCTGAATGACTTCTTCTCTTCCAATGGTGTTTCCCTTGAAAAAATCAGTTTGTTACTTTTGCTGTTGACATTAATTATACAGTCAGTCCTTGCTATTCGCGGGGGTTAGGTTCCTTGAAAACCTCGCGAATACGGAATCCGCAAATACAGAACCATTGATCGTGTGGGAAAAGGGGGGTTAGGTTCCTGTGGGACCCTGTTCATTTTACACTGTTGCTACCGATCACCATAAACTCATCATTTCGTGTACCCTTTGTAAAAAACAGCTTATTTATTATACTGTTTATTTTATAAATGTGTTTTATACACTGTTTTCTTTGTAATAAAACAGTATGTACAATCTTATGGTGTACCAATACTCATTCACTCACACTGTCACTACTAATTCACTTATTCACACATCCACACACATATATATTATTACAAAATCCCTGGAAAATAGAAATTGAAAACATTTACACAGAACACTTAAAATTAAGAAATAAAGAAAATTGCATGCAGACATCCCTGAAAAAAGTTTATCTTACATACGTACTTTATCACTGAGGCTCATCACAGCCTTCTTGCACTTATGCACACTTGCCAACACACTTGCACTATGCTTGGATGCCATTATTAATTCCAAAAATAATCCAGAACGGTGTAAAACTGCAAAAAAGTGGATGAAAAGATGCTAGATAAAGAGACGTGTAAACAACGAAAGCAGCGAGAACAAGGAGCCAGCCTCTCCTTGCTGCGCGGTAGGCATGTTGAAATTGTTTGCCTACTGCGCATGGCCACAAATACCCGCAAACTGTCCGCGAATGGCAAAAAATGGGTTACACTTTATCTCGCGAGAATGAGCGAGTCCCTGAATACATAAACGCGAATAGCGAGTATTGACTGTATAAGATTCTGATAGCATTATGTAGTCCTGATGGTGATATTATTTTGTCCACAACATATTTTTTGTCCTGTATGCATTAAGACAACTGAAGCTTACTGAAAAATTACTTAATTAATTACATTCCATTACGTCACAGTGTTATTTAAGAAAACAGTGGGATTACAGTGTGTGCCTAATTTTTGTGGTAGTGTGATTTAAGAAAACAGTGGGATTACAGTGTGCATCTAATTTTTGTAGTAGTGTGATTTAAGAAAACAGTGGGATTACTGTGTGCGCCTAATTTTTGTGGTAATGTGATTTAAGAAAAAGTGGGATTACAGTGCGTGCCTAATTTTTGTTTCTTTTAATTACAAAAGATGTATGTGTATGTATGTATGTGTGTGTGCGTGTCAATTCTGCTTTGAATCATTCCATATATTATTTTGTAATCCTGCCTGCATTACCATTGCAGATGGAAAGACATTCCCCTCCAAAAATTTTTTTTTTTTTTTGGAACAATAAACACCATAAAGGATTTTTTTTATTTGATTTCATTTGTGTGATCTGTTAAGCTGAAGCATGAAAACTCTGTGTTTTTAGTGGGGTATACTCATACCTGTCAACCTCCTGAGACAAAAATCTGTACGCCGGACCTAAAAAATCCTTACAAACAACCAAAAATCCTTACGCAAAAAATATATTAATAAATTATGCGCAATACAGTTTTAAAATGAGAAATGACATATACAAATCTATTAGCATTTGAATTATTGTGATATAAAACATGCTAATAGTCTCATGCTGTTCTTTACATATAAAAAACTTAGTGATCATGAGGTACACTATTCTTTCGATGTACAGTGTTTTGCATTATAATCAACACATGCACTTTTAGCACTTTGCAGAATTGCATTTGTGGGCTTAAAGTCTGCACAGCATGTATCAATGTTAATCTTACACTGTAAAATAGAAGTGAGTGTGTCCGCATTCATGGACCTCCTGCAGTCTGTGAGAATTTTTTTCATCATTGAAAATGATCTTTCGCAGTCAGCATTGCTGTGAGGGAGTATCAGGAGTCGCTGAATGATGACTTTCAAATTAGGGAAGCGGATGGCACCAGTACTAGTTTTCTGGTCAACAACTTCCAGTCAATAGCTACAGAAGCTCTTGTTCTGACCACTATCTGTCAGTAGAGGCACACACACATCAGACAACATGCAGTAGAGAATGATTAAAAAATACAATGAACAAAGCAAACGGCTAACAGCAACAACAAAAAATAAATAAACAAAATTATGAACAGAATATCAAATCTAGGAAGAAAAAACGTACCACCAAAAATGTACAAAATTATTATTTAACAGTTGGTAGCCTAGACCAGTGATAACAGATTGCCACTTTATTAAAAAATAAAGCAGCGAATCTCGAGCGCTGGAATAAAGTAGGCCTACTCAACGCAAACAAACTTTTTTTTTTGTAGTTATGTAGGGCCTACACAGAATATTATGACAATTTATTGTAAATATATTGAAGGGCAAGATATAACTGGAAATATTAAGACCGCGATTAAATTGCAACAAAGCAAAACAATAGCAATATTTAACCAAGGTATAAGTACTTAGCTTTTTTAAACAAAATGGCGTGGTCGTTGATAACAGGTAACTTTAAAAATACGTCATGTCACGCTGAAAACCGAAAGCGTTTGAGGCCGAATTCAAAGTTTTTGCCGAATTGTTGGATACAAAAGGATTTGATTGCTTGCTGGGAGAGACCTCAGTTTAAAAACGGACGCCGAGATTCCCGGAATTAAAAATAAAAAAAATTTGGTTAAAAAAAACCTGGGCTAGAAAATATTTTCTGATTTAAAATTTAAAAAAAAACTTGTGTTAGAAATATTTTTAGAATTTAAATATAAAAAAAAAAAAAATTTTTTTTTTTTTTTTGGGAGGGGGAGAAAAATCCGTACAACGAGTCTGTACGGCCGTACACTGCTAAAAGTATCAAAAATCCGTACATTGTACGAAAAATTCGTACAGGGTGACAGGTATGGGTATACTTAATTGTTCTTTTTCATTTATTTATTGTGCTAGATTATTTATCATATTTTACAATTTACTTTTACTATTACTTACTTACTTAGTCGTTCCTCTTGTACTGTGAGGTGTAGAGTTTGGAAGAGAGAGCGCGATACTATCCTATCAGCTGTCTTCCTCCTGGCCTGGTTTCATTCTAGTCCTTAATCCTTTAGAGATGTCTAATGTTGTCCTCCCAGCAGACTCTGGGTCGTCCTGGAGGTCTGGATCCCTTGCTCTTAGCCTCCTATACCTGCCGTGGCAGCCGATGTTCTCCAGTTCTGCAGACCATGCCACTTCTTGTTACGTCAACCACCTTTCTCAGATACCTCATTTCTGAGGTTTCGATCTGACTTTTGTGAGTTGTAGTCATTACTGTTACATTTTATTTTTCTTTCAAATTATATATATATATACACACACACACACACACACAGTCCCAATTGTTTAGTTGTTCACGAGTAGCAACCATGTAAACATGGACCCTGTCATCGCCACTCCCGCCAGCTGTGAAGTCCTTGGTGTGATTCGTTTTCTGCAAACAGAAGGACACAGCGCCGCCGAGATTCATCGTTGATTGTGTCGTGTGTACCGTGATAACGTTATGAATGACAGTTCTGGGGGATTGGTGCAGGAAATTCAGGGATGGGCGCACAGATTTGCATGATGAGTGGGGACAAGGACGACACTCAATTGTGACTGATGAACTCGTTCTGCTAAATTTCCTCAAATTTCGAGGACTAGTCTGTTTTGAATTGTCACAGAGAGATTGGGTTACCACAAGTTCTGTGCATGGTGGGCACCAAAACAACTGACTGACATTCAGAAAGCTCAAAGAATGGGCTCAGCTTTGACATTCCTTCTGCGTTACCGGGAAGAGGGGGACGAATTTCTTGACAAAATCGTGACTGGATACGAGACATGGGTTCAGTTCGTGAATGCTGAGATGAAGGAACATTCCAAACAGTGGATGCACACTCATTCTCCAAACAAGCCCAAGAAATTCAAACAAACATTTTCACACCGAAAAGTGATGGCTACAGTGTTCTGGGACAGCAAGGGAATTTTGTTGACGAAATTCATGGCACCAGGGACCACAATATCATCAGAAGTTTATTGTGAAACGCTGAAAAAGCTTCAGAGGTAGATCCAAAACAAAATGCGCGGAATGCTCACCAAGGGCGTCGTTCTCCTGCACAACAACACGCTGCCCCACACTGATGGAAAGGACATGCTTTGAGGGTGCCCCTGACAAGCATTACAAGGCAGTCATTGTTATGAAATCCCCAAGATTTAAAAACAAAATATAGGAAGATCTAAAAACACATGGTGAAGAGAGCTGAGCTCCAGTTTCTCCAGCTTGCATTTAAAGGATCATCACATCTGGTCCCAAACTAGGAGAAAGAAGAGTGTGGCAAACTATGCATTCCACGCCATCCAAGGGGGCTCTCCACATATGTAGAGCTAAAACACTATGCTCTTGGGGTCCATAATAAGATCCTGCATGCAGCCACCGAGAGAAAAGCCAGAGTTATGTCTGGGACTCAAGTGACTCCTCCAAACTTAGTGTGCAATGCTGGGTTCTCAACAAGTTTCACCACAGGAGGAATCCCTTGAAGTATATGGATGATTTCAAGAGTCATTGAGGGAGCCTTACAGACAGAGGTTCACTTCCACATTTATATACTATAGTATTGTGCTAGGATGACTCCAGATATGCCTCCATGCATCTCCTAAGCTGTAAAAATTGATACCCAACTGCTCGTGAGTTAGAAAAGGCAAATGCAGTGAGGAAGGCAACAATTCTCTCCACTTCATAAAGCTGAGACCTAGTATAGGTGAAGTCTCTAACACTTCACTCCCCATACAGCAGTATCAGCTATGTGACTATCTTAGGTTTAACCTTATGCTCTACAGGGAGTTGAAAGAAATAGAGATGTAAAGCTGCTTCTGATATTTTTGTGTGAAATTTCCCAAATGTTTGTTTGGTGTAGGTATCCCCAGAGTGGTCAATATTAACCCTTGGGGATCAGTATCAGCATCCAGGGGGTCAATAAACCCCAGAGGGTTGGTCAGAAATTTTACATTGGGAAATACTACTACAAAATATTCCATGCTTTGTGCTACAAATGAGCCTTTTATACTTAAACTTTCCCAGTTGTGTGCATGGTTGAAGCTGGTTTTAGCAATGCAAATGCAATTTTATCAAGCAAAGGAACAGAGTGAACCTGGAAGAGTGTAGTGACTTACGACCAAAACTCACCAATTTCCAACCAAATATCAGTGCTCTTGTTAATACTCATCAGTCACATCATCTGCATCAATGAATGTAACGTCCAGTTCAATAATAAGGTAATGTTAATTTATTATGCCTCTATAATCATTTAATTGTTTAATCAATAAATTTGTTGCTGGGGGTCGATTAAGGATCAAGGAATCCATGGAAGGGTAGGGACTGAAATAAGTTTGAGGACCCCTGGTTTAGTGTTGCTCTAGCTACAATTTTCACTCACTAGGCATCATAACTAAACATTATAAATAAAACATTTTTTTTAATAATTTAAAAAAAATTTACTTTTGGAGCTCGCTGAGTGAAAAGGCCCTTGAGTATAAGAGTGAGATCCATCTTTGTTTCATAGATCTGGAAAAAGCGTTTGACAGGGTCCCCTGGAGCAAACTGTGGGACTGTTTGGCACGGAAGAACATTCCAGCACCTCTGATTCATGCTAAACAGAGCTTCTACAAGTCTTGCAGAAATTATGTGAGGACAGCAAACCATAAGTCAGAAGAGTTCAGTACCACCACTGGTGTAAGACAAGGTGATATCCTGTCACTTTATCTTTTCATGCTCCTCATGGACGATGTCATCAAGGCATGTAAGGAGAGAACAAGAAAGTATTCAGTGGGGTACTGGAAGATGAGACAGGTCAGTATTTCAGAGCTGGCATTTGCTGATGATGTTGCCCTGATTGCTAAATCAGAGGCACATCTCCAATCCAACCTGCAAGTCTGAAAGGAAGAGCTGGAAAAGAGAGGGATGGTCATAAGCAGCTCTAAAACAAAATCCATGGTGATATCACGAGAAGAAAGAAGACATCAGATTAAGCTGGGAGAACAGGTCCTGGAGCAGGTCGACCACTTTAAATATCTCGGAGCTATTATAGACCGAAAGGGAGGCATCAAAGAAGAGTTGGCCACTCGAAAAGCAGCAGCTGGGAGACTTTTTCAGGCCATAAATCAAGGATTCCTCAGCAAGTGAGAGGTTGGTAAGAAAACGAAGATGGCTGTATACCGCTCCACCTATGTCCCAGTGGTTCCAAAGGTTGTTATTGCCGGGAGTTGTAGTGAGGATAAGCTCTCACTGCAGATAAAATACTTCTATGGCACGCGCCTCAAACAGCCTCTGACAACCAAGTCCAGCTCCCGGCCTTCACGTGTGGCTCAATTTGAGCCCGGCGGAACTGTTTCCACTGACGGGAGAAGGGCAAAGGCGAGCGACTGGCGCCTTAAAACCAGCAGCTTCGGGCAGATAGGGCTCGTGATCCTTGGTTGGTAGCTTATCTAAGAGAAGGAACTCTGAATTCAAACCACCGTTGCCTTGCGGGAATATCCATTTGTGGAATTGGCTTCGGGAGTAAACCCTGAGGATAAATCCGGAGTCGGAGTCCCTAAGGCAGTCTAATTTTGATTCGACATTATTCTGGCAACTCCTGCGACATGGCTGGTACCAAACTGTATCGGCTACTGCCGTTCCTTTGGATCTACCGGTTGTGTGGAGAGGGGGAACATGCTGCATGGGCAACAGCTTGATCTCCATATAACTGTGCCCAAGCTCGCGCCCTGGAGAGGACACTCCAGCTTCACCCTATAGGTGTCGGCAAAACACGGGAAGTAGCAGTTACCGGTTATAAGCCTTTTGCCCAATTGGCGTAGGGCATGGCGCCAGGGGCTACTTCCGACAGTGGGAGAGGTTCTAGGATCTCACTGGACAGCTACCGCCCGCTTCAAACTGGGCAGCCCCCAGTCAATAAGGTGTTGTCCCGCCATTGTCTGCTTTCCCCATTGGGTGCATGGGGATTAGGGTCAAACCCGAACTGCGGACAGAAAATTTTGCACCAAGCAATTATCGAAAAAATAGAAATAAGCAAACTCTCAGATTGGGATGCTGGAACGTCCGGACTATGTTGACTGGACTATCCGAAAACCTACAGGATGTAAACGATGTAAGGAAGACAGCCATAATTAATGATGAGCTTAAACGACTTCAGGTGGATATAGCTGCACTTCAGGAAACGCGCCTGGCGGGCTCTGGAACGGTGAGCGAGAAGGACTACACATTTTATTGGCAAGGGAAGGATCTTAATAAAGCTAGAGAACACGGAGTAGGTTTTGCGGTAAAAAAATCGCTAACTAACTGATGCGTGATGCCATATGATGATGGATGGCATCCGCATGTCTGGTTTTGTGTAGTGTGTAGATGTGTTCAGTCAAAACAATGTTCATGCAACAATAACAGGGCAATCCACATAGGACGTCAGTAAACTCACGACGTATAAAGTCAATGAGTCTTGAAACAGCCGTTGACGTTTTTCTTCATTATTTATTGTGGACGCCACAGTGACAAAATGGTTACGCAAATGTGTAGGCACATCAAACAGTCATTATCACAGCAACATTCAATACAGCAATAAACGGTAGACAGCATTACAATGATGAGTCAGATGCATGTTATATTTCAAAGTGCTGTAAATGTAGTCAGGTGAACAACTCCATCCTTTTCTATAACAGCCAGGAGATAACCAGATGTATGAGATCAGTTCACTCTCCTTAGTTTGACTTCAGCAAGACAGACACGTCTGCCGAAGTATAAATAATGTCCTCAAGAATATCCTCTAGATAATAAAGGTTTTCTAAACCTAGTTCATTTAACAAAGTAGCAAGTAATGGTCCTTGGAACCTGCATCAACCGATGCAGTACAATGCAGCGACATGTGAGCTGGGAAAGAACATCTCGTGACGACGACTTTCGCAGACAGGCTATGAATCGAAATCGCTCACGACCCAAAATCAATAGAGTTAATGAAAAAGTCAATTTACCTTGCTTTCATGAAATACACAGAAATATCACGCCTCCCGACATGTGGGAAAACACTAGAGGTATTATCTCGACTAAACGAAATATCCATAAGAGGACTACACATCCCTGACAGAACAAAAAAAAGCGGAGATCCCCTCTTCAACGAGGCATCTCTTTCGCCATTCCAAATCGCTCACTCCCACTAGTGGTGGGCGGAAACCGATCGACCAAACAACAAGACAAGTCATGCGCAGTCCAGCGCAAAAATGACCACAGCTCAAAAGTTAACTGCATTCGATACTAACGCGAGAAGACAAATGCTTACCGAGAAAAGTGACTATAGATTTCAAGCAGTTGTTGCCCTTGCGTTATAAAACAGATATTGAAATAAAACGATGTTGCGAGAATTTATCACGCAACATATCACCACCTCCTCCCGATAAAAAAAAAATGTGGAACATATTTTTTTTTTCAATATCAAAGAGCAAGCGATAAGCGGCTCAAAACGCACGAATTATGCGCTGATAATTAATTAAATTGCCAAACAATAGGCTAATTATAGAGTGTCTGGTGAGGATATACCTCAACAGAAAAATAAATATGTCTCAAAAAATATTCACATCGGGGAGGTGTCACCAACACACATCACGTTAGCATGTAAACACAATATACGTATGCAAGTTACTATAATCATCATTAAACAGCATACTCTAATATTGTCTTTAAAAATGGATGTACAAATCTGATAGGAAAATTTAAATAGTACATTCTTTGACATGTAATGACATAAGTACATAGCAAAGTTAAACTACATGACGATCCAGGACATATGCTCTGGTATTCCGAGGGTAAGTACACAATCTAGAACTCGTAAGGTAAGTCCTCAGCTCAACAATGACATTCTGAGAAAGTACAAGCAATATAATGCTAATTAATAACTAATATGCTTCATAAGGTACAATACATTATTAAAAATTGTGGCTGTTTAGTAAACTAACGGCCCTTATATTAACTACTCAGTCCTCCTCTATCATTTTAAAAAAAACGAACAGAAGAAGATGACAACAAAGCACGATAGTGTGTACATATAAAGTAAGTACAGATGTGCTAATCTATTGTAGAAATATAGGTGTGTTATGACTCTGTAATATATAGAAATATAGGACAGAAGTATTAGTTGGAGTCATGTGGGCATCTAGACAAAATGTCAGCCATCACATTATCCGCACCACGGATAGCTCGTACCGTGAAGTGAAAAGGTTGAAGAGCTATAGCATATCGAGTGGATCTCGAACTCTTCAAATTCTTAGTCTGAATAGCTGTAAGAGCTTTCTGATCAGTCTCTAGAATGAAATGTGCGCCCAGGAGGAATCTTTGTAGCTTTAGAATTGACCAAACCATCGCTAACAACTCACGGTCTAAAACCGAGTAGTTCCTCTCTGCCGCATTTAGTTTTCTAGAAATGTACATAACAGGATGCAGAGTATTTGCATATTCTTGCATCAGTGCTGCTCCAATCCCAGTGGATGAAGCATCACTCCGAAGAACAAAAGTCCTATCAAGAGTAGGTAATCTTAAGATGGGAGGAGAAGAAAATATATTCTTGATTTGGTCTAGTGAAGATTGGCATTCTTCAGACCAACGGACCAGATTAGGCGAACCTTTCTTCAACAATGTTGAGAGAGGTGCCATGATCGAAGATAAATTTGGAATAAATCTCCCATAAAATTGAATTAAACCTAAGAGACTCCTAACTTGTTTCTTCGTTTTAGGAACAGAGATGTTCAGTATTTTGGAAGTATTGTGGTCTTCTGTCTTCAAGAGACCATGACCAACACGATGACCCAGGAAAGAGATTTCACCAAAACCAACAAAAGCTTTAGAAGGTTTTGCTGTCAAATTATTCTCACGTAGAGTGGACAGTAAGTCATATAACCCTAAATAGTGATCTTCCCAGGTATCACTGAAGAGACAGATGTCATCTAAGTATGCGATGACATCCGAACGATGTGACAGAATTCGACGCATCATGCGAACGAAAGTGGCAGGGGCGTTCATGAGACCAAAAGGCATAACATTCCATTGAAATAGACCCCTAGGTGTAGAAAAAGCAGTAAGAGGTTTGGCATGCTCTGCTAAAGGCACTTGCCAATAACCTTTAGACAAGTCAAGTTTAGTGAAGAATCTAGAATTAGAAAGTCTAATCAGTAGATCTTCTAACAAAGGCATCGGTTCAGCGTCGAACTTTGTGACCTGATTCAATTTGCGATAATCAACGCAAATTCGTATGTTCTTATCCTTCTTCCGGACAATAACCATGGAAGAAGAATATGGTGAAGTCGATGGTTCAATTATATTTAATTGAATCATTTCATCCAATTCCTTTTCCACTTGCGACTGAAAGTGTATAGGAATAGGATACGGCCTAACCCTAATTGGATTATTGTCGGTAAGAATTATGTCATGTTCTATGACATCTGTGTGTCCAGGAATGTCAGTGAGAACATCCTGAAATGTTTGTAACATCGACGAGACTTGTCGATGTTCGTCACCAGAAAGATTAGGAGAAACAGAAACGTTTTTCCAAGATTCCGTAGAATGTAATGGAACCACTGGAAGGGGAAGGTTGACATCAGAGAAGGTAGCTTCCTCATCCTGAATGACAGACAGGGATGAATAATGACCGTGAGGTGCAGGAGCATCATCCGTTGCCTGGAAAATAGGCAGCAAATAGTCCGGACGTTCGTGAAATTCCGAAAGCATGTTTATGTGGAAAGTTTTATGCTTTCCATCAATATCGACCACATAGTCAACATCGGAAATCCGAGAGACTATTGCATACGGACCTTTCCATGCAATAAGAAGTCTATTTTCCCTACTGGGGAGTAGGACGAATGCTTTGTCACCTGGACAAAGTTGTCGTAGACATCTATTCTTGTTAGCAAACTGCCTTGCCTTCTCTTTAGCAATTTCTGATGAAGCAGTTGCTAGCTTACATGCCTCAATGATCTTTTGTCTAAGAGCAATGACATACTCATATGAGGATTGAGTTTCATCGCTAATATCATCGGCAGTGATGAGATCGTGTAATAAAGACATAGGGCCGCGTGGACGCGCGCCAAAGACAAGTTCGAAGGGAGAAAATCCTGTGTGTTCATTAGGGACTTCTCTATAGGCAAAGAGAGCCGCGGGTAAAACCCTGTCCCAATCTTGAGGATGATCTTCAGTTATCTTACCAAGCAAAGTCTTGAGCGTTCTATTCAGACGCTCAACTAACCCATTAGACATAGGATGGTAGATACTACTGAGAGATCGTTCAATATGTAAGGTAGACATTACCTGTGACATAGTGTCAGATATGAGTTGAGTGCCATGGTCTGACAATATTTCTCTGGGGAACCCCAAGCGAGAAAATATCAACCAAAGAGCATCTGCGATATCTGTAGTAGATATGCTCTTAAGAGGAATAGCCTCTGGCCAACGTGTGCACATATCGACACATGTAAGGATAAACTGATGTCCTCTGGCCGACTTGACCTTAAAAGGGCCAATAATATCTATGGCCATTTTCTGAAACGGCCGAATAGGAATGTCAGCAGCCTGGATAGGCGCAGCATGTCGTGGTCCTCTAGATTTGACCTCCTGACATACCTTGCATGATCGGCAGTAAATACGAATGTCCTTATTGACAAAAGGCCAAAAGAAAGCCGCAAGGACTCTCGACTTCGTACGGGCAAAACCCATATGTCCAGCACATTGCGAGTCATGAGCATGTTGTAATATTTGGACTCTCATGCTCTTGGGAACAAGAATTTGCGAATGTGCCGACGTAGTCGAATCTTGTACCATACGTACAAGTACGCCGTTTCTCATTGCAATCCAAGATTTTCTATTTGTATCCTGATTCGGATCACCTTTCTTCGCAAGAACGAAGAATTTTTTTAAAGAAGGATCTTCTTCTTGCAATTTTATGAAAGAGTCACGAGTAATTACTAAGTGACTATCTTGGCTATCAACTTCATTATCACTATTCAGTGAAGTTTCGGGTGTTTGTAGAGCTTGTGCTCTTGTAACTACTGCATTTGTAGCTTGCATGTTATTATCTTCCCAAGCAGCACTCTGCTGTGGGGTACACTCCCTAACTCCGTGAATACGACCAATAATAAGGTCCGCAATAGGATTAGGTAAGAGACAAGCATGCACATCTCCAGTAAAGAAAGGAGTGGCAATGCGAATTACAGCAGTAGGATATTTTTCTAGAGTGCCGCCAAATGTGACACATTTAATAACCCTTCCTGTAGCACAAGATGGATCTACAAGCGATTGTCTAACACCAATAGTGGTGCATCCGGAATCGTAAAGTAGTGAGACCGGAGTATCATTAACAAGACCCTTATGTAGAATTAAAGAACCCCTCCCGTCATGCGCAACAGCAGCAGGAAGAGCGGGAGGTGGGTGACCACAACTCAAAGTAGTTATGGTACCCGGTTCGAATAAAGTACTGCATTGGGGGCATTTGTTTGCTCTCTCAAAGTCAAAAGCAGAACTAGTGACAGCGTCAAAGTTTTTTACTATCAACAACATGATTACAGGCTCCCTCAGTTTCCTGTTGTACAGCATTAGCCTGCTGATATCTCTTTTTTTTGTGTTGAGATCTACCCCGACTATTATTACCTCTGAAGTTATCAGAGTTATTATTATCTCTGCAGTTATTATTGTCTCTATTGTAATTGTTATACTGGTTCGAATTCCAGTTTCCACGATTACTATCATGTTCACATTGATGCGAACATCTATTTGTTTGGTTCTGAGGTCTTCGGCAGGAATAACCTCTATTACCATATCCTCTTTTGAAATGCTTATAATTATTAGGGTGATAGTAACGACCACTATCAGGTTGTCTCCAATTCTTCGAAGAAGAATCACCATGAAATTGGTTTCCATGATTTTGACAGAAATTACCGCTACCCTTTCTATCAAAATTTTGTTGGGATCTACGAGCAAAGTTTTGACCATACGGAGCTGCCGAAGCAACTGGTAAACCTTCTTTCACCTTAGAGTTACCCATGGTTATGTGTGGGTGCGCAGTTACGTATTGGCAACAGAAATCTTCCATTTCTTTTATTGTTTTAGGTTTACGTTCATGAAGGAAAGCAAGGAAAGACTCATTGACAGACGACATGACTTTGTCTCTAAGTATTAAGTCCATAAGTCCTTCATAAGTTTTTTCCGTCTTAGATAGTTCAACCCATCGTGAGAAAGTAATGCGTATTCTTGCAATAAACTCGGAGAATTCAACTCCATTTTCAGGTAACATGTTTTTAAATTGTAGACGATAGCCGTCTTCGTTAAGCTGATATTTCTTTAACAAAGCGGCCCTGACAACCTCATAATTGCTCTTGTCAGGTTCATCCACCATATTTAATATACTTAGAGCTTTACCTGTCAGTATCCCTGATAACTGATAAACATATTTTGCTTTGTCTATGTTATGAGCTGTACATGCTTGTTCAAATCTGTCCAGATAGAACATTATGTCATCACTGGAAGGACTAAATGTTGGTAACTTAATCTTAAAAGTATCATTATTAGCCTTCCCAGAAGATGAACCCTTGTTTGAATCATTACCATTACTCATGCTCGTCAATTTCAATTTCTCCAACTCTAAAGCTAAGAGTTTTTCTTCATGTTCCATTTTTGCTTTCCTCTCATCAGACTCTCTTTGTAACTTCCTTTCTTCAGCTTGAGCCTGCATTTGAAGTCTTTCATTTTCAGCTTCTTTTTCAAGTCTTTTATTTTCAGCTTCTTTTTCAAGTCTTTTATTTTCAGCTTCTTTTTCAAGTCTTTTATTCTCAGCTTCTTTTTCAAGTCTTTTATTCTCAGCCTCTAGCTGTAGCTTTCTTTCCTCAGCTTCTGATTCCCTTTTTTGTTTTTCCATTTCCATTTGGAATCTCTTTTCATCCACCTGCATCTGCAGTTTCTTTTGTTCAGCTTCCATATGCAGTTTCTTTTGTTCAGCTTCCATTGCTTTATCATATCGAGCAGTTGCAAATTCTTCTAACTTATCACCAGTCTTCCCAAGCAATTTACCCTGCTCAATAAAGTGCTCAAATGTAGACATGTTGTCTAACATATGAGTCCAAAACCTGAAATAATTAACTAATTTATTTCAAACCTAAGTGTAACAAGTCTTAATTAAGCACTTGTATATTCACATCACATTATATTATCCCAGTCTCTGTGGGAAACAAGTCTCCAATCAAAGAACTTGTATATGAAATATCAGCACTCAAATCTTGATCATAAGTGCACTTCTCATTCAATAGTGCACGACACTATTCATCATTCATTTATCATCAGTATAGTAGTAACAGTGCATTAGCATAGCCCATTAACTAATTACTATAACTGTAAACAATGACTATGTAAACACATGCAGAATGTAAACATTGAAAATGTAAACAATACAAACAATGTAAACAATAACAATGTAAACAATAACAAAGATCAGCAACAATACAAAAACTTTCGCAGAAATCAACTAAAAATAAAGCAGAAATTAATGAAATATCACAAAAAATGTGACGATATCTGCGATAGAATTAAACAAAATACATGACACCACAGTGTATAAACAAAAATGTTGTATGAAACTAAATTATAGACAAGAGTAGGCTAACAAATACAAACAAATCACAACAAAACTAAAGAATGTGAAATAATAACGAAAACAATATTAAAACATGTCATCACAGCTAACATAAATAGCAACAGAAGTCGCTTAGCAAATTCCAGTATCGGAAATTTGCAAACCCTACAGAAAACGCTCACAATAGACGACCTCTATGACGTGGCATAATCTAACGGAGACACCACCCAACCGAGAACCCGCTGAAATATAAACATATAAATATACAAATAACATATAGACATATAATATATAGAATGAGATGATACACAGAAGACTCAGCAGAAGTATAAGGGCACAGTTTACATACAAACAGGCCACTTAACTTAAAGGCTTCCAATCGTAGAACAGCAGAAAAAACGGATGTCAATCAACGTCCTAAAGAGCGAAGCTCCAACGATGATGGCACATCTGAACTGCTTCCACTGCTAACACGATGGTACAAGAGCTTCTGAAATACTGTGTGTTGAATTGTTTCGGCACTTGACCTTCTAATCCAAAAGTAAGTTGATGGAAATCGGTACTTGGCCTTCTTCAGAAAACAACCCGTTTCAACCGGCACTTGACCTTCTCAAAAAACGACAGCACTGGAACCTTGACAGCAGCAACTTGCTTGACTTGCGTAAAAGATAACAGCAGTCCGAGTTATCCGGCAACATGTAACAACGCCGGGTACTGTCAAATTCTTGTTTCCGTCAAAAAGTTGAAATTTTGACTTTTACCGGGCAACGCCGAGTACTTTGAAAATTTTGAAGATGTTGACTGTATTGAAGAATGTTAATTTCTTGAAGGATGCTGATGAATTCTTGTTGAAAATGAAGTGGGTAAGGGACCCCGTGTTTGCTAGTACCAGAATCAAACCAGCTTATGGCCACCAAATGATGCGTGATGCCATATGATGATGGATGGCATCCGCATGTCTGGTTTTGTGTAGTGTGTAGATGTGTTCAGTCAAAACAATGTTCATGCAACAATAACAGGGCAATCCACATAGGACGTCAGTAAACTCACGACGTATAAAGTCAATGAGTCTTGAAACAGCCGTTGACGTTTTTCTTCATTATTTATTGTGGACGCCACAGTGACAAAATGGTTACGCAAATGTGTAGGCACATCAAACAGTCATTATCACAGCAACATTCAATACAGCAATAAACGGTAGACAGCATTACAATGATGAGTCAGATGCATGTTATATTTCAAAGTGCTGTAAATGTAGTCAGGTGAACAACTCCATCCTTTTCTATAACAGCCAGGAGATAACCAGATGTATGAGATCAGTTCACTCTCCTTAGTTTGACTTCAGCAAGACAGACACGTCTGCCGAAGTATAAATAATGTCCTCAAGAATATCCTCTAGATAATAAAGGTTTTCTAAACCTAGTTCATTTAACAAAGTAGCAAGTAATGGTCCTTGGAACCTGCATCAACCGATGCAGTACAATGCAGCGACATGTGAGCTGGGAAAGAACATCTCGTGACGACGACTTTCGCAGACAGGCTATGAATCGAAATCGCTCACGACCCAAAATCAATAGAGTTAATGAAAAAATCAATTTACCTTGCTTTCATGAAATACACAGAAATATCACGCCTCCCGACATGTGGGAAAACACTAGAGGTATTATCTCGACTAAACGAAATATCCATAAGAGGACTACACATCCCTGACAGAACAAAAAAAAAGCGGAGATCCCCTCTTCAACGAGGCATCTCTTTCGCCATTCCAAATCGCTCACTCCCACTAGTGGTGGGCGGAAACCGATCGACCAAACAACAAGACAAGTCATGCGCAGTCCAGCGCAAAAATGACCACAGCTCAAAAGTTAACTGCATTCGATACTAACGCGAGAAGACAAATGCTTACCGAGAAAAGTGACTATAGATTTCAAGCAGTTGTTGCCCTTGCGTTATAAAACAGATATTGAAATAAAACGATGTTGCGAGAATTTATCACGCAACACTAACATGGTTGAACCAGGCGAGAATGGATCAGAACGCCTGTTAACGCTCCGCCTGCAAACTAGCACAGGTCCCATCACCCTTGTCAGTGTGTATGCTCCTTCTCTGTACTCTGCCTCAGAAGCTAAAGATGAGTTCTACGAGAATCTAGCAGCAGTAATCAAAAGCATACCTAGGCAAGAACAGCTTGTTCTCCTTGGTGACTTTAACGCTAGAGTGGGTGCCGATAATGTTTCATGGCCTTCATGTCTGGGCAGGTTTGGTATTGGCAAGATGAATGAAAATGGACAACGGCTCTTAGAGTTGTGCGTCCACCATGATCTCTGCGTGACCAACACCTACTTTGAGACAAAACCCCAGCATAAGGTGTCATGGAGACACCCACGATCCAAGCAATGGCACCAACTTGACCTGATTCTCGTCAGAAGGCCACTCCTCAGGTCTGTGCTCTCCACGCGCTCGTACCAAAGTGCAGACTGTGACACAGATCACTCCTTGGTTTGCTGCAAAATCAGAGCACAACCAAGAAAACTCTATCGTGTAAGACATGAAGGGAAACCACGCATTGATACCAGCAAGATGTCAGACCCTTTCATGATCGCTCAATTCACTGCGACCTTCAAGAAAGTGCTCAGTAGCCCTCAGCATGGTGATACTATTACAGAGAACTGGGAGCATCTACGGAACACCATTCAAAGTACTGCACTTGCCACCTTTGGTAAGAAAACAGCAAAGTCAAATGACTGGTTTGACGCTTCATCAGATGTGAGGCACCTGTTATTGAAGCTAAGCGCAGTGCTATGAATGAATACAAACGTTCACCGAGTGCCAGAACCCTACAGATCCTGAGGGCTACGAGAAGCAAAGTTCAACAAACTGCTCGACGCTGTGCAAATGACTATTGGCTCCAGCTCAGTGAGAGCATCCAGATCGCAGCGCAAACAGGCAACATTAGACAAATGTATGACGGTATAAAGAAAGCACTTGGCCCCCATAAAAGTAAGACGGCACCGCTAAAAACCATCAGCGGAGAGAAGCTAACTGATAAGGGTAAGCAGATGGAGAGGTGGGTCGAGCACTACTCTGAGCTTTACGCTAGAGACAATACCGTTACGCCTGCAGCCCTTGATGCTGTCAATAGTCTGCCAACTATGGAGGAGCTGGATGCCGAACCAACATTAGAGGAACTCAGTAAGGCCATTGATAGCTTGGCCTCTGGCAAAGCACCAGGCAGTGATGGGATTCCTCCTGATTTAATCAAATGCTGTAAGAGCACGCTATTACATCCCCTGCATAGGATGCTGTGCCAGTGCTGGGAAGAGACAACTATTCCTCAAGACATGCGAGATGCCAAGATTGTAACACTGTATAAAAATAAAGGAGACAGAAGTGATTGCAATAACTACAGAGGCATCTCTCTTCTTAGTATTGTTGGTAAGGTTTTTGCCAAAGTCATCTTAATGCGACTACACAAGTTAGCTGAGCGCATATATCCAGAGGCACAGTGTGGATTCCGAGCTGGCAGATCAACAACAGACATGATCTTCTCTCTCCGCCAGCTTCAGGAAAAATCAAGAGAGCAGAAAAGACCATTATATATCGCCTTTATAGACCTCACAAAAGCATTCGACCTGGTTAGTAGGGATGGACTCTTTAAAATCCTCCTGAAAATAGGCTGCCCTTCTAAAATGCTGGAAATGATAAAGTTATTCCATGACGACATGAAGGGAACAGTCCAATATGCTGGAAGCACGTCACAGCCCTTTGATATACGAAGTGGCGTTAAACAAGGCTGTGTTCTGGCTCCGACCCTCTTCGGAATCTTCTTTGCCTTACTCTTGAAACATGCATTCAGAGATGCAACTGAAGGAATATGCCTTGACACTAGGTCAGATGGCCGTCTGTTTAATCTTTCAAGGCTGAAGGCAAAAACAAAAATCAGAAGGGTCACTATAAGAGACTTGTTGTTCGCTGATGATGCTGCAGTCGTCACTCAAAGCCAACAGGAGCTTCAGAGCTTGATGAATCGCTTCACTAAAGCATGCAAGGACTTTGGCCTCACAATAAGTCTAAAGAAAACGAATGTGCTGAGTCAGGATGTGGGTGCTGCACCAGTTATCACTATCGATAACTATGAATTGGCAGTGGTGCACCACTTCACATACCTAGGGTCTACCATCAATGACAAACTCTCACTGGATATAGAAATCGACAGCCGCATTGGCAAAGCTGCAGCTACCTTTGCCCGCCTCACATCGCGTGTTTGGGGAAACTCTAAACTCACAATGAAGACCAAAGCTGCGGTATATAATGCCTGCGTCACCAGCACACTCCTATATGGCAGCGAGACCTGGACGACCTATGCTAAGCAAGAAAGAAGGCTCAATACCTTCCATTTGCGGTGTCTACGCCGCATCCTCGGCATCTCGTGGAAAGATAAAGTGACAAATGTCGAGGTGTTATCACGTGCTGGCCTTCAAAGTATGTATACGCTGCTTAGACAGCGCAGACTACGCTGGCTTGGCCATGTTCGCCGCATGGAAGATGGTCGCATCCCAAAAGATATCTTCTACGGACAATTAGCAGATGGCAAGAGAACAGTTGGGCGACCACAGCTGAGGTTAAAAGATGTGTGCAAGAGAGATATGAGGGCACTGGACATGGATCCAGCAACATGGGAGGATGAAGCTGCCGATCGCACAAAGTGGCGATGCTATTTACGGCACCACCTCAGATTGGGCGAAGAGAGGCTCACACAAGAAGCAGAGGTGAGGAGAAAACGTCGAAAGGAGCACCAGGAAAATAAGCAGTTGAGGGCTGTCACCTCAGGGGCGCATTCCCATAGTCAGTTATGACTGAAGGGGCTATTATTATATTATATATGTCCCAGTCTTGACATATGGATGCGAGTCATGGGCAATGTCTATAACCCACAAAAGCCAGATCCAAACCACAGAAATGAGGTATCTGAGGAAGGTGGTTGAGGTAACAAGAGTCATGGTCCGCAACCAGGCGATACGTCAAGGCCTAAAATCCCACCCCCTGCAGGCCCAAGTAGAACAGTCCCAACTAAGATGGTTTGGCCATGTCTGCAGAATGGGAGAAGATCGGCTACCACGACAAGCATGGGAAACAAAGAGCTAGGGATCCAGACCCCCAGGACGACCCAGAGTCCGCTGGGAGGACAACATTAGACAATCTTTGAAGGACCGAGGACTAGAATGGAACCAGGCCAAGAGGAAGACAGCCGATAGGATAGTCTGGCGCTCTCTCTCTCTTCCAAACCTCTACACCCCACGGTAGAAGGGGAACGACTAAGTAAGTAAGTACACTGCTCACAAGCTTCCAGTTTGGATATGACATCGTTTCCCTGAAATGATAGATAACATTCCTTGAATTGAAAGAAAGAAGAGCCAGACTGCAACGGAGTGAAAATCCAAAGCGACAAACTTCATAGACAAACATTACCCACGCAACATTTTTTTTTTTTTTTTAACCCCGTTCAACCCTTGATGGGTCAGAATTAGGATATATGGTGTACTAATTCAAGAAAATAAAGTCAGATTTCCAATACCCAAATATAGTTCCCTTCTTCCCCCCCACCACTCAGTCCAAATAGAGTAATTCAAAACAAAATTTGTGTGAATATTTTGTGTGTGACCTGCCCTTTCCAAGAAACCAACAAACAAATAATAAAACAAACGACTTGCTTTAAACAAAAATATTTAAAATGAAGTCTCTCATAACTGCCCTGTTGTTAACAAGGTGAAAACACGTTTTTTTTTTCTTTTCTAAATATACGATAACGAAATTTTAAACATCGATTCTGGCTACATATGCAGAGGAAAAAGTATAAGGCTTCAACTTTTAAATTTCCTATCTAATTTGAAAATGTACTGGCTTGGTAACAGGCACATTAAATTTCCTAGGGATGAATAGCTGGGTAAGGATGAAAAAAAAGGATCCCGTTACACGCCCATTGAGGCATATTGGGAATATGGTGTTAGGCTCATATTTTATTGACAATCGGCACATTAGGGGTGATGTCAGCAGCACGCCGGTCGCCTTAACCTTCCCAATATTGTTCTGGTACCCAATTCATGAGGCTGGATCGACCCCGGAGCGGGGCAAAGTCTTTACAGACAGGGGGTATGATGTGCTGGTGTTGTGGGTAGTGGGTTTCCCCCCTTGCTTCACCCTAGGCCTAGTGAATTCTTGTTCATGAAATGAGCGACCATTGCGGTGTTAGTCTCTTGGCCTAGCAAAACCTCTCATACCCCAAGATCGTTGTGCGTGGTGAAGAGCCACACCCTCCTCGAGGTAGTCCTGGTAACTGAGGGTGCGAATCCTCAGGCTAAACACAACGGATCTAGAGGAGCAAACCTCGATAATAAAACCGGTGCACTACACCGTACACGCCCTCTGTGGGTGGGAAGGAGCCAGATGGATACTGAACAAGTCTTGGGAGTGGGAACGAGTGTGGACTGCTCCTTGAAGATCGGAACCCATCGTGCAGGCACAGAGACTCAGGACTTGACGATCCTATTGCCTTCAACTCTTGGTCACATGCCTAGAGCCTCGGAGAACTCGGCGTAACCAGCAGGCAGTTTGGTGGCGGGGAAAGAGCACTGTGAGCCCTACCTTGGCTACGTATCACAAGGAGACGCAGAAACACCCCCTTTATCTCCCCCAGAGCTGGCACAGTACACTTCTGGCTTCTACCCGGGGCAGTAGGAAATCCACATCAAACCTGGCAGAGCAAGTCCTCCATCAGATGCGGCCGATGCTGGGCCCACTGGCGCGTGGACACGTCCCAATCCCCATCGAGACTTGCCCGGGGAGCCCACCCCGGCTCAAAAAAGCAGAGAAGGCCACTCTCCAAACCTCCGATGTCTTGCGGGCAGTGTTAGGATGTGCAAGAACATGGACAGGAAGATTCCACAACTTCCCCACTGAAGACACGCCCACGGCGACCGTTGCCTCAATTGGCTGTGTGTGGTGTACCCGGAAACAGGGCCTCCCAGTACTGAGGCACAGTTAAGTCCCCGATGTCACTTATCGGTGCAGAGTTGAGAGAGATGGCTGAGCATCACAATCCCCCCTGTGTTGCAGCATGATGAGAACCCAGCATTGCACACTGAGCTTGGGGGGATCACTTGGGCACCAGACTTAATACTGGCTCTTGACTGGATGGCCGCATGCAGGAGATTTCTACAATGGAGGGTTGGCAGGTGGTAGGTATCTGGAAGTGGCTCTGTGCAGGACGTGAGGATTCCTTGGGAGAGCCCAGAACCAGAGCACAGCATTGTGCAAGCTCTGCATAGTTGGAGAGCCCCCTGGATGACGGGGAATGCACAGTGTGCTACCCCACCTATCCCCAACTGCTAACTTAGAACCAGAAGTGGGTCCTCTGTATGCGTGCCAGGCCAGGATAAAATGCCTGGGAAAGAGACTGGAGCTCAGAACTCCCTAACTCAAAGTTGCAGGATGGCAGAAAAGCCATGGGAAAGACAGGGCTATTTTGAAGATAACACAACCATATTTTCACCATACGAGCTCGGACGCCGCCTCGGTAAACAAGGTCCGCGCAGAGCAGTGACACCCCCAGGCTGCTTGCGAATAGTCTACTACTGGGAACATAAACAGATTAGGGATGAGCCCACTCTCCCGTTGAACAGGTGCTTAAGTCATAGATACTGGGCCAGAAGGCGCACCGGAAACCACAGTATCACGCAACTCGCTTTTTTTTTTCTATGGAGAGTACACCGTCAAATAAATCTCGTACTGGTGCTCGCCCTGTGGAGCTCCACCAGGCAGGTGCAGTGCCGGGCTCTGAGCCTCGACAGAGCCCACCCTCAGCTACTGGAGGACCCTCTAGACCGTCTTGTGGAGTCAGCAGACGGCAGAGGAGAACTACTGACCAAAACAAAACAGAAAAAGAGAAACCCAGAGTGCCACTTGTCATGATGCACTGGAATGCAGAGGGAGTGAACAGCAAGCAGGCTGGATACAGCAAAAAGACAGAGCTGGAAAACATCTTGTATGAGAAGCAAGTCAGTGTTTGCTGTATCCAAGAGACTCACTTGAAAGCAGATCAAACCTTTAAAATAAGGGGATATCAATGCTTCAGATCCGACAGAAAAGATAGACGAAAAGGAGGAGTACTTACTCTTGTAAGGAATAACATTCCTGCACACGAAAGGAAAACCTTCATGGACGGAGCAGAATATTAGATGTTGCAGCTAAAGGTAGACAAGATGGAAATAGAACTCCTGAACTATTACTGTCCGAACAAAAAACCCCTGAGTCTCAGCTCTATACAGGTACCAGCCACCAACTTTATAGCAGTTGGAGACTTTAATAGCCACTCCCAGAGCTGGGGCTATAACCATCTGGATCACAGAGGTGAAGAGGTTGAAACTTGGCAAGATGATCACTCCCTAATCCTAGTCAATAATGCCACAGATACTCCTACCTTCTACTCCAGAGGATGGCACACAACTTCAACACCAGATCTTGCCTTCTCCACACCAGATATAGCTGGATCTATTAGTAGAGAAGTAGGAGACCAACTAGGGGGAAGCGACCATCGCCCAATCTTTCTTACTGTCCAGAGTGCAACTCTCAGTACAGGCCCAGCCATTACAAGATGGAACTACAAAAAAGCCAACTGGGGTTTATTCAGGCATCAGGTGAACACGCTGCTGTCTACCCTCAAGGTACAGAACAGAGACATTAATGAAGTGGTAAAAGACTTGGCAAGAGAACAGTTGGGCGACCACAGCTGAGGTTCAAAGATGTGTGCAAGAGAGATATGAGGGCACTGGACATGGATCCAGCAACATGGGAGGATGAAGCTGCCGATCGCACAAAGTGGCGATGCTATTTACGGCACCACCTCAGATTGGGCGAAGAGAGGCTCACACAAGAAGCAGAGGTGAGGAGAAAACGTCGAAAGGAGCACCAGGAAAATAAGCAGTTGAGGGCTGTCACCTCAGGGGCGCATTCCCATAGTCAGTTATGACTGAAGGGGCTATTATTATTATTATTATTATTACAAAAGACTTCAACAGATGCATACTACAAGCTGCAAAAGAAACCATTCCCAAAGGATGCCGGCGTAACTACATACCATACTGGTCCAGCACACTCCAAGAACGTCAGGAAGCTATGGACAGGGCTAGAAAGGACGCAGAGTCTCAGCCTTCACTTGAAACTCACAACAAATGGAAAAAGGCTGTAGCAGAGTTTCAGAGAACAAAGCTAGAAGAAAAACGGAAAAGCTGGAGAACTAAAACGGCATCGCTGAACCTTGAGAAAGACGGCAGGAAACTTTGGAGATTAGTCAAGTCTCTAAATGAAGAGCGTTCCTCACCTAGGCAGACTATCACATTGGATGAAGGTGGCAAACTTTTCAGAGGAAAACAAGCTGCAGACTTGTTTGCTAGAAGATACAGTTCAGAAAGCAACTTACCCATTAACATAGATCATCAGAGAGAGATAAGAAAAGAAATACTGGCAACCATGGGACAGACAGATACTCCTGCCCCAATGAGGGAACCCATCACACTAGGAGAACTACAGAAGGCTATTTCCAAGCTTAAGTTTCAAAAGTCACCCGGCCCAGACAAAATCAGCAACGAAATGCTAGTAAATCTGAGCTCAGCAGCAACGACAAAACTGCTTGAGATATTCAACCACAGCTGGTTGAAAGGAACGGTACCCCAAGTATGGAGAGAAGCCATCACAATACCCATACTAAAGAAAGGGAAATGTAAGACCGAGGCTGCAAGTTACCGGCCAATCAGTCTCACAAGCTGTGTTGGGAAGACTATGGAGCGAATAGTCAACCACAGATTGAAATGGTATTTAGAGTCTGAGCAGATCCTGGTGCCGGAACAAGCTGGATTTAGAGAATGCTACAGTATAGAAGACCAAGTTACTTACTTGTCTCAAGCAATAGAAGATGCCTTCCAGGAGAAGAAAAAGGTCCTAACGATCTGGGTCGACTTCAAGCAGGCCTTTGACAAGGTGTGGAAAGATGGCCTCATTGCAAAACTTAGGAGAAGTGGAATCCAAGGCAACATGATGAAATGGATCCAGTCATACTTGCATAACAGGAGAACTAGAGTCACTCTTGACGGTCTGCAGAGCAGAAAAGTGTTGCTCCATCAGGGGGTACCTCAAGGAGGAGTAATTTCCCCAACACTCTTCCTTGTTTACATCAATGACCTGGTGAAAGATCTCCCTGCAGGAGTTAAAGCTGCCTTATATGCAGATGACCTAGTACTCTGGTGCGCTGATGAAAATGTCACCACAGCAAATTATAGAATGCAGCGGGCAGCAGACATGCTAGTGTCATGGGCAGAGAAATGGCTTATCACAATAAACACACACAAAACCTCCACAACACTGTTCTCCCTCGCCCCCAAGGACAAATCAGCTAACATACACCTAGGGACAATCGTGATCAAGGAAGAAAGCTACCCCACCTATCTTGGGGTGACATTTGACCAAAGGCTTACATGGAATAAGCATATTGAAAATGCAGAAGGAAAGGCCCGAAGACGACTAGGCATACTCAGAAAATTAGCAGGTAACAACTGGGGAGCAAATGAACGAAATCTAAAGAAGATTTATAATGGAGTAATAAGACCACACTTAGAGTTTAGCTCAGCAGCATGGTCATCAGCTGCTAACTCACATCTGCAGTCTTTGGACAAGGTGCAAAATCAAGCTCTCAGGCTCATTACAGGAGCCATGAAAACTACACCAATAACAGAGATGCAGAAGGTTGCTGGATTACAGACATTGTCCCATAGAAGAGACACAAAAACCATGATCCAGATGGAAAAGTACTACAGTATGCCAATGCACCCAATGAAGGCAAGACTAGATGATCTGGCATTGGGACGTCTAAAGCGTAGCAGCTTTGTGCATCGGGGAAAAAGACTTATAAGACAGCATCAAGAAGACCTATCCATGACACCACTGAAGCCCACCCTATACCCTGTACCATGGGAGCAGGCCAGCAGTGCCCTCCAAATTAATACATCAGTCAGTGGTCTCACAAGTGGATATGAGTATAATGATCTGCAAAAACGAACTGCTACATTGAGTATGATCCAAGAAAGCTATCCCGATCAATCATGGATACATGCCTATACAGATGGATCAGCAACTAATGCTGTTAGGAATGGAGGTGCCGGTATCTTTATCTCATATCCTGACAACCACTATGAGACTAGGCACATTCCCACTGGTAAATTCTGTTCCAACTATACAGCTGAGGTTCAAGCTCTAGAGCAAGCTGCAAATATGATTTATAACACTAACTCTGACTGCCACCAGGTAGTCATCCTCACAGATGCACTGTCTGTCCTGCAAGCTCTCAAGGGTGGTAAACTCCCGCATCTGAGAAATGAACTAAACAAGGTAGCTGCCAAAAAGAGAACCATACTTCAGTGGGTACCATCTCATTGTGGTGTACCCGGAAATGAAAAGGCAGATAAACTTGCAAAAAAGGGAGGAGAATGTGAACAAGAAGATAATGAAGTCACATACTTTGAGAAAAAGAGAGCTATCCAGACTACCAGAAGAGAACAGAACCAACCCAAAGACGACTATCACACTCTCTACCGGCAGGGACAGATAACTATTTTTCGACTCAGGACAGGGCATAACAAACTGAATAAACACATGCACAAGCTACGATTGTCTGCTTCACCACTGTGCACATGTGGATTAAACGAACAAACTGCTGAGCATGTTCTACAGGACTGTCCTCTGTATGACCAGTTAAGAAAGATATACTGGCCCAATGACTCAACACTAAACTCAAAGCTATATGGAGTTAAAAAGGAACTTCAAACAACAGTCGAATTCATCATGAGAACTCGTCTGACGGTGTAATCATCAAAGATGCGATCGCAAGAAGAAGAAGAAGAAGAAGACCCCGGAGCCGTTTGCGGTCTAAAACAGTGGTTCCCAAAGTGGGCGGTACCCCCCCCCCCCCAGGGGGCTTTGGAAGGATCCAAGGGGGCGATACAAAAATAGGGGCCAGAGGGGGGCGTTCAGTAGTAAACAGTGTGCGTTTAGTAGTAAGGGGGGTTCAGGATTTCACAAGCTAAATTCAGTACGTGCGGGGGAGAAAGGAGCTGTGGATTTGAGAGACAGCATCAGTGAAGCGGGGACGATGTGGATGGTTGTATTACTAGGGTCATTAAGCAGGGCGTAGCTTCGTCTATGCATGTCATTCTGAGCTCAATTAACCATCGCTGACCATAAACAGTAATCGGGAACTGCTAGGAAAAGGGATTAACCAAACACCTATTGTCCATTCGTTCACTCCTGAAGAAAGAGAAATGATCCGTGCCGATGGAATGGACGAAATTAGATACCTGCTGGTGATTCAGAAAGTACCAACTTTGCTTTGTTGTGGAATTTATTATCTCAGTATTTGCGGGGGCTAGTGGTGTCGTGAAATGACGTCTGTCTCACATCACGAATTCTAAATATTCTGACCATACCACGCGCCATACATGGTAGAAAGATAAAATACTCTGACCAATGAAAACGCTTTCTTGGTCCTGTGTTTACTACAGCTAGGAAATTAAAGATGGCAAGGCCCTATCTGTGTAACCTGATTAAATTCGGAATTTCACTACAGCATTTTGGAAGAAGTACCACTTGAAAGAGGGTATCAACACAATATTAGGGATGTTACTCTACCCGTAAGTAATAATACTTTTACTAATACTAATATAGGACGGGAGAAATCTTAGGTTGAATGCACTCGAAGCTTCAGGTTATCCTAAATTTAGCAGTTTAAACTACGCATACCATAAAATGCAATTTGGGAACTAAAAGATTATTACATAGATATATAAAGCCTAATTCCAAGTATAATTTAAGCTTTGAGGGAATAAAATCGCATCAGGAATAACGGAGATAATTAAAAAAGAAGTTTTCCTACATTGAACGATAGGCAAAAGGTACCCATATTTTATGATCGTGATTAACATTCCTCGGGAGTTCCATCTCGTACGTCCGAGGTCACACTATAAATAGACTTGCCTAACAAACTCCGGTCAGTCACGATTTGAATACACAGAAAGCGGGGGAAAGAAGTGCATATGTTAATGCAAGTGTTTGCCTTCTGTACCTGTTAGCAGACCTTAATCAACCATTGAGGGCCTGTCTGTGTGTGCCTGAGGGTAAGAACGAATATATATATATATATATATATATATATATATATATATATATATATATATATATATATATATATATATATATATATATATATATATTCATCATATTGATTAATCCATCTGTGCGATAAGACGTGGATAGATGTGTAGGAATGGACAGTGTGTGCTGATGAAACTTACAGGCTCATGTGTAAATCTAGAGGCAAAGCCCGCCTTCGGAAAATATTTAAAATATTGAGAATGATGGCCAAAGTACGACTGTAAGTTTGATAAAGTATTTGAAGAAGTATTTCTTGAATGGAATGAGACACCTACCAGGAACATAAGGAAAAATGAAAGGGATTGTAGTACTGTATAATTTGACCTATTACTTAGTAGTTTTATTCGCAACCAAATTATTGTATGGAGGCGAATCATGGGAAACGAATGATGATTAAGAAGGTAGAAGAAAATTATGATCACATTGAATTAAAATGATTGTTGCTACTATACTATACCTTGTACATCTGCTAGCACGCCAGTCTGAAACTGTCTGTCGTCCCCATCTGTGTCATAGAGGGATATTGATAGGCAAATACAGGGATTGCGTTTAACTTCGTTTCAGGTTTAGTCCTTTAACCAAAAGCCTACATCAAATAAGCAGAGGCGTCTCATACTGAATTTGCAACGTATGCAATGCCAGTCTAAAGTAGAGGGCCAGCCATAGCGTGTGTAAAAGTTGGGAAGAGTTTCATCTGAAAAGTATATCCAGCATCAGAGGGAGCCATCTGCAGTGACTCAGATAAGTTGCTCTAAAGGCAACTGTGTAGCTTATTCATGATCATCAAGGTTAACCGCATCCAGTTTGTGATGAACGTATAGAGCTCACGGCTGTTTGTGCCCTATACCAGAGCGCTCTTTTAGTTTCGGTGACCGGAATTCTGACACCGGGTATAAAATTTTCGTGTGCACCGTAAAAGACTATTTAAGTTTTTGGAGGGGAAAATCAGCTGTTGTGTGTGTAAAATCTGTAAAATATAAATCATTACACACTCGTTCTGGATAAACACAGCGCTAAAATTCTTTTGTGTACTATAACTTTGTTCTCTGCTCTATTTTTGATTGCATTTTTATTTGTTTGAAATTAGTTTTGACGGAGTTACAGACTTTTGAAAACAGCGTCATCATTTGGGGAAATTCATAAAATAAGTAATCTTTTTATTAATTTAATATCTAAAAATCGGCCCATTCGTTTGAGTTTATAATTATAAAGACTTCTCGAAGGGAAGCTAAAGATTATTTCCACATACTTTTTTTTTTGGTTTCATATCTTGAGAATGTGTGGTAGTCAATTTTGTGAGTTTGGCATTACAAGAACAAGCATATTGTCACCAGATTTTATAGCATTTAAATTACTGTAAACGCATTCCTGATACTCACAAATCTTAAATAAGGTTGTACAAAAATAACTTTTTGTAAAGCACCATCTGTTTTTGCATTTTCTTTAATTTATAATGATATTTAGCTACGTATATAAGCGTCAGAAAACATGTAAATCTATAGATAGATTACTTCCACATACTTTGTTCTATCTTTCAAGTCTTGTTAATCTTGTATTTATAATATGAATTTTTTTTTTTTTAATTGTGTGTGAGATAAGGACTGTTCCATTAGTGTTCTTTGGTAGACAATCCTGTGCACACGACGGCTGCCAAAGAATTCTAAGTAACTGTTTGTATATCTTCTTTCATTCACAGATAAAGCATTCTACATCCTGGTGTTAAACTTGATAGTCCCAAATATTCCTCTATCTTTATACATACACAAGTAAACTATACTACATAACAACGAAATGGAACATACTGTTTTGCATCATATGAATTGTGCCAGTGCACTGTGCAGAGCCTGTGGCAAGAGAGCATTAACTTCCAAAACAACACGTTCAATTCAGAAAGCACTGAACTGTTCTAATTACGTTAATGATCTGTTCTTTGTGTTTGGAATTAACGTATCAGATGATAAACCCACACATATTTTGTAAGAAGTGTTACTTACGAATACAAAACTCAAAAAAGAGGCATAATGAGAAGTGTCTTGAAACAGCCAAGTTACTATCGGAAAACAGTCAGCACATCTGGAAAGACTAAAACCATAATTTAACTATAAGTGAATGTCAACTGTGCAATTATGTTGCAAAGACATCTTTTGGTGTTTTAAAAACAAAAAGCTGCTCTATCCCCTGTGATGTTATTTCTGACCCCTCCATGTCTAGTCAGTCATTTAGCTGTAGTCAGTCAGTTAGTTTGTAGTCAGTCAATTAGCTGTAGTCAGGATAGCTCTGTACAGTAGGAGGTTGATGTGCCTGCCCACATTAGTGATGATATTGTTCAACTGGAGGTTGATGTGCCAGCTCACATTAAAGGCGGTACCATTATTCATTTGGAGGTGGATAACACTACTCACCCTAGCATGCCAGTTTTTGTTGCCACATCTACACCTACCAAGTCAGTTATACATACGACAAGTACATCCACCTCGCCTGTCTTCAAAAGCGACATCACAGTACAACAGTTACTTGCTAAGCCACCTTCACAACCACTAACAAAAAAGGAAGAACCCCTATTCACATCCATTGTTAGAAAAAAACTAGAAACAGCAAAAAGTAATATCATAAAATGCAAAACCAGAGGACAGCCTATTGTACTACAAAAACTAATTAAACATAGAAGAGAAACATCAGTCACCAGAACGCCAACAAAACGTAAGCGATCTCAATTGCTCCACACTGTTAGAAAACATATTGCTGGAACATCAACTGATTCATTAGACCTGCAGCAGGCACATGAACTACAACGCTGTTCAGAAACGTCACGTCAGGAAATCTGCAGGAAAGCAGGCATTGAAAGTAGAGTTAGAATATCCAAAGAATTAGCAATAGCCATGAAGGAAACAGTAGGTCTTACGTGGGTACAGGAGAGAAAACAGAGAAGATTGAAAATTGAAAGACGCGCCAGCGGTATTAAAAATATAACTTCACAATTAAAATTTATAATGGAAACTCATTTGTTACAAATTTCTCCATCTGTGAATGTACAGATTCATCCTATAAAAAAAAAAAAAAGGAAGTGTGAATGATAATTGAGCGAAATTTTGGGGCTAGAGCAAATTATGGCAGTTGTTGCTTGAGATTGACAGAATTAACAGAGTGTGGAAATCATTTAATAGATGTATTTATTAAATACACCTATTTATCTATTAAATTGAACATTTCGTTTTACTCATGACCATACTCATTTTTACATGACCATCGTGATGTATGATTGAGATAATTGTTAGCTCTCATGTTTTTTGGGGACAATTGGGTGTGTTATTTTAAGGTAATAAATGTGGACTTGCAATTTAATGTTTCAATAATTAATGTTTGACGCATGAAACCAAAACAAAACTTTGATATCCATTTTCTGCAGGTTTTCTACTTTTGATTTCTGCAATTTGTTATGCATGTTGATTGTGACCGATTTAGTGAAAATTGCATTATAAACAAACCATAGCAAAATATAAAAAAACGTAAATTTTACACTATTTCAGACTATTATATCTTCTGTTCTAATTGTGATAAAATGTTTGTTCTTGTTCTAAAATTTACTCTAACATTTCTAGTCTAGCTTTACGCAAAATTAAAGCCGGTATTTATAATAATAAAGTAGCCTAAAAGCATTAATTAAGCCCTATCAAAAGTAAACATCGCCACATGTTTTTCCCATAAGGAAGTTGACCACGTGACCTCTTCAAGTGGGCTATAAATAGCGCGGTCGGGGAAAAAGGGGAAATCGTTTGTTCTTTTTTTTTTTCTCGCACAAGACACCAACGTCCTTCTCAGGATGCCACTACTCGAGAAAAGATCGCGTTATCGTCAAAATGCCCAGACATAAGCCACACGCTAAAAAGAGGAAGGTCTACACCAGCCCACCAGCGCAGAACAGCCAGGGTAATCACAATATCACAATCAACAATGACAGACAGCCAGAGAGCAAGACTGCCCCAAGTACTCGTGCCGGGACCGGCCCTTCTATAACTCCGGACACGACGGAGTTAGCTGTGACATGCGTCGACCCGACTGAGAGTCTGAGTGGCCCGACCCCTTGCCTAGATAAAGAAGACCCAGAACATAAAGAAATTTGGAGAGCGTTACGACAGCTGGAGAAAAGAAAACAACAGCTTATATCCAGGCTGCCACCACCACACGTACCCGACTCGTCAGCAGAAACCCGGTCTATGACAGAGAAGCCGCACGATGCCGAGATGACAGCCGACCCACCTGCAAGCACTATGAAGGAAGTGGTAGAGGCAGCTCCTCAACACAGACAGGTACAAGAGGAAGATATCGCAGAGACCATTTTAGATGCACTTCGAAGACTTGAAGACGGAGACGAGTTCCTTAGGCTCGCTCTTCAAGAAGCAACAGTAGAAGTAGCCCCAGGCGTGCTGGACATCGAAACCACTGAGAAGCAAGCTACCATTCCTGATCCTGAGGAAACAACAGCTGACAACTCAAGGGCTCAGACGCAAGATATCACACCGAATGAACAAGATTCGAACCAAGCCTGTAGAAGGAAACAAAGACCAAACACTAAAAATACAAGCAACTCAGAAACGATACAGGAGAGGATTGTTAAGATCACCCAGACGTCAGGAAGTGAGGCCTCACTCAGGGCCCTACCCGACAACAAAGTGATCAACATCCTCGAGGTGATAACTGGACGGAGAGGTATCGCCAAAGTAGGGAGGCACGAAAAGGGAGTAGTGCTTTCTCTCAACAACACAGACAAAACAACCTCGCTGATGATCGAACTGGAATCCGGTCCAAAGGAAATCCAGTTGCCCCACCAAATAAAAGTGGTGGTGGAAAAGTACAAGACAACAAAGAAGTTGGTCATCAGAGGGGTGGATACCAGATGTTCCGAAGGCGAGGTCCACAGACGCCTTCAAGCTGAAAACGCAAATCTTAAAATCACGCAGGTCGAAAGGCTAAAAAACCTGGGCCAAGAAAGATACCAACCTGATGATAGTTACGGTAGAAGGATCGACAAGACCCGAGAGACTGACGCTCGAAACATCAACAAAAAGGACAGAACCATATATACCTCCGGTCATGCAGTGCTCTAACTGCCAACAGTTTTCACACACCAAGAAAACATGCAGGAGAGACGCTGTCTGCCGATATTGCGCGGGTAACCACCAATATGGCGACTGCCCCAGGGCGAAGGAGGACCACAATTACAAATCAATTAATGCAAACCGTACCTGTGCAAACTGCCATGGAAACCACGGGGCAAGGTACCGAGGCTGCCCTGTGTTCCAGGAAACAAAGAGCATCTTGAAGGAGGCCGTGTCCAAAAACATCCCCTTCAAGGAGGCAAAACACAGAGTGGCTGCGGATGGTGCAGAAAAACAGCGCATAATAGATAGACGACAGTTACACAAGCTGACCGCTGAAGTCAAAGAAATGAAACTACAGGTCGTAAACAGAAGCAAGCAGGCTCCCGAAGAACCAACCGACAGTGGTGAAGACGTAATAGATCTACAGAGCGTCAAAGATATGATGGAAGAAATGAAAAGAATCCAGCAGCAGATAAAAACAGATGTCAAGAGGCTGACAGAACTGAAGGAAGAAAACTCCACAATCCTCAAGAGAATTGAAACTGAGCGAAGAGCCATTGAGGAAATGACATCAAACACAAGAGCAACCAAAACAAACGAACAATCAGACGAGGAAGTCATCGAAAAAACACTTGAAAAACTCGAAAAAGCTATATTACAGATACAGGAAAGCAGGAATACAAGAGAAACAGAAACGAGGAAAGCAAAAACTAACAAAACGACACATGACAGATAGGAAGGCAGGAAATGAACACCATGAACACACCACGGCCGACAAGCAACGAAGAGGAAACCAGACAACCAGCTAGTGGTCCTTTTCAGGACCAGTCCTTTTCAGGACTAACAGACGACTAGCACCGAAGAACCTAACACACAATATACCCCAATTATAACCAACTTTCAGGTTGAACAGGGTATTACAGCAACATAGTAGACGAAAACAACAACAACAACAACAAAAAGGGGAAATAACTAAAAGATCGCTGGCATACAGCCGTGAGCTCAATTAACTTCTAATAATAACACTAGAAATTCTTCAGTGAAAATCAAGCAAGCTAGAAGGTCTACAGAATGATAGACATCATACCACAAGTGAAAAACATTTGTTGAACTGTTATTATATATTTACTGTTGTAATATATTTGAGTTTAAAACTTTTCAAACAGAAAAGAGTAACTGTTTAATTAAATTGTAAATATTCACCAGCAGACTTTCTTAAATTCTTTAAGTTGAATTACAGTTCTTGTTGGTGAATTTAGTTATATAAATTACCCCTAGCAGAGTCAGAAACAATATTTAATACCATAATCACAGAGGTGGATCAGGAGAGGTAGCAGTTAGACCATCTTCTCTGGGAACTTACATAGCTTGACCCTACCTTTGGTCTATACACCCTTACTCTCTTCAGATAAGGGGGTATTACTGATAAGACCAGACTCTTATCTGGCACTATCCTTGTATCATCTGATACACCGTTATGTCCAGGATATCTTCTTATTTTTAATAACATCTGAACCTCTCGCGACAAGTGGTAACTATATATTCGCAGATTAGTAATAAATAAGAGAAAAGGTTCAAGGGAGAAAGTTTTAAATGGTACTTGGCAGTAGGGTTACCGGCAGTAGAAATCAGTCTTTGAACCTCTGAACCGGCTTTCCTACCTTACATTCAGACTTTCATAAATCGACTGGCACGATGTACGTTTCCCGTCTATTTCAACTTTGCGCTGGCTATGATCAAAACCAACAAACTTTCTCAGCTTTTCTTGTGAACAGTGGTTTCAAATAAGCGTGTACCGGGTATCAAACAATTTCATCCTGTCGATAAGGTAAGTTTTCATACTTATGTTTTTTTGTTTTTTTGCACAGAGCTAGCATCAGTTTTACTAACATTAATTATTAATTAAGCAGATACATTTTGATACAGATTTACCGTATATTGAATATTGCTGTTCAATCCTTTATATTACATCCTTTTAATTTGTTACCGGGATCTCCACACTTTGTGGTTAGGCCACTGGCTCCCAATTTTTAAATCTGAAGACCTATCAATATAGAGCGTATTTTTATATTTTGTTCATATTAAATTCATTCATAACCCTCCACTCCCAAAGGAGCATAGGCCTTCAACAAACACATGCCAAGTCCTCCTATCCCGTGCCATCATCTCAAGTTCTTTCCATGTTCTCCTCATCATTTTCACCTCTGTTTCCAACTCTCTTCTCCATGTACTTCTTGGTCTTCCTCTGCCTCTCTTGCCCTGGGGGTTCCAGAACAAGGACTGCCTTGTAATACTATCAACAGGTTTCCTCAGCGTGTGTCCTATCCATCGCAATCGTCTTCTTCTTATCTCTTGTTCCACTGGCGCTTGTCTAGTTCTTGTCATCAGTTCCACGTTGGTAACCTTGTCATACCATTTTAATCCCTCTATTCTACGCAAGCACCCATTTATGAAAGTCTGTAGCTTTTTGGTTGTTGTCTTTGTTGTTCTCCATGTCTCCGAGCCATACAATAGGACTGACTTCACATTTGAGTTGAAGATTCTTATTTTCGTGTTGGATCCGATTTCTCTTGATCTCCATATATTTCCCAATGCAATGAAAGCTCCTCTTGCCTTTTGTATTCTTATTTTGATATCACTGTCTGTCCCTCCAACTTTGTCTATATTACTGCCAAGATACGTGTATGATTCTACATCTTGAATTGGTGTTTCTTCAAGTTCAACCCTGTTATCATTACCTGCATTTATTCTCATTATTTTTGTCTTTTCCCTGTGTATTTTCAGACCCAATTGCTGTGACCTCTCATCGAGTGTTTTCAATTTGTCCTGCATTTGATTACGGTTATGGGACAGAAGAGCCAAGTCATCAGCAAAATCCAGATCATCCAACTGCTTAGTCAGAGTCCATTGGATTCCATTTCTGTTGTGTGTTGTCGATGATCTCATAACCCAATCTATTGCCAGCAAGAAAAGAAATGGAGACAAGAGGCATCCCTGTCGCACTCCTGTTCTTATCCCAAACGGTTCTGTAAGCTGTCCTTCGTGAAGAACTCTGCATGTCATGTCTTCATATGTTTTCTTTATTAAATTAATGATCTTCAGGGTAACTCCATAATGCCTCAACAATTTCCAAAGTGATTCTCTGTCTACACTGTCAAATGCCTTTTCGTAGTCCACAAATCCGATGTATAGTGGTGAATTCCATTCCAGACTTTGTTCAACTATTATTCTCAAAGTGGCTATCTGGTCTGTACATGATCTGTTTTGTCGAAAACCTGCTTGTTCATCTCTCAGTTTCTTGTCTATGGACTCTTTTAATCTCTCAAGGATAATCCTGTTTAATACTTTTCCTGGCACTGATAGTAACATTATTCCTCTATAATTTGTGCACTCTTGTAAATTTCCCTTCTTAGGCAACTTAACCAGATATCCTTCCTTCCATTCTGCTGGTATCTCTTCCTTTTCCCAGACTTTACCAAGTAATTTATATAACATCTCTGTAGCCGTGTCGATATCTGCTTTGATGGCCTCTGCTGGAATGCCATCAGGTCCAGACGCTTTTCCCTCTCTTAGAAGCTTTATGGCTTTCTTTATTTCTTCCTTCGTTGGTCTTTCACCGTTAATTTGTAGCTCTTCTTCTGCTGGCTGGATGTCCGGCGGGTTTTGTGGAGCTGGTCTATTGAGAAGGTCCCCAAAATATTCTGTCCACCTCTTCATTTGCTCTTGTATATTGCTGAGCAGTTTCCCATTCTTGTCTTTTATGAGGCAACTTGTTTGCTTGTATTTCCCTGTTAGCTTCTTTGTGCTGCTATACAGTTCTCTCATATTTCCTTTGGCTGCAGCATCTTCTGCCTCTCTTGCCAACTCCTCAATATACTTCCTCTTGTCTCTTTTGATACTTCTTTTTACTTCTTTGTTTGCTTCTGTGTACACTTCTTGAGCCTTGGCTTTGGAGCTTCTAGTTTTGCTTGTGTTTAACTCTGCTTTCTTGTTTTTTCTGTCTTTTATCTTATTGATGGTTTCTGTTGTTATCCATGCTTTTTGTTGTCTTTCCCTTTTCCCCAGTATTTCTTCACATGTCTCCTTCCATACTGTTTTGACCTGCTGCCAATAGTCTTCTGTATTCTCTACCTCTTCCAGCTGTTGGAGCACTTGGAATTTGTTGGATACTGTGACCGCAAATTTGTCTCTTGTTTCTTGATTTCTTAGCTGTCCTACATTAAACTGTTGTCTATAATTTTGCATTGTTGCATATCTCTTGAGTTTCATTTTTACTTTGGCTATCAGAAGATGGTGATCTGATGCCACATCTGCTCCTCTATATACCTTTACATCCTGCAATGATGATCTAAACTTCTTGTTTATGCATATATGATCAATCTGATTTTCTGTTCTATGGTCTGGTGATATCCATGTTGCCTTGTGTATTCTCTTATGTGGAAACATGCTTCCTCCTATAGCCAGTTGATATGAAGCACAGAAGTTTGCGAATAGCTCTCCATTTTCATTCATTACTCCTAGCCCATGTTTTCCCATGACTTCTTCAAATCCAGTGTTGACTGTACCTATCTTTGCATTCATGTCACCCATCAAAATTGTGATGTCTCTTCTTTTTACTTTTTCCATAATTTCCTGTAGTTTAGTATAAAATGCTTCTTTCACAGACTCTTCTTTGTCATTAGTTGGTGCATAACATTGGATGACATTTACATGAATTTTCTTTTTAGCTGTTTTGAAAGAAGCTGTTATTATTCTGGGTCCAACAGCTTCCCATTCAATTAGTGCTTTCTGTGCTTCTTTAGATAACATAAGAGCTACCCCTTCACTGTGGTGTGAACTTTCGTCTTCATGTCCTGAGGACAGCACCAATTCACCTGTGATGAGTTTCTTCCTGTCTACCCCCTTCCACTTTGTTTCACACATTCCCAGAACCTCGATTTTGTATTCCCTCATTTCTGCTGCTACTTGCGCCACTTTCCCTTGTTCGTTTAATGTCCGAACATTCCAGGTGCCAAATCTGGAAGTTCTCCTAGAAGAAAGAAGGTTAGTCAGCAACACAGACTCCTTTCGGCTTTCTCTGTGTTGCATCATACGCCTCCCCGCGAGAGGACCTTCCCCTGTCTTGGATGGCTGTGTTTTATTTTCTTTATTTGACTTGTCCATATTTGTTGAAGTTTTTGTGGTTTAAATTTTTTTTTACAGGATGGTGTAACCGGCCCCATGCCCAACCCTCCTTAGTCGCTTTTTACGACATGCTTGGTAGGGGACAGTGTTACTATTCTTTGCTCCCCTTTCGGGCCCCGGTAACACACGGGTGTCATATTAAATAACTAGTATTATACTTTATGAAATGATTATTGGGTTACTTCAGTGTTGGTGTGGCTGTTGCTAATTGTTTTTTGTTTTTTTTTCTGATTGTTGTATTTTTCTAATTTATTTATGGCTGTGGTTAAGAAACTTTATAAAATAGAAGAGTAAACTGGTAAGAACATCTGTGTCAAAATTTTTGTAAAGCCACTTTTTAATCAGTTTTTGTTGTTTACTCGACGAACATTTTTCTATCTGCAAAATTGTAAAATCAATTCTTTGTTCCAGAATTCAGAACAAATATGGCAAAAGCAGAACAAACCAAAAGGAAGTGCAGACAATACAGCGTGGAATATCTGAAATATGGATTTATTCAAGCACTAAATAACCAACAACTGCCAATGTGTCTATTGTGTGAGAGGGCCTTTTCAAACGAGGCGATGAAACCTTCGAGACTACTTGAACATTTGAAAAAAATTCACCCTGGTAACAGATAAAAGTTGGACATATTTTCAGTCACTTCGTGAAAACTTTCAGAAACGTAAAACTGTCCGTGACATTTTATCAACACTTCACAACGAAGCTGTGAGGGTTTGCGAGCTTCATACAAAATTTTATTGCTGATAGCTAAATCTGGAAAGTCTCACACAATCGCAGAAAATTTGATTTTGCCAGTTATAAGGGAGTTTGTGAGTGCAGTTATGCATAAGTCACCTAACCAATAATTAAAGCAATTCCGCTCTGTTCAAAGAAGAATAGATGAAATGGCTGAGAATGTTGAAAATACATTGTGCAACATACTTACGAAAACAGAATTTGCATTGCAGTTGAATGTGTCAACTTTACCGGGCAACAAATCTTTGCTTCTTGCGTATGTTCACTTCGTAAAAGATGAAAGCTTGGTTCAAGAGTTGTAACGTGCTAAGCAACAAGTAACTGATACAAAAGGGGAGTCAATATTTCGTGTAGTAGAGAAATGTTTCAAAGAGAAGGACATTCAGCTTACTAACATTTTTGTTTGTGCAACAGATGAGGCACCATCAATGATAGGTTGTTACCGCGGGTTTATCGCTTTCTCAAAAGAAGCTGTACCTGGTATATTTACAATACTCTGCGTAATTCACAGACAACATCTTGTCACAAAACATCTAAGTGATCGGCTTCACAAATCATTAAATACTGGTATCACAGCGTTTAACAAAATTAAGTCCATGCTCTCAATTCTCGACTATTTCGAAAGCTTTGTACTGAGAATGATGAACAGTTTTCGGATAGTTATTGCATTCCTAGGAAGTTCCATCTCGTACGTCCGAGGTCAGACTATAAATAGACTTGCCTAACAAACTCCGGTCAGTCACGATTTGAAAAAAACACAGAGAGCAGGGAAAGCAGAGCATATGTTAATGCCAGCGTTTGCCTTCTGCACTTGTTAGCAGACCTTAATCAACCATTGAGGGCTAGTCTGTGTGTGCCTGAGGGTAAGAACGAATCTCTCTCTCTATATATATATATATATACATATATATATATATATATATATATATATATATATATATATATATATATATGTATAAAATTTTGTGTAATTATATTGATTAATCCCACTGTGCGATACGACGTGTATAAGATGTGTTAGGAATGGACAGTGTGTACTGATGAAACTTACAGACTCATGTGTAATTCGAGAGGCAAAGCCCGCCTTCGGAAATATTAATATATTGAGAAAGATGGTCAATTGTGTCTGTAAGTTGGGAAAGGTATTTAAAGAAGTATTTCTTGAATAGAATGAGACACCCACCAGGAACATAAAGAAGGATGAAAGGGATTGATTCACAGTAGCGTTTGACATATTACTTAATAGTTTTACCCACAACCAAATTATTGTATGGAGGCGAATCATGGGAACATACTTATAATTAAGAAGGTAGAAGTAAATTGTGATCACTTTGAATTAAAATGATTGTTGATACTATACTATACCTTGTGCATCTGCTAGCACGCTTATCTGAAACTGTCTATCGTCCCCATCTGTGTCATAAGAGGGATATGGATAGACAAATACAGGGATTGCGTTTGAATTCATTGCAGGTTTAATCCTTTAACCAAAAGTCTCCAAATAAGAAGAGGCTTCTCTTACTAACGTTGCAACGAATGCAGTGCCAGTCTGTGATAGCAGGCCAGTCATAATGTATGTAACTGCTAGAGATTTTATCTGAAGATTCTATACAGCATCTAAGGGAGCCATCTGCAGTGACTCAGATAAGTTGCTTAGGGCAACTGTGCAGCTTATCCATACTCACCAAAGACATATACGCATCCAGTTTGTGATGGCCATAATAGTATAGAGTTTCTATAAACTTATAATAATAATAATTCTTCAAATGAATGATCAAGCAAGCTAATTTTGTCTACAAGATGATAGACATTTTGACCCAAGTGAAAAACATTTGTTAAACTTTTATTTATTTAGGCCTACTGTTGTAAAATATTTGAGTTTAAAACTTTTCAAACAGAAAAGAGTATCTGTTTAATTAAATTGTAAATATTCACCAGCAGACTTTCTTAAATTCTTTAAGTTGAATTACAGTTCTTGTTGGTGAATTTAGTTATAAAATTATCCCTAGCAGAGTCAATAACAATATTTAATACCATAATCACAGAGGCGGATCAGGAGAGGTAGCAGTTAGGGACTCAGAGTACTACATCACCATCTTCTCTGGGAACTTACATAGCTTGACCCTACCTTTGTGTCTATACACCCTTACTCTCTTCAGAGAAGGGTGTATTACTGATAAGACCAGACTCTTATCTGGCACTATCCTGGTATCATCTGATACACCTTTATATCCAGGATATCTTCCTATTTTTAATAACATCTGAACCTCTCGCGACAAGGGGTTTAACGGGATATTTCTCTCCACCAACTAATTTTATTTAGTACAAGAAATACTTAACTGTAGGGGGACTTTGTCGCACACACCATTTCAATGCATTTAAAAAATTAAAAAGAACAACAACAGAAGAAATAGCAATACAATTATGCATTCAGACTTTCAGTTCTGGTGACGGTGTATTGGTGGTGTTACCGCTTTCTTCCACAGATTCATTGGATCGAGCTAAGCTTTATTTTACTAGTTCCACAGTTTTGTTTATTCTTCTTTTTTTTCGTTTCGTTGATTATTTACTTTCTTGTTTCAGTATTTCTTTTAGATTTTACGGTTTTCTTGTAATATTATTGTTCTTTTTTTCTCTCATCACTGTTGTTGTTTACTTTTTCCATCTGCTTGTATCACCCTTTTGTTTTATATTTCTCATCATCGTATAGTTTTGTAGTACCTATATGTAATTTTTGTCTTTGTCACTTGTTTGTGGCTGACGAAGGGTAAAACCCGAAACGTCCCTTGTCTCATGTGAACTGTTATTTGTAAAACTGATTCAATACCGTTTTATTAGTTTATAAACTTATATTGGTGGTGTTACCAGTAATTGACATTTTCAATAACTATTATCACTAATTTGTCACTTAAATTTAGGTTTAACCTATAAAAAAAAAAAAAACACACACACACACAAACGAATGATGAATTTTTTTTCATTTCACTATGCATGGTTGGTTTTTTTTTTTGTATCCAATAAAACCTGTATATTCTACATAGCAGTATTGTTGACTCAAGTCAATCGACTCGAACTCGAACAGGACTTAAGTCACCACAACGAGTCGACTCGCAAATTTTTTATAAGCGACTCGACTCGGAACTTGCTTTTTTTTTAGCGATAGAGTGGAGGAATAAAGATAAATAAAGGTAATACGTCTTACTAGGGGCCATCCATAAAAGACGTCCACAAAATTTTGGCATTTTTTTTACCCTCCTCTCCCCCATGTCCACCTCTGTCCACTTTTGATTGACCGCTCCACCCTTGTGGACGTCTACTCCACGTGGTCTTGATTAAATACATACGCTTAAATTTTTAATCACCTACCTATACGTAAAACTTAGTTTAGTTCTATACAATCCATTATTTGTATACAGATGACTCAGTTTAATTATGTGAAACACGAGTTACTAAATATTGCACATTACGTAGTAACATACAAGTCTCAACTCAATGTTGCGTACAACTGAAACAGTTTTAACTTAATATCTTACAGTATTTAACACACACACACACACACAAAACTACTACAGCTGTGTACAAATTTAAATAAACAAAAACTATGCATATCATAATATAGTGGGTTTCCTAAGTTCAAGACACCTCCTAAACTGGCACAATAATTATTTTTAATATTAAAACAGTCAACCAAAAATGAAAGTTTTGACAATTAATGAGGCAAACAATTATGTGACAAAACTTTATAAGCAAATTAAGAAATCTGATCATGAATGCACAATTTTATAAATTATAATCTTAAATTAATTGTTTATTAAAACTGATTATCTTACTGTATCTGGGATGTCTTAAACTTTTGAAACAAAGTGTACTGTAGTAATAATCTGAAGGATAACTCTGCCACAATATTAATGCGAATGTTTACCGTTCATTTAGCAGTGAATTCAGACTGCAACCAGTCAAACAGGCTGCGTACAATAACGACCCCCGTGTCAGAACGTTATTGTTCTGGTTGCTTTGGTGCAATGTCTGCATCACCAACATTGTCGTCATCTGGATCAGTTGTAGCTGTCTGATGCACAGAATTGTGCACTTTGACAGTTGCATGAGATTTCAATCTGAGTGAGAGTTGCTATGTGGTTTATGAATTGGACGTCCACTTTCAACTTAAATACTCCTCACCCCATTTCCACAGTTGTCCACTTTTTACATACCCCTCCCTCCCTCTCTCCTGTGGACGTCTTTTATGGATAGCCCCCTAGGAGAAAAGACATGAAAAAAAAACCTACGTTGCGGCCACAAGGCCTTTATCAGGGACATATAAACAAAAGAACAGAAAGTGAGAATTAAGTGGAAAACATAGATCGACAATAAGAGTGGAAATAACAGTGTAAAGTGAGAAAACAGATAGATGGTGCGGTCATGTATGGGGTATGATATGAGTATATGAGGAGGACTGCAGTAAAACGGGGTAAAATGGTAGAGTGGAGAAAAAAAATAAAAAAGGTAATACGTTTTACTTGGAGAAAAGACAAGAAACCTCTTCATATACTCATATTACCTTTTTTTTATTTTTTTTCCTCCACCGTTTTACCACCGCAGTCCTCCTCACATACTCATATCTATTTTGGCGAACGAACCTGCCGTACTCTTTCATAACTAACTCTTAATCAGAAACTGAAATTGGTTTTGTTTAAAATAAAGCGCGCTAAACGAGTTTTGGGTACGAACAATGGTTCAAGATCTCTTTCTGACAGTCCACCTCAAAAGAAACGATCTCGTGAATCTTCACCGTCTGCATTATAGGCCTCCAAGGCCAAACAACACTGGCACAGCAAGTATGCTTTCAAGTATTATATGAGTGGTTTTTTTCTTTTCATATTTCTTGCCTGTTAGCAGATAGGGGCCTACTATGCCATGGTAATTTTTGTTAATCAAGAAATTCTCATTTTGCATCAACGTCGTATCTTGTGTAACAAAACGTACATTTTAATGTTCTTAAAAGTTCGCGAATATAAAATTGGGCGAGGGGGAAGAAATAATTTAAAAATAATCTTGGCATGAATAAACGAAACGAGGACTTACAAATGGACAGAATTTAGAATCCTGTCGGAGAGGCTTTGTAATAATTTGTAATGGCCACAAGCAACGATCGCTCTGGAAATAATAAGACCTCATACAATTGTGATCAGTTCATACATAAGGTGGATGAACTATTGACTGAATTCAATAAGCGGAAGGTTAGTGTGTTTATTTAATTAAGTGGAACTTTTATATTTTTGACAGCTGATCGCGGGAAGATCGAAACTACGTTTAATTAGGCCCTAGAAGGCTACTTATGGCAACCCTCTGTGGTGGTTGAACAGGGTTGTTAAAAAAAAATTATAGACATAAATATCCAAGGGCAAAACATTAATACAGTGCAAACCACTCGATATCTAGGAATGACATTGGACGTAGCCTACAGCTAAACTGGAATAAACACATAGGCTAGATAAGCTAGTGAAGTCTTGCAGAGGATTGACTAGGCTAACTTATTAAGATGTTTGAAAGGTGGGGGGGGGGGGGGGGGTTGTTGTTGTTGTTAGCAAGCACTAAGATAATGCTCACCTTTTATAAATCTTTTATTAGAGGAAAAATAGATTATGGAAGTATAATATATGACTGCTGCACACAGTAACAAGATTAAATTAGACAGAATTCAGCATATGTTAGATAAGTCTCACCCAGCACATAGGCCTACAGCTTTTACCAGATGCCAACTAACAACTCAGGCCAATCCAACAAATACCACTAGATACTCTACAGGATGGAAGTGTATGGAGGAAATTGTCCATCTGGGTACTTTAATTACATCAATTAATAACAGTTGTGAATACAAGCCAGTGGTTCCACCCTGGGAGATCAAGAAACCAGACAAGGACTACCACCTAGCAGAAATACTTAAGAACACAAATAATATTGAAAATATTAAAAACACAGCCAATAAATATATACAACAACTAGGCCTATCAAAAGACAGCATTACTGTATACACAGATGAATCCAAGGGAGATGATGGCAAATTGGGGATAGGAATATATATTCCAGTATGGAAAATGGCAACAGAATATAGTATGGAAAATACATCCATTTTCACTGCAGAGATGGTGGCAATACTAAAAGCACTAGAAATATTCTCTAATAACCCTCCCAAGAAACTAATAATCTTAACTGACTCTCTTTCAACAATTCAAGCACTTAGAAACTTATGAGAATGCAGTAGACCTGATATTGCAGAGGAGGTATTTCTGGCTACTACATACTTATATTCCAGAGGATGTCCTGTCTTTATCGCTTGGATACCTTCACATGTTGGCATAGAGAGAAATGAAAAGGCAGATAAAGAAGCCAAGAAAGGTAGATCTCATAAAAATCTAATAAATGTAGGGATGAGTAAATCAGAGATTAAAAGCTTAATTAAAGATTTAAAAACAAATGAATGGAAAACAGGGCACAAACAACAGTATATTTCCTAGTGAGAAACAAGAACGGAAATCTCATCACCACAGGACGGGGGCAAGAAGCAAGATGAGTAGAACACTTCAGAGAAACAATAAATAAAGCACCTCCAGATTCACAGTTGAACATTCCAGAGGCTGAAAATGACCTAGATATAAATACAGATATTCCAGGTAGATGTGATAGCTTTTATTTCTGTTAACTGGGCAGACATTTTGGTGCAACTACAGATGAAGTAAATGCTTTGAAACATTAGACCGAGATGGCCAGCTCTTGTGCATACTAGTGATGCAAAACAGGAGTGAAAACTGTTCCGAAACAAAAGTTCAGAAATTCCAGTTGCATTTTTTTAAATGCACATCCACATATATAAAGTTTTCTTAATTAAACATTTGTAGCCAACTATGAAGCATTCCCTCCACCTTTTGGGAAAAATATGAATACTATGCGCATTGCACTGTGCTTTGAGTGAACATTATCTCAAGTAGCCTACCCATTATATTATTTCATATAGAGGCCAATAATTAACTTTATTCATATTTCACAGATCTCTTCACAAGTAGCACATTAGTAAATGAGGGAGAAGTTAAATAATTTACTTTTATAATAGGGAGGAGGGGGTTCCAACTTTTTTGTGATTAAATGTGATGATAAGGGGAAGGGGAGTTTAAAGAAATGTAGCGTCACACAAAAAATACGACTGAAGATCACTTTTATTTTCATAAATGATGTCTGAACAAATTTGATTTTGTAATCTCATTCCTTATTGTCTACTTTTATCTTCTTCTTCTTCTGTGTTCGTCCTGAAAAGGACGTTTGTTACGTTGTGTCACCGTTTACAGCAAAGCTGCGATAGCTGCGCCTTTCGGCCTGACACATCCGTTTTCGGCATTACTTTTATCTACAACAGTAGACAACTCCCTCGGGGATGTCTCTTATTATTATTATAATTGCAGATGAAATATCGGATAAATGTGAGAACATTTAACTGGTTTAAACTGATTTTTAATTTATAAATATATATATATATGCGTATATATGTCTACGCCACATCCTCAGTATTTGGTCCAAAGACAAAGTGACAAATGTCAAGGTGTTGTCACGTGCTTGCCTTCAAAGCATTTGTACACTGCTTAGACATCGCACACTACGCTGGCTTGGCTTTATCCGCCGCATGGAAGATGGTCGCATCCCAAAAGATATCTTCTACGGACAACTGGCAGATGGCAAAAGAACAGATGGGCAACAGCAGCTGAGATTTAAAAATGTGTGCAAGAGAGACATGAGGGCACTGGACATAAATCCAGCAACCTGGGAGGATGAAGCTGCTGATCGCACCAAGTGGTGATGCTGTCTACAGCATAACCCCAGATTAGGTGAAAAGAAGCTCTCACAGCAAGCAGAAAGGAGAAAATGTTGAAAGGAACAGCAGGAAAATAAGCAGCTGAGGGCTGTCACCTCAGAGGCACATTCCCATGGTCAGTTATGACTAAAGGGGCTATTATTATTATTATTCTTATACTTATATGAGACGCTTGGGAGTCATGACCCAAGTGGGCCCACCCCCCTTAGAGTGTAAAGGAGTATATCGGGCCGAAACACTTGTCGGACGGGGGGACTTCTTCTGATGATCAGATTGCTTCCTGTTGTATCGCTCTGTAAAGAGTTTCCTATCATATATATATATATAAACTCCGCCAATGCCGGTCCCAAGCCCGGATGAAAAAGGAGGAGGGCGGCCTGCATGGAGGCCGTAAGGAGGCAGCCCCTCCACCATGCAAAGGCACAACAGGCCAATCACCTGTTTGCTTTAAATCATGATTACGCGAACTACAAGAGAGAAAACCAGACTGATTCTAAAGGCGACGAACTGGAACGGACTACGGACTACGACTTATGGAACTTGGAACACAAGAAGTATAAATGGGAAGGAAGAGGAGCTGGTGGAAGAGATGAGGAAAGCAAAACTAGAAATCCTGGCTATAACGGAAACGAAGAAAAAAGGACAAGGAGTCATGGATCTCGATGGCAACACGTTGCTCTACAGTGGTGTACCCATATCTGAAAGGGCTAAGGGGGCGTGGGTTGCATTGTGGCCCAAAATCAAAAAGATAGTATCAAGGGATGGAACTTTGTCTCGGAGCGCATTATGGTTGTAAAACTAAAAGAAGGAGAAACCATAGTCAACCTGGTCATAGTGTATGGGCCAAATGAAGATGAGAGAGCAGAGGTCAAGGAGGAATTCTTCGAGCTGCTTCAAAGGACAGTGGATGACTGCCTAGATGAAGTTATTATGCTCGGAGATTTTAATGCCAGAGTTGGAAATGACCATGCTAGATGGGGTGGAGTTATCGGAAGATATGGAGAAGATACTCTCAATGACAATGGAAAGCGACTCCTTAGATTCTGCAGTGAGCAGAATCTGATCATTACAAACACAAAGTTCCCCCATAAGCGCATACATGCATACACTAGATGTGAACCAACCAAGAATGAGAAGTCAGTGATCGACTATGCCATTGTTCGGAGAAGCTCATTCAGATATGTCCGAGATGCAAGAGTCTGGAGGGGGCCAGAGATTGGAAGTGATCACTACCTGCTAACAATCAAACGAACAACTGAAAGAGTTGCTCAGCCTAGGAACTGCCCAACATCACGCAAGAAACCAAGTAAACGAGCAGGAGAAATGAGCATTAGGACCTACAAGCTGAGAGAGCCAGAAATTAAGACCAGATATCAGGGGCTTATTGCTACAGCAGTGAGCAACACAGAAGAACGACCTGATGACTTGGAAACCCTCTGGAATAAATTCAAGGATATCATAAAGACAGCTGCTGCAGAAGCATGCGGTGAAGTCCGACTTGGGAACCAGAGAAAGAGGACACCTTGGTGGACAGAGGAAGTCAAAGAGAAAATAAGAGAGAAGAAAATGGCATGGAAACAATACTTAGGAGCTAAAAACACAACAGGACAAATGGAAAAATATAGAGAATATGTGACACTCAGAACAGAAGCAAAGAACAAAGTGCTAGCAGCAAAACAGAAGTCCTGGGAAGAATTTGGAGAAAAGCTAGAAAAAGATGCACAAGAAAACCAGAAATTGTTCTATAAGACCCTAAAGAACATGAGGAAAGAAAAACAATGCCCTCTCAAATTTATAAAGGACAAGCAAGGCAAATTGCTTACTGCCCCGAAGGAAGTAATGGAAAGATGGAAAGAATATTTCTCAGAACTCCTGGATGGTGAGCATGATGAAGCATCAGAAATGATAACCACTGACACAGAAGAGGAAACCAATGATGGTGAAGATGACATAAAGATGGAAGAACTGAGGGCAGCACTAGAGAAAATCAAGATGGGCAAAGCAGCAGGGCATGATGGTATAACACCAGAAATGGTTAAGTACATGGGAGCATCAGGCGACCTATTACTCTTAAAGGTCCTACAGGCAGCATGGTGCAACAAGACCATACCAAAGGATTGGGAGATTGCCATCATAACACCAATTTTCAAAAAGGGTGACAATCGACAATGTGGAAACCATAGAGGCATATCCCTTCTCAGTGTCCCTGGTAAAATCTACTCTAGAATCCTAGAGCAGAGACTCCGACGCCTAGCTGAGCCACAATTGGATGAGGTCCAGTGCGGATTCCGAGCAAACCGAAGTACTCAAGACCTTATCTTCGCACTCAGACAGCTGAGTGAAAAGGCCCTTGAGTATAAGAGTGAGATCCATCTTTGTTTCATAGATCTGGAAAAGGTGTTTGACAGGGTCCCCTGGAGCAAACTTTGGGACTGTTTGGCAAGGAAGAATATTCCAGCACCTCTGATTCATGCTATACAGAGCTTCTACAAAGTCTTGCAGAAATTATGTGAGGACAGCAAACCATAAGTCAGAAGAGTTCAGGACCACCACTGGTGTAAGACAAGGTGATATCCTATCACCTTACCTCTTCATACTCCTTATGGACGATGTCATCAAGGCATGTAAGGAGAGAACAAGAAAGTATTCAGTGGGGTACTGGAAGATGAGACATGTCTATATTTCGGAGCTGGCATTTGCTGATGATGTTGCCCTGATTGCTAAATCAGAGGCACATCTCCAATCCAACCTGCAAGTCTGGAAGGAAGAGCTGGAGAAGAGAGGGATGGTCATAAGCAGCTCTAAAACAAAATCCATGGTGATATCACGAGAAGAAAGAAAACATCAGATTAAGTTGGGAGAACAGGTCCTGGAGCAGGTCGACCACTTTAAATATCTCGGAGCTATTATAGACCGAAAGGGAGGCATCAAAGAAGAGTTGGCCACTCGAAAAGCAGCGGCTGGGGGACTTTTTCAGGCCATAAATCGTGGATTCCTCAGCAAGAAAGAGGTTGGTAAGAAAACGAAGATGGCTGTATACCGCTCCACCTATGTCCCAGTCTTGACATATGGATGCGAGTCGTGGGCAATGACTACAACCCCCAAAAGCCAGATCCAAACCTCAGAAATGAGGTATCTGAGGAAAGTGGTTGAAGTAACAAGAAGAGACATGGTCCGCAACCAGACGATCCGTCAAGGCCTAAAATCCCATCCGCTGCAGACCCAAATAGAACAGTCCCAACTAAGATGGTTTGGCCATGTCTGCAAAATGGGAGAAGATCGGCTACCACGACAAGCATGGGAAACAAAGAGCCAGGGATCCAGACCTCCAGGACGACCCAGAGTCCGCTGGGAGGACAACATTAGACAATCTTTGAAGGACCGAGGACTAGAATGGAACCAGGCCAGGAAGAAGACAGCTGATAGGATGGTCTGGCGCTCTCTCTTCCAAACCTCTACACCTCACGGTAGAAGGGGAACGACTAAGTAAGTAAGTATATATATATATATAGAGTACTTTGCAAAAAAAATGGCAGTCATATTGCTCAGCTAAATATGCTGAAATCTAATTAAATATGCATGTTCTGCCCCAAATTTGCACCCCACTTAATTAAGTGAGCAAACACTACCAAAAGTATAAAAAAAATTAGCGGAGAGTAAAGTCCCTTGATAATAGAGCAGACGACAATTTCTAATGCTAGTGGCAGAAAATGGATACAAAGTCAAAGTGTATGTTAATTTCACAGCTTTGGAATGAAGAAAATCAAACATGTTCCAACATTTCTAAAACTTTGAACATTCCTGAGCAGACTGTCTACAGAGTTGTGAGTAAATTAGAAGCAAGTAATGGAATCGAGCGAAAAGAAGGTAGTGGGAGGCCAAGAATTTTGGACACAAAGGACCATCGGCGTCTCGCCCAAATCGTTCGGGCTGGGCCAATGAAGAGTGTAGAAAACATACGGCAGCGCATGATCGAGTTGGAAAGCCCAGAGGTATCTAATGCTACTGTCAACCGGGAGCTACACAGGATGAATTACACAAAAAAAGCTGGTAATTTCGTCACCATTGCTCACAGAGACTCACAAACAGATGCGCTTGAACTGGTGCCACGAACACCAAAATTTGTCATGGGACAATGTGATTTTTTCAGATGAATGTTCTGTTTGGTCTTATCCTGCCCAAATAAATATTTGGACGAAAGACTCTGTAACGCCTGTGTACCAGCGACCGAAACATACCCAGACATTCCATCTTTGGGGAGGGGTGTCAGCAAGAGGTGCCACCCCACTCTGTGTTTTCATAGGAATTCTCACGAAAGAAAGGTACATCGACATACTAGAGGGACACCTTCTGCCATTTATGCAGGTCATGTACCCCGATGGGTGCACATTTCAACATGACAATGACCCAAAGCATACAGCTCATACCACCAAAGCATGGCTGCAAGAGAAGAATGTGATAGTGCTGAAGTGGCCCAGCAACAGTCCCGACCTAAACCCAATTGAAAACGTTTGGGCACTATTCAAGAATCATTTAAAAAAGAGTGGACTCAGAGACGTTGAACAATTGAAGAAGGTAGCTGAAAAATACTGGGACAGTCTGACTCACAATTACCTACAAACACTTGTGGGAAGTATGCCTCGCCGCATCCAGGCTTGCCTTGCTGGAGAAGGCAACATTATATTGTACTGAAACCACTGTTAATAGATAGAAGAAGATAAAGAAAGAATTAAGGTAAATACATAAAAAGTAAACAAAAAATGAAATGTAACCCCTTAAGATTCATAGGACATGTTCTGGGAATAAAAAAGTTACAACACATGAGAACTATGGTAAAAATTGAGGGAAGAAAAGACAGGAAATATTTTGATGAACTAACAATTTGGCATGGATGGAAGTCTCCAACTGTATTTATAGACAATACTGGATACAGAAGTTTATGGAGAGAAGTGATAGCCTGTGCCATCTGGCAGAACAGTTAATTGATAGATAACACTCAGAATATATCATAATTAGTCTTGTGCACTGATGCTGCACATTTTTATGGACAATAATGGGGATGAGATTCATTACACATTCTGCTGCAAAAATTGTTGTGTGCACATGGTGTGTGTTAATGTGTGTACTTAAATAATGAGCTAAATACAGTAATAGAATTTACATCCACAGATAGCCAGTGGCTTTGCTGAAGAACATGGATATGTTTCACAGCATCTAAAGTCATGCTTAAAGCTAACAGATGAAATGAGAGGTATCACTTTATTCTATTGTACATAGAAAAAGTAATTGACCCTGGGCAGTTCCCAGAGGTCTCTGATGAGACAAGCTAAGAATAAGACTTCTGCTCCATCAGGCGTGGCGTACAAGGAGACTTATATGAGGTTGTGTCTGGGGCTGGCAACCTCATCGTATAAAACAAATTACTATAGAAACCACAGCTGCAAGAGAATATGAATACTTGGTGCAGGCAAGGGTGCCAGCTGGAGTGTTAGTTCTGTGCTCCATAAGGAGTGAAACAGGAAAATGAATGAAAAATAAGTGAACTTTCAAGAGATCAAATAATTGTTCAGTAAACCTCCAGTTAATTTCAGATAAATGACAGTGAACTTCCAGTAATTTCAGATTAATGACAGTGAACTTCCAGTAATTTCTTATAAATGACGAGTGATTTTTATATTAATCCCTAAATAAATAACCAGTGAACTTTCACATGGACGATGAATAAGCATTTGGAAGAAAGAATTGAGGCTCTTGAAATGTGGATATATAGAAGAATGGGGCGTATCTCATGGAAAGAGATGAAAACAAATAAAGAGGTCCTAGAAAATCTAGGTATGAAAAGAGAATTAATGAGGGAGGTCAAAGTTCGGCAGCTAAAATACTTTGGCCACATAAAAGGGCATAACACCTTGCAGAAGACCATAACAGAAGGGAGAGTTGAAGGCAAACGTGCAAGGGGAAGACAGCGCTATAAGTGGGAAGATAACATCAAGAGATGGACAGGAAAGAGTCTATCAGAGTGCACCACCAAGACAAGAGACAGAAGACGTTGGAGATCCATTACAGCCAACCTTCGTTGTGGAGATGGCAACTGATGATGATGATGATGATGATGATGAACTTTCACTTGCATCAAATAAATGACAAATTACACTTTCTTTCACAGTGTGGCCACCATCAGGAAATGTTTTATTTCCAGAGCTGACATTGGTTTGCAACTGCATTTTGGTTGAAATAGCTCAGAAGGTTCAGCTCGGTGCCGCGTCTGCTCTAACTTCCATACAGCTTGATTGGTTGGTTTGTCATACTGTAACAAGAGGTAGGTTCATATAATTATTTGATACGTTAACCTTACATTTACCCAAGTCATTGATGAAAAGAAATCAAGTTGAACACAACTGTCACAATCTTCAACTCAGATATCAAGTCAATCCTATTGTATGCCTCTGAAACATGAAAAACAACAACCAAGAAATCACATTTTCATAAATGTGTGCTTGTGTTGAATAGAAGGATTGAAATGGTATGATAGTATCACAGTGAAAAGAGATACCAAAATTGGAATACAAGCAATAAGAGGATCTTTCATTGCTTTATAAAATATATGGAAATTGAAAGATGTCAAGCCCGACATTTTAAATTTATAACACAGAGCATGTTGCGCCAACCTGGTAGTGGTGGGTTTCTTTAATTTAAAAAATTAGCTATGTATGTATTAGCTTCTTCTGTCAGTCAGAGTATTATAGTAATGACTTTTACTTATTTGATTGTAATAAAATGTCAGTGATAAAGGATACATTTACCTACCTTGACATCTCGTTAACTTGTGTTCGCATTTTTCACCTAACTTTGGTTTCTTCTAATTTTTGCTAGTATTGTTGTTCGCATTCAAGACACCTGTTGCACCGTGTACCACTCGTGAGAAAGAAACAGATATTGACACAGCAATGACAAAAATTTTGAAAGCTGTAGAAGATCCGATAGCACGCTTTAGATGTGAGTGTTTGGATTGTTAATTTATTTAACATAGAAAGTATGTTTTAAAATGCTTGAAAATTAAATAACCAGTTAAAAGAATCATCATTTTCTCTTTTCGTTTCTTATGGAACATGGAACCACCACTGCAACTGGTTCCTTTGCCGGAAGCCTGCACCAACGGCCTGCACCAACGGCCTGCACCAACGGCCTGCACCAACGGCATTCATGTGCTGTTGTAGTGGTGGTTGTTATGGCAATGTGTTTTACATGATGAGTTGCCAGCTCTCATGATGGTCACCTCTTATGACATGCCTGAGTGAGCAGTAGTCCTGTTCTTTCTGTGTCTCCTCAGATCCCCCCGCGCCCCCCCCACCCCCCCCCCCCCCCCCCCGGAACTACACAGGGCAATAGAAACATCATTGTTAATAAAAAAAAAACCATACAAAACCAATAAACACATTTTTATAAGGATCTTTAATGAGAACAGAGGAGGGAAAAAAGATCTAGAACATCTTGTATTTGAAAGCAATTGTATCATATTAATGTTTAAGTGGGGAAATTATTTTCTTACCCAACTGAATTATAGAAGAGAACAGATTAAGTACAACGGACAGGCAAGTCTCATAGCTTGACCTACAGTTCCTGTTATACAGGATGTAGCAGAACTTCCACGCTAGAACTCCTCACCATGCAGTTACAATTCTGCAGATTAAAAGAATGCGATTTTTTTGTTGTTGTTGCTGTGTTAATACACAGAACTATTATTAGAACCCTTAACAAGGATAGAATTGGTATGTACACTTTAGTCTATCCAACCAGCATCCTGTGCCTCCTGAAACAAAAAGAGGGTATGATAAAGACCATGGAAAAAATGGTTTGATAGACTGACTAATATAAAAGAGAAGTAATTTAATCATCATACAAGCTTCTTGGATAACCAAGGAACATTAACAGAATCTTTTAATGATGCTCAACATCAGCATTGTACATAAAAGAGGGCCTTTCCCCTGCCTTCTCCCTCTCTCCTTTTTTTTTAAAGAAAATAAGTAATTTGCTGTGTTTTGCAGTACTGGATTGCCTTGGTCGGCTCGTTCTTCTTTGTAGCCTATGCTGCATTTACAAAACACAGCAAGATGGGTCAGAGAAAACTAGGACATTGTTGGTTGTTCTGGAGCAACTGAGAAAAGCTGTTGGACTGTCAGTCTTACGGGTAAGCAGTTTCATTCGTCGTCCTCTTTGCTGCATTCAGTTTTGTTGTTGTGAGAAAATTTATTAGAAAACTGTTGGATTATTTTTATAGACTCACCTTTAGAATTAAATTATTCGTCATTATCATCAGTCCCTCCTCAACAGAGGACCTCCTTCCGTCTTGGATGGCTGAGTTGAATTATTTACTTTGGTTGATTTGTTCATGTTGTTGTTGAAGTATTTTAGCTTAAGGTATCTACAGCAGGGATCGGCAACTGGTTGATGGTGATCTGTCAGTAGAGCACAAGGGATGATTTGGTAGATCATTAGGTGATGAAGGGAGGAAAAAAAAAAGAATTCTTAAGCCAAGGAAATGTTCCCACCCACATTTAAAAGCGCAGCATGTCAGCCATCACTTTTTAAAAGAGATTAATGTTCAGAGATATTTTTAAATTGTTTATTCTAAAATGTAAAACTGATATTCCGCCTATTTCTGTAAATACGATTTTATCAAGGTAGATCATTAGAGAGTGCAGTGTTTCTAAAGTAGATCCACATGGCTGCTAGGTTGCCTACCCCTGATCTACAGGTTAGACTTCAGGTTGTCTACCCCTGATCTACAGGATAGGCTTCAAGTTGCCTACCCCTGATCTACAGGATAGGCTTCAGGTTGCCTACCCCTGATCTACAGGATAGGCTTCCAGTTGCCTACCCCTGATCTACAGGATAGGCTTCAGGTTGCCTACCCCTGATCTACAGGATAGGCTTACAGTTGCCTACCCCTGATCTACAGGATAAGCTTACAGTTGCCTACCCCTGATCTACAGGATAGGCTTACAGTTGCCTATCCCTGATCTACAGGATAGGCTTACAGTTGCCTACCCCTGATCTACAGGATAGGCTTACAGTTGCCTACCCCTGATCTACAGGATAGGCTTACAGTTGCCTACCCCTGATCTACAGGATAGGCTTCAGGTTTCTACAGGGAAGTGGAGATTGACTTGAATGTGATAAAGTAGACATGGAAAGACATGGAGTGGATGCCACAGGTGAGGAAGGCTTAAAGAGATTTGTTGGGGGAGGGGGGGGGGGGGCCTGTGCTCCTCAGGGAGTGGAAGGATAATGAATGGCTCATCAATCCCATAATACTTGGCCATTGGAGCACCTCACTTGTTGAGCACTTGACAAATAGTCCCCACTCTTGCCTTTCATGTCTTTCACTTATTAATTTGTTTAGTTTAGTTTGTCCATTCTTTTATGTTGTGGTACATGACTACAAGATGTAGATTCATACACATACCTTGGGAGCAAAATGCACTTTTTCTGTGTTATGATACTTATTTTTTTATGCTTTCCAGTTTTGTATTTTAGTTTTAATCATAATTACCCTTCAGCTCCCTGTGGAGCACAAGCATTCAGTAAACATTTGTCCTGTGCCATCTACTCAGAGTCCTTACAACTATTCCCTGTTTGCTTCCTGTCTGTCCCCATCTCCCTTCTCCGTGTGTTTCTGAGTCTTCTACCATTTCTTCCGCCCTTGGGATTACAGAACAATGGCTTCCTAATACTGCTACCAATTGGTATCCTCAATGTGTGTCCTATCCAGTGCCTGCGCCTTCTCTTCTCTTCTCTTGTTCCATTGGTACTTGTCTGGTTCTTTCCGTTAGTTCCACATTGGTGATCTTGTCATACCATTTCAATTCCTATTCTGTGCAAGCACCCATTTATGAAAGTTTGTAACTTTCTGGTTGTTATTTTTATTGTTTCATAGGCACGAAAATAGGGCAGGCTTGACATTTGAAATTCTTATTTTAGAGTTGGACTTTCTTCTGAGATCCATAAGTTTCCCAGTGCAATAAAAGTTTCTCTTGCCTTTTACATTATTTGTGTAGTATCATTATCTGTGTCTCCAGCTTTGCCTAAATTGCTGCCAAAATATGTGTACGAGTCCACATTTTGTAGGGGTATATCTGAAAGAGCAATCTGGCTGTCATTTGCTGGGTTCATTCTAATAATCTCTGTCTTTTCTCTGTTTATTTTTAGACTCACTTGCTGTAATCTGTCATCAAAACTTTCTTATTTTGTCTTGCATCAAGGTACAGTTAAGAGATAAGAGCGGTGATCAGCATAGCCTAATTCTATTACAGAATGATTAATTATTCAAGTTTAACTGGCTTAAGAATAATGCTTAATTCGGGCCATGCACATTTATAAAGCTGTCACAGCTGTAATTTTTATATGGCGACACAAGTTAAAATTACGATTTGGTTTTCTAAAAACATGTCTTTTTTTTTTTTCCTTTAAAAAAAAATGTGTCATGCACTTGATGCATTCCTTGAGGATAATTCTCCGTAAAAAATTATATATGCCTTGTGTTCCCAGGAAGTACTGCCTTATCAACAAGGCCTTATAATGTGTAAGCCTGAGAGTACTGAGGACATTGCTGAGGAGGCGAACTTGTGTGTGGGCGATGTTGTCAGACTAGTTATGTTGTCATGTCATAGGGTGTCTGAGAATGATTGCATGAGGTACAAACAGTGGCAGTGGCTGGATACATTCTTGCACTGTGAGTGATATATAAATGGTTTGATGCATCTAGTCTTTTCTTTAAATACAAGAATTTACGTTTTAATACTTTTGTTAAAAATACTTTTTTGTTTGTTTTGAATCTGATACATGGTCTCAGTTTCAAACATTAATCTCCCACAGAAGGCATTTTAACTCAGTGGTTTAACAAAAAAAATCAGCTCCAAACCTCAGAAATAAGATATCTGAGGAAGATGGTTGAAGTAACAAGAAGAGGCATGGTCCGCAACTAGATGATACATCATCTCCTCAAAACCCAGGCCCTGCTGACCCGAGTGGAACAGTCCCAATTCCGATGGTTTAGCCATGTCTGCAGATTGGCTACATTGACAAATACAGAGCCAGGTATCCAGACCTCCAGGACAACCCAGAGTTCACTGCGAGGACAAAATTAGACAAGTTCTAAAGGACTAGATAGGAAGCTGATAGGATAGTATGGCGCTCTCTCTGGTAAATATCTACACCCCACTATATAAGAGGAACAACTAAGTAAGCAGGTTTAAAAAAAATTGTTGTTAAGAAGGTGTTTCAATAAGATGCAGTTTGACAATAAGAAAAAGACCATTTTAAGTATGTGTTTAAGTGCTTTAGCTTTTTTTTTTTTTTTTTTTTAGTTTTTCTATGTTTGCACTCTAGTTATTCTTAAAGTGTCTGAGATTACAAACTTAGCATATTGTGCTGTCATGTGTCTTTTTAATGTATTTGTTGTGGGTAGACGCTGGAACTGGGTTGGCCATGTCCTCAGAAGGGACCATGGCACCATCACCAGAACTGCTATGCTATGGACCCCAGAAGGACGGCGAAAGAGAGGCAGACCAAAGACAACCTGGCGGAGAAGAGTGGAGGCTGAGATGCATAGCATTTAACCAGAGTTGGGGCACGGCACAAAGGATGGCCACTGACCAAGCAAAATGGGGACAATTTGTTGCTGCTCTACTAGACGCCACTAGGTTTGATGGCCACTGATTGCTTTGTTAATCAGGGGCTAAGGATCCAAGAAGAAGAGAAGAATGTATTTGTCACTTTACATTCATCTTTTCCATGATCATCCTGTTTATGGTCACTTCCGTGTTGAGGTTATATGCCCATTCTGTTGCAGATTCGGTACTCATCCTCACAGTGTCTTCAAACCAGCTAATTTCTTTGTTTCTCAATATATTCCTGCACCGATGATGTTGAAATGATGATTTCTTTGTTTCTTATGAGACCTTTTCATGTTTCAGTTGCTCCCATTTCTGACAACCCCTTTCACAGGAGGATTTTTCTGTCCTGTTTCTTGGTGAGTGCTCAGATCTGTCGCTAGTCTGTTTTATTATTGGATATTTCACAGTTAGGGATGAACTGATAGGTCACTTCATTGCTTTGTTGAATTCACATTTCAGTCTCTCTACTCTTGCAATGCTGCTGAGCATCATCATCATCTCCTTTTTTGCTCCTTACAGAGGACAGAGCTACTACTGCGGAACGAACAAACGATATCTTTATTTCATCAGGGTAAAGAAATAGGCATAATAGCCTTTTTACATTTCTGCCCTGCAATACAATTTTCAGTGTTTTACAAATTAAAATTAAAATATTAATAACTTCAGACAGGATTAATTAATATTATCATCACAATCAGTAACTGAGCACACACAAGTACATTTACTCATAGTCATTCACGCACATAGAGAGAGGGATAGAGAAATGCTTTAATCAAGCAATAAAGCTACTTAATATTAAAAATTCAATTTAAAATTGAAAATATTACAATGACAGTTAAATGCTAATGCATCAACGTTGAAATAACAAACAGAATTGTCGTTAAATGTGTGTACAAGATTTCATGACGTGAATGCAGATGTCTTTTGAATGAGATGTAATTATCAGTTTTGACAGACTTGGGTAGGGAATTCCATACTAAAGCACCTGCATAACTAAAACAACTTTGTGGAAGAGGTCAGTTCGAGGTTTTGCAAGGTCCAAACGTAGGTCGCCACCTATAAAATATGAGCAGCTACACCAAAGCAAAAACTCTTGCAGCAGTGGTTTTTGTAGCATTTTGTTTTGCATATGAGGTTGCTAGCTAGCACCATGCGCAGCCTCAAATTTGTCACCTTTTATGACATGCCTTAGTGTGCAGTAGTTCTGTTCTTTCTTTGTCTCCTCAAGACCCCTATGAACTACGTGGGGCTCTGGTGAACATACTGCCATGTTGTTTGAACTCTTGCACTGATTTTTTTTTTTTCATTGCCATCAACTTCAATATTTCTTTCTTTCTTTTTATTGTTTGTTCTGTCTTATGTACTTGTTTTACATTAAACTCGTCTGACGGTGTAATCATCAAAGTTGCGATCGCAAGAAGAAGAAGAAGTTTTACATTATATGACAATTTTTTCCTTTTTTTTTAAACAGATGACAGAGAAGAAAAAAAAGAGTTTTAGCTTCTTTTTTTTAAACTTTCTTTTTAGGCAAAGATCTTATTAAAAAGGAGCATTATCTCCTGGCTATGAAGAAACTGGAGACAGAACTTTCCCAGCCATTAGACCCTGAAGAAAAAGCAGTGCTCCTTTGCCAGTTTGCAGAATGCTACCTGCTTCAGGTGCAGTATGTTGGGTGAAGTCATTGTGAAATTATCTTTATGCCTGATGGATGTCAGTTTGTGTTTTGGTGCATTCTTTTCATGTTCTGACAAGTGTAACTGGATAAACAGTGTTTAAAAGTCATATTTCAAGATTTGATTTTTGTTTTTTCTGTCAGAAAGCAATAATCATGTTTTGGAAAGGAGTGGTGGTAACCTTTGAATTCTTCTGTTCTTTACAAATCACTGGCTTGGTATAACCTTAATTATATTTAACTACATCTTGAATGAAGTGACAGTTATTTTTATAATGAAAATTCATTAGTTTATTCAAGAATGTGACGAGAGACAAAAATCATAATATTGAAAAACAAATGAGCTTTTTTCCTGTTTTACTTTTGTTCAGAACCATCCACAACTGGCCGTACAGACATACAAGGATGCTTTACAGGTTTACAGTGGGCACCATCCTGTCTTTTTACACCTTGCAAATGCGTACAATGTAATGGGACTGCAGGAATTAGAAATAGAATCATTGAACTTGTTAGTCAAGGTAAGAGCCTGTTTTACTGAATTAAACTGGTTAAGGATTTTGTGTTGTCAAGGCATACTGAACCAACGGGCTGATCACCCGTTTGCCAGTCACTTCGATTACGGAAACAACAGCAAATGGGTTGATTTGCTGTTGCCCTAAAGACGCCACTAGGCGTAATGGCCACTGACTGCTTTGACGGTCGGTGGCTAAGGACAGAAGAAGGGCATAGTGAAGATACTTAAACAGAAAAGATCATTGTTGAAGAATAGGCTGGAATTCTTGCTGCCAGGTGCACACAGAACAATTCTTTGACCTGTAAGTAATGTGTGAGCGTCCGATTGACAGAGTGGTTAGAGCGCTGGTCTCTCGCGGCTAAGGTGTCGGGTTCGATTCACGGTATTATCATACTCCAGTCGACCCAGCTGTAAATGGGTACCTGACTTTACTCTTGAGTTAGGGAAGGAAAAGGCAGCGAGGAAGGGAACTGGTCACCCCACGTCTCGATGCTGGACCTAGTATGGTGAAGTCTGTAACACTTCACTCCCCTATGGCAGTATCTGTTATGGGCCTACCTTTACCTTTTCAAGTAATGTGTGAAAAATGCGTGTAAAACATTTGTCACATATTTATTGATTTTTAAAATGTATTGAACAAAGTTTGGAAGGAAGCACTTGGATTAAACAACATAGGAAACAAACTTTCTCAGACTTGGAAAAAAAGTTGTATTTGAATATCATAATTTTATTGTTATCGTTGAACAGAATCGACACCATTGCACTCTGGGCAAACCCATAGGTGCTCAGTCTCCCTCTGTCTGTGTCGAAGAGTGTGAATGCTAACTGTTTCTTTAGCTCGCTGGTTATAAACGCGACGGATGCATCCTCTCATACGTCCATCTCTGCTAGCCTGACATTTGATGTCAAATTCTAACAGTCTTAACTTTGATGATTCATCTATTGCAGTGTCATTCTCTAACAGGTGATCATTCTCAGTATCTCTCCTTTATCCATATCCATTGTCCCCACTGTTGGTGCTCTTAATGCTAGTCTGTCAGCTCTCTCATTACCGTATACCCCTGCATGACCAGAACAGTAGATCCACACCAGCTCCTGCAGATTCAAAGCTTCTATGAAGGTTTTCCATTCATGCCTTAGCCAACCATTTTGAACCTTTCGAAGCATGGACTGAGAATCTGACATAATGACTTCTGTTGTTACTGAAGTTTCAGTTAGCCACCTTAAGGCTGCAGTTGCTGCCTCTACCTCCATTCTCATGCTGGAAGTTGTTATCTTGTACGCCCCGCCGCTATGTTCTGCAACGATTCTGCCCTTTACCCTAGCAGAGAAGCCACAACCTGATTTCTCACCAAGGATTACAATCATAATTTTTGTTTTTATAAACAGAAGAATTGGAAAGTGAGTGCATGCCACAACTGTGGTGCCACAGCTTTATCATCCACTCTATGCAACTTTTTCCTTGAGAAAATTATATCACAGACTTTAGAAGGAAGAACAAGTATTGGAGAACACATTACACATATCCCACTCATGGAATACTTCAATCCTCAGCCTGGAGAAGAAGAACTACAAGAACTAATAACCAGGTTTGATACCAACCTCTGCAATTATTGCTTGGAAATCAGTGTAGATAAGACATGCTGTTGACAAACAGTAATGAAGGTATCATCAGAATTAATGTACAAGACCTAGAGACAATGAGCCAGTTCAAATTCTTGGAAACTATAATTATCGACAAAGGAATAATAAAAAAAAGAGCTAAGGGCAAGGATTGTGCAGGCAGCTTCAATCCAAGATTAAATTCATGCACATTCTCTACACTTTTTTAAGCATGTGAAATTTGGAAATTAAATGCCAAACCAGAATGGACAGTGCGTACAGTGGAAATGAAATGCTTCAGAAAGATCCTTGCCATATTATACATAGTGACATCGTTACAAGTGACAGTTTGTGGAAAATCGTAAGACAGGCTGTGGCAGCCACAAAAATATCTAATAACAATCGTAAAAACTCACAAGCTTAAATGGTATTGCAATGTCTCAAAATTAAATGGATTGGCCAAAACTTTCTAAGTGTACGGTTAACAGGAATTTTAAAAACAGAGTAGACTAAAGATATGCTGGACAGACAATATTCAGAAATGGACATGAAAGAACTATGTAGAAACACAGACTGGCATTAGACTGACAAATGTGAAAAGACATTCAGTGAAAAGTGATGCTTCAATGATCACAAGTTTTACCGGGCACAGGAAGGAATGATTTTATAAGATGCATTTTCATATCGCGTCCAATTGGCAGAGTGGTTAGAGAGCTCCCTCTCATGGCAAAGTTACCAGGTTCCAGATTCAAAACCTGGTAGTGCCACGCTTTAGGACACCCAGCTGTAAATGGGTACCTGACTCTGCTCTTGAGTTAAAGAAGGCAGAGGCAGCAAGGAAGGGAACTGGTTACCTGACGTGGTAAAGCTAAACCTAGTATAGTGAAGTCTCTAACACTTTATTTCCCAATGGCAGTATCTGATATGAGACTACGTTTACCATATTTCACAAGGCTGTGATTTTACATTCCGATAGTTTTTGAGAACTTTAGATTTCACATTTTAAAGAATCAGGGAAGTTAAGATTTCAAATTTTGAAAAGCAGGGAAACAGGTTTTTTTTAAAAAATGTATTAATTCTTTTTTTTTTTTTTCATTGTATCCATGCCTTTTTTTTTTAATTAATGAATTATATTTTAAAATGTTACTATCTGAAGTTCAACTTGTTTAAGATTTTTGCCAGGTGCTTTTTGTTTTTAATTTCCATAAAATCATTTACTTTGTGACAGCATATCTTTTAATAGGTGTTGACAGACAAATATTTAAGAAATGAGCCACGGCCATTTACGACAGAAATTGATGTTGTTGCCATGTCTGTGTTTCAAGTCATGCCAAATGTCACGCATCTACAGCTTGTCGAGAAAAAGAATGAGATCTGCGTCAACTGGCCAAGTGCACTGTTTCCATCATCTTGCCAAGATGTTTGGTTCCACTTTCTCCACAGTTGCTTTGGTGGCTACTCAGGGCTTTAGCAAAAAAGATTTCATTGATTTGCATTTCGAAGTTTCACTCAGTTTTATGTTTTTAGTCATTAGTTTTAATTTGTTTAAAAAATAGATTACATTTTTCTGTTCCATGTTCAAACTATTGACATATTGTTTGTACAAAAACATCTCTATTAATGCTGCAAATGTTCTGTGTTTAAATTTTCACTGGCCATTTTCTAAAATAGATGTTATTGAAATACTTTGATTGTTTTTTTGTAGTTAATTGTAATGTTGCCCCATTGCATATGTTTTAAGAGTTATGGCGAAATTTTGTAATGTTTCACAAACTTTTTTCTATCTGTTTGTTGTTTCTTTAATATTTTCAGAGCATTCAGTTTGCTGATGGATTCAGAAACTTCAGTTTTCATGCGAGGCAATGATGCTTTTCATTCAGCTAGCCAGCCACCATCTAAAAAGTGTAAACTTATAAATGAAACAGGAAGCTCACATTCAAAACTTTCTGAGAACATAACACAAGAAAAGTTAAAACCTGAAGAAGAAATAGAAGGGTCTTGTGAGTTCCAAGTGTCAACAACATGGGCAAAATATATGCTGAATGTAGCCCTCAGGATGGCAAAGTCTTCATTAGAGAGACGCCAGATGTCCTCGGTACTCAATTCATGCCATATAATTTTGCAGCTGGAACCTCGTAAGTTTTTGCTGTGTGCACCTATTGTTTTTGCTACTTTACATACATTTAATTTGTTAACAGTAGTTACCTGCACTCCTTTCCATTTTATTTTTTCATTTAGCTGCATAAGTGACCTTTAATTTTGTTGGTCATTCTGAGGTGGCTTGAGACATGTTATATATCTTACTTGCAGTCATTAGTGAGACTTCATAATGCTTGACATCCACCTCTTTTCCCATCTGATCCTGAAATGTGGGAAGCTTTCAAGAACGCAACCTTGGTGGCTTACAGATTTGGCAAAAACTAATGGACCTCCTTGTTCACATCTGTCTAAACATCATTGATTTTATCCAGACCTGTACCGTGTCATTTCTTTAACTCTCTTCATTTCTATCCTTAGAAATCGAACGTGTATGGAGGGTAATTTCGAAGTCGCAGAAAGTACTTTAAAAAAAATTTGTTTCCAATTAATATCGTTATTTTTAATTGCCTTGAAGCCAGAGCCATTTGTGTAAGGATATATTGCAGTGCAAGGGTAGCTGTCTATATTTTCTAAAGTAGCTGTCTTTTTAGGTTGATGTCTCTTATTAGTGTGCTATCCATGAGTGTGATTTTTATTATGAGTAGTTTTAACTCCTTTCCAGGATAAAGAGACTGGATATTTTTCAATTATTTCCAGTGTCTATGGGAGGTGATGTTGTTCTGCCACTGCTTTTGCTACTTGTAGTGGGATTTTTGTTTTAATTTGATAATGGCTTCCAGTTTTCAACCAGTTATCTGTTTGGATATTCTTGTTTAATTCATCCGCTGCTTCCAAGATAGCATTTTAATGTTATAGGTCCATAGCTTCTATGTTTCAAAGTCATTAGGGTGTAACTGTAGGGCTAGTTCTGTTGCCTTTTGATGGGCCAGGCTTAAGCGACACACACTTACCAGCTAAATTTGATGTATCTGTCATGCCTGCATCGTTCCCATCATATTGTGACAAACTACCAACATCTTACAAATCATCATCACTGTCAACAATGCTAAGTAAACTTGGCACATTCATTCACTTCGGAGGTCTAGAATTTTTAGGTATATACTTTTGGCTTTTTTTTCTAGCAGTAGCACACACACACAGAAATAAACAGGAACACTTGATTTATCACAAAAATATGATAATAACATCCAAACATTTACAAGTGCTGCTAAACTATGCTCAGATTGGTCACTTAAACACTAACCAAGGTCATGTTTTAAATCATAAACTGGTTCAATCAGGTTTATTTCTGGGTTCATTATTGACAACTCTAAATCAACACTGTCATTGTTGATTCAGTAATTGTTACAAGACTGAGCAGTACTCTAAACACTGCTCTGGTCTCTTAAGAGTTAAGCAGTAAGACTTCAGCACCTTGCACTCCTAAGGTTTTTTTAAATCATCTTGATTATGTATTTAATATGTTTTCCTCTATATACTGTATTCACTTATTTCTCTATATAAATGTTTAATTAATTTTTTTTATTATCAATTTTTTAACGGAATTTTGCAGATAGTTTATATTGTGTGTGTTTATTCATTCAGAGCAGTTTCGATGTATAATGATTTCAAACAGCAAGACTGTGAAAGTGTTTTTATAATCCATTACAGATAATATCTATGCCCATTATCTAAAAACTGTTGTACTTCAAGACCAAAGCCATCAGAAAGGCTGGGCATCTAAAAATTGGTTGCAGAAAAGGGGCATCAATTATAACACTTCTAAGACTGTGTTGCAGTCAGTTGCAGAAGTGAAACAGACAGAAATCAGGTGATGATCTTGTTCGGAACACTATTACCATCGCTTATTTTCATTCCATGTGTTTCTCTTGTACTTCATTTTTTTATAGAAAATTTGAATCATTTATAAGACTTCCAATGCAGTTTTTATTAGTTTTTTGCATGTATTTGGAGGTGGTACAATCTTTGGATAACATTCAGGGATGCATTTTGTTGTTTAAATTAGCCTTGGATAGAATAGATACCTTCTCTAACATTTACTATGGCTTCTTAATTTCTTGGAAAAGTAAACATTGCTAGTTTAAATGAACATTTTTATCATAGTTTTATTTTGTTTTGTTTCTGTTTAGAAGAAATCAAAGCGAACAAGCTACACAGAGTATGCAGTGGTGGCAGACAAGTGAGCTGCATCTGCTAAACATGGATGTTACATGCTTGAACAATATAATTCAGTCGATCCAGAAAGAGTCCAAGACATCTTGATGTCAGACGTGTAGCTGCTTTCTGGGATGCTTTTTATTTTAAAAATCTGAGAATTCATAAATTATACCTGCGTTCTGGGGACTTGTTCTGGGCTGTCAGTTAATTTCACTTCTGACTTTAAATAAGGAATAGCTTTTATTGCATGTACTTGTAAAGTAAAAGCCTATACAAGATGTATTTTGTGCTTTTAAGTCTGCTAAAGCGGAGTGAGTTGAAGTTTTTTTGTGGTTTAACATTTTTTACAGGAAGGGGTAACCAGCCCCATGCCCAACCCTCCTTAGTTGGTTTCTATGACATGCTTGGTAGGGAACAGTGTTACTACTCTGCTTTCTTTCGGGCCCAGGTAACACACTGGGAAATATATGGAGATCAAGAGAAATCGGGTCCAACACAATAAGAATCTTCAACTCAAATGTAAAGTCAGTCCTGTTGTATGGCTCTGAAACATGGAGAACAACAAAAACAACAACCAGAAAGCTACAGACTTTCATAAATGGGTGCTTGCGTAGAATAGAAGGATTAAAATGGTATGACAAGGTTACCAATATGGAACTGATGACAAGAACCAGACAAGTGCCAGTTGAACAAGAGATGAGAAGAAGATGATGGTGATGGATAGGACACATGCTGAGGAAACCTGTTGATAGTATTACAAGGCAGTCCTTGTTCTGGAACCCCCAGGGCAAGAGAGACAGAGGTAGACCAAGAAGCACATAGAGAAGAGAGCTGGAAACAGAGGTCAAATGATGAGGAGAACGTGGAAAGAACTTGAGATGATGGCACGTGACACAAGGACTTGGCATGTGTTTGTTGAAGGCCTATGCTCCTTGGGAGTGGAGGGTAATGAATGAAAACGGAGTGATTGTTATATCCCGAATACCAAAATACATTCTTGTTTATGCAGTGCCTTTAAAGGGAAGAAAAGACCCTGCCTGTGCAAACTCTGAGAACTAAATTCTTCAATACAGGAAATTAAATCATTCACACATGCATTAATACAGTATTCTGAAGTTCCCTACAAGAAAAGAGAGAAGAAATGCTTATGCAACATCAGGTCACCACTTACTGGGGCAAAGATATAGCTCAGGTTAAAAGTGTAGCAGGAAAAGTAGTTTGAATAATGACATTGAATTATCCACCATATTCACCAGATCTGGCCCAGTGTGGCTAAGCTTAAAACTGGAGAATGCTCTAAACTTCAAATTAGCAGATGCTGCAAACATTCAGGGACTTCCTTTGACAATTCTGGATAAGGAAAAAACAAATATTTTGAAAAGTGAAAACAGAAATTCGCATAGCTATTACTGCAGAAAATGATTGCTTCGACTGTGACAACATGCATAATGTATAATTAAACACAGTTTATTGTGGGAAACTCTAGAAACTTAATTGACAAGTTTTATTTGTGGATTTGTCAAAGATAACATCTCAGAAGAATGAAGAATAGTGGCAAACAGAGAATCTTTTCCCACTTCCATACAACACTTTCGTCCTGAAAGCCTATAGATGCTTTTACTATGTGAAAATAATGAAATATAAATGGCATAGAAAGTTAACACAGAGTTAGGACATCATGCTAGAATTGAAAAGGCCAGATTTGTCTTCAAATGCTGTCCACACAAAATGGAATTCTGCATTTTATCCCAAGAAAAGAAAATTAGGCTGTTGAACACTAATCTGTTATTTGCTCTTCTAAGGTATTGTATGTCACCTAAACGCATGTCCAAATTTACACCAACAGATGTCTATTGAAAGGAGCATATCATTGGACTAATAGTCATATTTCAAATCATACCAAAATTACTTTGTGATGAAATGTACCATTAGACCAGTCAACATTGGAAGAATTATACCTTTGGGTCAATCAGCATTGGGCTAATCATATCACTGGACCAAGTGAAATTGGGTAGAATCATTTAATTGGACCAATCAGCATTGGAAAAATATACAGCATAATCAATTTATTATTTTTTAAAGAATTGGTGTTGGACCAATCATACCATTGGGCAAAACATCCAAGACCTGACTCCACTATATTCTTTGCATTAGATGGCAAGACCACAGGAAAACCAGACCACAACCAATTCATTAGGAGATTACAAAGAGAAAGCAGAGATGTATAGAATATAGCCTCATAAAACAATTGACAAATGCATCCTGTAATGCTCTTTAATGAAGCCTGTAGGGGAATATAGTTCTACGGACAACTGGCAGATGGCAAAAGAACAGGCGAGCAACTGCAGCTGAGGTTCAGAGATGTGTGCAAGAGAGACATGACGGCACCGGACGTATATACAGCAATCCTGATAGGACACAGCTGCCGACCGCACCACGTGGAGATGGGGAAAAGAAGCTCTTACAACAAGCATAAGAGAAAAGAACTTGCTGAAAGGAACACCAGGAATGAAAAGCAGCTGAGTGCTATCATGACCCAAAATAGAAGGTGAGCATAAGTCAGAAGTCGGCAACCCAGTCGCTTTTGGGATCGACTTTAGCAACACTTAGCCCTCTAAAGATCTACCATATACACACACACACATATGTGTGTGTGTGTATAGGAAGGGGAATGATGAACCTTACAAAGAATAGATCATGTTCCTATCTCATGCAGTTTACAAATAGTCTCAGCCCATTAATACAGCGGGTTAGGGCCAGACCCCCGCTGTATAGCAAACATTGCAGAAAAGCGAAACATAGCCTGTTTTTAGCTTGCAAATGCACGTAGGGTGCCTAAAAGCCTAAATAACATGCTTACACTATCATATATTAAGTGCGTAATAAAGCTAGGTCTAAAATAACAATACGTAAGTAAAACGGATAGAGCTAGGCCTAAACAAAAGTCAAATTAATAGAGCTAGTAAAGTAAAGATGTTTATTTCACTCATCAGATACAAAGTAGGAAAAAAATATAAATTCTTAAACGAACATGTTCAAATATTGATAATATTCCAACCTGTGTAAATTTGAATGAATATATTTATTGTAAGGCTGAAGGAGATAGCATAGCCTAATCATCTGAATCTTCAAAGATTCTTATTCTTTTTGATGGTGGAGACTTGCATGGAGATCTTAAGGGGTTGCTGTGGACATGGAAGGTTCTGAAAAGGTAGTGGGCCTAGGCCTAGCTGTTACTGTCGAAGGCTCACAGCATTTTTTCTTTATCACTACACTTAATTTCCATTATTCTTCTTCTTTGATCCACTGTCACTGAGCGTCGGCTCTTGGTGAAATTTCCATTATAAATAAACAACAAAGTTTTACACTACATATACAATAATAAGTAAAAAATTTTGAAAATTGCCAGTAATACGCAGAGCGAACAACTGTAAACAGACTGAACTACACAGGTGCTGAACAACTGAGAATAAAATGGTGCAGGCACACTCGCTTATCTTTCTCAGCTGTCGAATGTGAGCGTGTCATGCCAAATGAGCGAGGCAAGCGCCGAAAATTATTAATGTGATTGAAAAGCGCTATATTAGCGAAGCACCGAAAAGCGGGGTATGACTTTGTTAGTAGCCAGCTCTAGAGTTCTCATTGGGAATGCAGAAAAGTACCTTTGATCCCGGGACGCTGCGATTTTAAATGCCGACATGAGAGGTCTAGTTCAAAATTTCTCTAGTTAAAAAGTTTTGTTTTTGTTTCCCACAGTCGCTTAAAGATCACCAAATCATCCACTGGGATAGACTGGTTGCTGACCCCTGGCAACAGTTAATGGTATTATGTACTGTGGAGAAACGAGGATGGATGATGGTGATATCCAAAATAAATTAAATGTGCCCATCTCTTTTCAGCAGTTTATATTTCCAGGACCACTTTGGCCCAAATGAATGACATTTTTATTATAATCACCCTTGCTTTATCTTCACTTAAGTGATTTGTATTTAACCTACACTGTTCTAGAAAATAGCCTATAAAAGGCACACATTGATGAAAAAATAAACAAATGTATGGGCCTGTATTCTGCTTCATATAACCTTTTTGTCTTTATTATATGATGTTGTTTGTTACTGATATCTGAAAATAATATGTTGACAAAGACACTGAAGGCTCCAAATATAACAGATTTTCAGTGTCATTGAAAGGGAAAATGTGGCTTCTTTACAGTATTTTGAGCTCTATAGGACTTTCTCCTAAATTGCCTCTTTCTGGTTATCATTATGCTAGGGTATTTTCCATTTGAGCGTCAAATGGGCAGAGTGGTTAGAGCGCTAACCTATCGCATCAAGTGGGACTGGGTTTTTTGTTTTTTTTCGTACGCCCGCTAATACTCGAGGCGAAATCTCAGGTTATTATTTATGTCTAACCTGACATTGATTTTACGTGAGTATCCCTTTATTTCTTGTACAGAGACAGGTGTCCCTCGCCATTCAGGCAAATACTCGCCGATTTCGGAGGTACCCATTGCAGCTGGGTCGGCTCAGGAGCCGCCAGTCCCTGGTCGACGACACTCCTTCAAATGTGATCGCCAGGTCTCGAGTTAATCCAGTCCAAATCCCGGTCGACGAAAAATCCTCAAATGCCGTCGCCCGGGTTTGATCCTGTATCACCCGGTCGCCAGAGCGGTGTTGTAACCACTACGCTAGCGCGGCTCCCAAGACTGGGTTTGAAACATGGTTGAGTCATGTACCAGCTTAGCCAGCTTTAAATGGGTACCTGACTCTGCTCTTGAGTTAGGGAAGGCAAAGAGGAAGGGAGCTGGACATAGTACAGTGAAATCTCTAACACTTCACTCCCCTGTGACAGTATCTGCTATGGGACTACCTTTAACTTTTTGTTTTTTTTTTTAACTTTCTTTTTGTTTTGTAAACTTACTCTAATGAAACTTTTTATTCTCTTCTGTTTTTTCCCCTCCTATTTCCTTCCGTTTTTTTTTTCCTTTGTCTTTCTTCCTGTTTCATCCCTTTGCATTTTCCTCATCTTTCTCCTCATTCTGTGCTGACTAGCGTAAGCATTATGTTGATTCACAACTTGTGGTCTCTAGTGTTGTTTATCGATTGTTGACTGTCTTAAGTCCAATATTTGTTGTCTGTATGTTTTTTCCCATTCATTTTCCTTTTGTCACCATGTGTCCTATCTTTCCTTTTCTCATAAAAACAAAAAAACTTAGCTTAGACTACCTATTCATAGTGCAAATAAAATGCTTCATTTGCATACTGGTCACTATACCCTTTCAAAATGGTTATGGCATTTTTAACATTCTTCTGTAAAATCAGATCTTCATAGCCTCCTGCGATCTTTTTGTTTGTTTGTTGTGTATATGCTTCCATGTGAAAGCATAGGTTCTACATAGCACTAAAGAATTGTAATTCTTACTTCCATTGACTAAACCTTGTATGTGATCTGACACTAAAGAACTGTAATTCTTACTTCCACCGACAAAAGATTTGTTGCCTGGGATCTAAAACTAAAGATTTGTCATTCTTACTTCCACTGACAAAGATTTTTTGCAGGGGTGTGGCGGTATTGTCTCCCCTGCTCCACATTAGTGGTCCAACAATGGCCAAACTTAGAGTATAATGGTGAAGGTCTTCAAGGTATCAGCCTTTGCTCAAGATTTCTCTTGGCAGAGATAAAAATAGAAGAATGATGCTTCTATTTTAGGGAGCCTCACAGGATTTTACAGAAAAGCAAGCATAACAACTGAGATCACCTAAGCTGTCATGAACTTATTATTCTCCCGCTACTTCTGTGAGGTAATATATTTTTGCTCATATTTCTGAGCCCCCAGCTGAAGGTGATTCATCAAAATCTTAATCTAATAGCTCTATCAAGTTATGTATTTAGAGCAATATGGGTGCAGACAAACACTTCACTCAATAGTGGCTAAACCAACTATAGCTTTACAGTGACAGATGTACAGGTTTAATAATCACTTGTAGTTTAGCAATGTAAAATAAATAAAGTTGTTCATTAATAGGAAACGATGATATTTATCATCATCGAATGATTTAAAATGTGGTGGAAGTTATGGAACATTTTGAAATGTTCTTTGGTTGCACTGTTGTTGTACTTAGCTCTGGTGTGATGTTGGTTGGCATCTGCTTCAGCCAGTGTTGTTTCCCACAGGTGCTTTGGACTGTACTTATCTACAATAGTCAAGTCTGATGGCTGTAACATGTCTCATGCATTAAGGCTGAGGTAACAATAAGGGTTGTCAAGCGTCTTCAAGACCTTTCTGATGTTGGTGTCTGGCGTCGACTGCTGGCAACTGGTACCACAAACTGAAAGGGGACAAATATCTCTGCTAAGTAATGGTCACCTGATATAGTTATCAGTGACCTCCGCTTCCATCCACCACTTCATCTTCCTCAGAAATGTTACCTTCCCTGAGCGTTTGTTTTAACTCCAGTGAATCGGATGAAATTGCTTTTGGACAGCAGAAGATTTATATATATATATATATGCATATGTAATTTACAAAAGTGCTTGTATAATAAATATGTACACCTTGATATCATCATATGCTCCCTGTGGAGCCTGGGGTCACGTCTGCTATTGGTTCCTTGTGAGGAAACCCGCCTGAAGCAGTCACCAGCTCTTGCATTGGTGATTCATGAGACAAGTCATTTTACATGATGAGGTTGCCATCCTCATATCATATGCAACTGTACATCCACAAGCCATTTATATATGTCAAATGCAAAATATACATATTACAGCTTACCCCATTATCAGGCGAATTACAGACTTTTTGCTCAGAACACGTCCGAATATTGCCTGGCAACTGTTTAAGATGCTGTACCTTTCAGGTGAGTTAGGTGTCTAACTGAGTACACTCGAAGTTCGATCCTTGAACTTAAGGTGCAAAGTGATGTCTGTGTGGTTACTCTCTTCTAATCTTAGAATTCACGTCCAGTCGTATGTCCTGTCCTATATTTGGGTCCATTTTATTCTGTGTTCCTGGCTTTCTGTGATTTATTCTTGATGAAATTGGAAGTCAGTGAAGTAGTCTTACAAAACTAGAATATAAGCAAAAATTTTTGTCTAAACACCCAGGTTACTAGTACTACTTACAGGAGAATTCTAATCAGGAGCAGTCTATCTTAGCATCTCAAACGCCAAACCAATTGCCCTGTATATGTGATTTTCAAACTCCATAACCATCTTCCTTCTGTTTCACCTGTCACGTTTACCAACTCACTACCTCACAGATCTAACATTATAATCTCCAAGATATTACATTCTGGTAGTTGATTATTACGACAAATTCCATCTGCCGGAAGTATTACATCACTCTCCGGGTCCTAATCTTTACCAAGATTGTTATCGTCCTACATCCCATTGAGATCGGCAGTGTATTTGAGTACGGCATGCTTGCATACTAGCACCCTATCGTGCGACAACATGGTTTCGTGAATCTTCCCAGACAAAAAGTCTCGGTTAACAATAGGAATGTCGCTCAGTTTAGACTCTTACTCCGTCTGGAGCCAGCGAAAAGTCAGTGTGGCAAGTTCCTTCCTTTGCTAAGTGTCGTCGATAACAAAGGAGAAAATGACTAGAAGAGAGGTGTGACAAGATGTGATAAGGAAACCTTTCACGAAGAAATCGAACACAACGAATAATTGAAGAATTAGCATGTAAAACGAAAGGCAAAGTAATAATGCCGGAGAAGAGTGTAGACCCGAAAAAGAGAACGGACGTATTTTGGGACAATGAGATCTAATACTATAAAAAAATTAATTGATGCTTCAACTGACTAAGGTTTTTTTTTTTTTTTTAAATTTCAAATTGCAAGGTATTTAAAATACTTATGAAATTTAATTCTTACTTCACTTACAAAAGATTTCTTGTGTGGGATGTTTTTCATTTCCTAAAATGCTATTTTATTTGAGCTGTTAAAACCATTTTTCCTCCCTCGCATTCGTCTTTTGAAGAAATCTATATCGCCTTCTTCATCCGTACCGTATATATACATTTTAAGCGTGGCCCGGATACTTTGATCTTGAGCTGATAAAAATCTTATAGCTGGGGCATGAGATTTACACATTTAAAAAAATTGCCTACTTCAATTAAACCAATAACACTAGTCAACAAATTTTCAAAAGTTATTTGTACCAGAAATTAAATATACCATTTCTTATTGATTTTGACATGCTGATTTCAAATATCATAATGAAATTCACCAATTGGCTCTGGTTTTTTTTTAAATGATGAATTTACATTACAGTAATACAAATAATGTATGCTTGCTTAATTCTCTGGGGTGAATAGCTAGTCTTTCTACTTTAGCATTATAAAAATTGTGGTTACATACTCAATTAATTGATATTTCAACATAAAATGATAGAAAAAATAAAAACATTATTTAAAGTTCACATATCATGTTTTAAAAAGGCACATTTGAACCCATTCCGTCATTATTCAGTAGCTGTTCGAGCTCTCTTTGCTTGCTTCTTGTAGTCAATCGATGAGGTGTCTCTTGTCACAGTCCAACAGTAATCAGCAAGCATTGAAGGGCTCCAATTGCCTTAGATACCTTGTCTCCATAGCAGCAATGTCCTGGTGAAATCGTTCATCATGCTCATCACTGACCGCTCCACAGTTTGACGTAAAGAAATCCAGATGAGACTCCAGAAAAGGAATTTTCAAAGACATGTTGCAGCCAAGACTCTTATACTTCAGAAGGAGATTTTCTACAATTTCATTGTAATTATCAGATCTGTTGTTTCCAAGAAAATTGTCCACCACTGACTTAAATGCTAGCCATGCTGCTTTTTCCTAGCCATGCAACACGCAAAGAAACTCGTCATCGTGAAGAAGTTTTCGAATTTGCGGACCAACAAATACTCCCTCTCTTATTTTAGCTTCACTCAGTCTTGGAAATTTTCTGATGAGGTATTTGAAAGCCTCATCTGTTTTCTCCATTGCCTTGACAAAGTTTTTCATGAGACCCAGCTTAATGTGCAAGGGTGGCAACAAAATCTTGCTCTGGTGTCGACAAGTGCTGGGTTCTCAACGTTCTTACTGCCAGGCTACAATGACTGCCTGATTGGCCAATGTCTTCTGATGTAATGGTCACTTCGTGCACGGCTATCTCACTCACAGAGAAAGCAACAGTACTTGGTGTATCCACTCTGTAGTCCAAGCAAAAGAGCGACCACTTTTAAGTCACCGCAAAGTGACCAAAGATGATGATCAAAGTTTATACACTTCAAAAAGCTGCTTAATGTTTTCATAAGTTTCTTTCATATGAACTGCGTGACCAACTGGAATTGACGGTAACACATTACCATTATTCAACAAAACAGCTTTAAGACTCGTCTTGGATGAATCAATGAAAAGCCTCCACTCTTCCGGTATGTAATTGATTTTGAGGGCTGCCATTAAACCAGAAATGGTGTGGCACGCAGAAAGGTCACCCTCTTTGAAAAAGAATGTAATAAGCGGCTTCTGGTGGTTCCTATACACAGAAATTGTAACATCTTCTGCCAGGAGATTCCACTGTTGCAATCTGGAACCCTAAAGCTCCGCCTTGTTCTTCGGTAAATTCAGATTTCTTACAAGATCATTCAGTTCACCTTGGGTTATTAAGTGTGGTTTAGTTTGCTCAATATCTGGGTCGCTTGAGGTTGATGGTTCAGGACCACCAATGTCCTCTTCTTCATCAGTGGAAGCAGCTGAAAATGATTCTGGCACTTTGGGAACTGTTAGGTCATCGCCATGTGGTACCGGACGTATTGCAGAGGGGATGTTCGGATATTCCAGAGTCCATTTTTTTCTTCTTTGATATGCCTTTCCCAATTGGAGGGACCATGCAAAAGTAACAGTTGAGATGATCAGTGGGCTCTCTCCAAATCATTGGGAATGCAAAAGGCAGTTTAAGATGTGCTGTTATCTTGATCTCCTATTCTGCAGCCAAAATACAAACTTTAGTTATATTTCGTTTTTGTGATAGAAATGTCACCTCACCACATACGATATATAACAGAAATTATTAGCACTGTTCACACATGTCCTAGGCATTTCTAACTACGATAAGGACAAATGCACTAACTAATGGCAAAATTTTATCAGAGATAAGATATTTATACACAAAGGTGATGTAATCATAGGTAGGATTGCATCATCAACTTCTAGTTACATTTTTATTGGTCATTAGAAAAAATTATGCAATCGCCCACAACAGTTGCGTCATATATATAAATTGACCGTAATTAAATAAACTAGTAGCATATATCTTGAAAACTAGAGCCAATCAACATTTTTTAATGTCATTTTCGTTTTCAGCACACCAACATTAGTTAAGATCAGCTATTTTCATTTCTGGTACATTTTGGTTGTTGACTAGTGTAATCTGTAACCAACCGCATACAAATATTCCAAAATAACCTAAGATATCTAGTAACGCTAAGCAGACCTGCAAATAGCATTGCCTCGTGGTCCTTGTTCTGGGGTCCCCAGGGTGGGAGAGGTGAAGGAAAACAGAAAGGCACATGAAGAAGAAAACTGGAGACGAAAATTATAATTTTTTTTTTTAATTAAATAAAATTTTGCCTCGTTTTTGCGAGGCGCGACCCGTTCAACCTAGTCGGTTATATTAGGGCGCATGTCCAAATATAAAAGACCATTAGCTCTGATATTGTTATGATGAGAAAGACACGGAAAGACCTTGAGCTGATGTCACGTGACAGGAAGACTGCATAAGTTTGTTGAAGGCATATATATGCTCCTTGACGAGCAAAGGAGAAATGATTATATTGAAGTAGTAACGTAAGGTAATGATAGCTACACTGTTAACTACAGGTAATGATGTCTTCTGGTGTTACCAATCCCCGAGAAACAAACTTTCTTCACTACAGATTCGAGCAATAACGTTGGGGGGGGGGGGGGGGGGTCAGGAGGAGGGTTGCCATCAGACTCTTATTATGACAGTACTACACACTTTAAAAATCTCTGCAAAAAGAATATATTTTTCTGTACGTTTACTTATGGGGGTGCCAAAGGAAGGAACCGCCCCCAGGTGCCAGATGTTGTAAGTCCGCCCCTGCCGTCGAGTAAGTCTAAGAAAACGTTGTCCAAATATTCGTATACGTCAGGGGTCCTCAAACTTTTTTAAATCCCGACCCTTCCATGGAATCTTTAATCGACCCCTGGCAAAAAATAAATAAACTAAATAAGGAAGTAACTATATCGGCATAATTAATTAACATTACATGTTTATTGAACTAGTTCAATTCATTAATGGGAAGTATGTGGCTGATGGGCATTAGCAAGGGCATTGATGTGTGGTTGGAGATTGGTGAGTTTGAGACGTACGTCACCACGCGCTTCCAGGCTCAGTCTGTTCCTTTGTTTTAATAAAACTACATTAGCGTGACTAAAGCCAGCTGCTACCATGTACGAACTTAGTAATATAAGTAGAGACAACTCAACTGCTGTAAAAAAGCTTGTATTTTGTAGCAGTATTTACATTGCTCCAATAGTCATTGAGGCCTGAATTTTTTTAACAGCGATTTAGATTCGAGGTGCACACACATATCAATGAGTTCATCTTGTAGGTGAAATCCAATTACTGCATTTTATATTTCTACACTAAACGTAACAATCCAGTCAGGTACATGCATTTTCTTTAGATCCTCGAAACTTACAAATCTACCCTTAATTTTTCGAGGTGATTTGCGGCAAGATATGAAACAAACATTTAACCTCCCACAAGAACACTTGCAAAGGTAAAATTGAGACACAGCAGGCATTTTTATTTCTTATATGATTATCAATTTCCGACCCTCTGTTGCTTATCTACCTCCTGGGTGTCGCTATCGACCCTTAGACTTAGAGGTCGACATCGACCACATTGGGGGGCCCCTGGTATAAATGGAGAATAACAGGGGAAATACCGTACAATACACGCGTCCGTTTTAAAATCGGTCCGGACAAAAGGACACGGCAGTTGAAAACGGAATTTCTGTATTAAGTTAGAGCGGTGGCCTCTGGCGGCAAAGATGCCGGGTTCGAAACACGGAGGTGTCACGCTCCATTCTACCCCGCTGTAAATAAGTACAATACTCGTATCTTGAGTTCGGGAAGGAAAAGGAAGGTATCTGGTCATAACCCCCCCCCCTCCCCAGTATAATGAAGGATCTAACTCTTTACTCCCTTACGGCAGTATTTGCTGTGGGACTATCTTTACAATGATCAAAGGGATGAACGTTTTAAAAGTCAGTAGCAATAATGATGGACCACCAATAACTCAAACAATTTTAATTCAGTGAGATACTGTACGGTATATGAAAGCAAGAAAGATGCCCCGACCAGATAACTTCGGAAGTGAAATGATTATATAGTCATAGATGAGTTTTTAGTTAATAAAGTTACTAATCTTCTGAATACAATGCATGTCACTAAAAGGATTCCACGTGTCTTCGCTGCATTGCCCGGATGATCTACACGGCAGCACGGTTATTAAAAATTCACCTCCTGTTTTTATACATGAAACAAATGCCAAAACAGTAAACAGCGATTACCATTTGACGAATGCGTTTTAGTGTTTTAACTTTTATTCATACTAACAAAAATAGGATGTAAAATGGTAAAAAAGCTGACGTTACAATAGACAGGAAAAATTGCAGCCTGCTTTGAAATAATGTGTTCCATAGCAGTTACTGTCGTAAGGGGTGAAGTGTTAGAGACGTTACTATACTATGTGCAGCTTGGAGAGGTGGGTGACTAGTTCCCTTCCTCGCTGCCTTTGCCTTTCCTAACTAAAGAGCAAAGCCATGTACCCATTCACAGCTGGGTAGACTGGAGCGTGTTTCTAACCCGGTACCTCTGCCGCGAGAGGCCAGCGCTGTAACAACTCTGCCAATCGGACGATCTGTAATATTATGAGACTATAAACGTAGGCACGCCATCCAAGGACAAACCACCGGCATAGCCGAAAGAGCTGCAACGAGTTAGTTCGTGGTATAACAATTGAATCCAGATTGGACGAACAACATTCGTTCATAGCGGCAAAGTATAGTGATCTGGCCGCGGATCTGAGACACGATGGGTTCACTGCAAGGGTCATGGCTGTTGAGGTGGGTGCAAGAGGGCTCGTGGCTGCGTCAGTGTATGATTTATTGAAACCGTTGGGTCTGAGAGGACAGTCGAGAACAAAGGCACCGAAGAAGCTTAGTGAAACTGCGGAAAGGGATTATGCTGGCTGTGGAACAACCGCAATGGGCTATGGAACTCGGTTACAGTAAAATCTAGCCCCACCTGTGGTATAGGAAACACCCTGAAATTTGTCTAAGTCCGCAATACATCGAGTTTTTCATTGTATTGGTGAAAGGCCGGCGGCGTTACAAGAAACAGGCGGAGAATTATATGGGGTGTCAGGCGAAGTTAGATTTCAGAGGCCGGCTCGCAAAGAATTCACGCCTCGTCGGCGTCACGCAGGCGTGTCAGTGGTGTGCTGCGGAACGACCTCAATAATTTGACTTCTCTTTGTTACTTTCACAATTGCCTCCTGCTGGCGGAATTGTGGATTTTAAAGCTGCATCCAAGGTGGAAAGGGTTCATTTTCTACACAAGACAACAGGAGGCTGAGACACTTGGGAGTCATGATCCAGGTGGGCCCGCCCCCTTAGAGTGTAAACGAGAATAATGGGCCGAAACACTTGTTCGACGGGGGGGGACCACTTCTGATGATCAGATTGCCTCCTGTTGTATCGCTCTGTATAGAGTTTCCTATCATCATGGCTCTGAAACTAGAATATGGGTAACATTTAAATTTAAAATATCAGCTTAACTTTCGAGGAGGCAAAGAGTCTTATCAGAATCACATACAGAAACAAATGGAATGTAGAGCATCCAAGTCATACATAAAATGATGCATACTACCAGCTCAACAGAAGAGAACAAGTGGTAATCTTCAGATTCCGCACTGGCCACAACAGATTAAGATATCATCTATTCAACACGCTAAAGATAGAAACTACCGATCAGTGTGACTGTGGCACTGATAAAATGACTGTTGAACATCTGCTTTAAAGTTGCCCAACATTTGCGGAACAGAGAAAGCGCATATATATGGCCGACACCAGTAATATTCGTGGAAAAGCTCTACGGAGATTCAAATAGCTTCAAACTGACTACTGCTGTCTTTGAAAACATTCAAGTAGACGTCTGAGAGTGTACGAAGAAGAAGAAGAAATTTTAAATAATAATTAGGGATGATAGTACTTTCTTTGTAAAATCTGTTGAACAAACCATAGATCATAGAACACAATGAATTGTTTAAAGCGAAGAATGTTAAGTTTTGTAAATAGCCGAGTGATGGTAATAATATTGTCGGAATATAAAACATAATGCTTGTTGTTATTTTGTTTTCATTTTTAAAGAGAAACGAGTCGTTTATGAACTAAAACTGCAGGGACTCCAAATATAGAGCAATAATTAAGATGGTTTTGTGTTTGAGCATAGCAGAATGTCATCCAAGAGTTTGGGCGCAAGTAATGCTTCTTTTTAGAGTTGGACAGTTGGTGGAGTTTTTCAGAAATAATCCTTGCTGTAGATTGCACATGGCGATTTTTATGCAAGAATATTGCTACAACAGTAGTAGCCAAACCAAATGCTGCGAGGATCTACTTTATATACATAGAAAATACACAATAAACCAGACCAAAAGGTTTTTTTTTATTATTTGGACATGCGCCCCAATATAACCCGTGGACGGACTCTGTGTCTTACTTGACCTGAGCGCGCCTAGCCAAAACGAGTGTCGCGAGAGGGTTGAGATGTTATTAAAATATAAGATATCCTGGACAAAAAGTTGTATCAGGTGATACCAAGATAGGGCCAGATAAGAGTCTGGTCTTATAAGTAATACCCCCTTCTCTGAAAAGAGTAAGGGTGTATGGATATCAAAGGTAGGGTCAAGCTGTATAAGTTTCCAGGTAGGATGTTATTGTATTATCCTGGATCCCTATGGGCTCCCTCTCAAGATCCTCCCTTGATTATTATATTATTATTATTATTGTTGACTCTGCTAGGGGATATTAACAAAATTATTTCCAACAAGAACATGAACTCAACTTTAATAAGTAAGTAAGTCTGTTGATAAATATTTACAATTTATTTAGCCTATACCGTTTCTCTTTTCAGTCTGGAAAGTTTGAAATGAAATCAAATTTATTTACAACAATAAATCAATAAACATTGAAAATAATTAACAATATCAAAAGTCATTCACTTGTTGAAGGTTATCAACTGGATTAATCATCTCCTTTTAAAGAACATTGATATGATACTAATGAGTTTTGTCACTATTTCTTGACTGTAAAGCAGGTAATGGATAAATTTATGTCCACACTTTTCATCATTCACTGTATGTTTATTTGATCTTGTCTTTTAGTATAGGGGTATAATCTTGATACGCTGATCAGTGGCTTTTTTTTTCTCCACTTATCTTGTGTTTAGAGATCTGTCACTCTCCTGCCATGGACGAACACGTATTTTGAATTTCTCCAGGCGGTGGAAGCTGGGTATTTGGCCCTATTAACCACAAGGGCACTTGCACCACAGAGTCCAGCAGAGGTGGATGACTCTATAAAGTTGTTTTTTTGTAGTTGTCAGGATAGAACCTGAAACAAAAATAAACGTAACCCCTCAGGCACACACAGACGAGCTTTTAATGGCAAACTTGATCTGCTCTCAGGTACAACTGGCAAAGGCAATCTTCATTTACAAGTTACCGCTTCTTTCTGCTCGCTGTGTTTTTCAAATCTTATGGCCCCAATATATTTAATGTGTTTGCTACTTTTCTTTGTAGCACGCCCCTTTCAACCATCTACCATGTACATGGAGTTGTTGGTTATATCAGGATAACCCCAATATAGCAAGGGCAAGGTCTATTTATACTAGCACATCCGGCGTATCGGAAAGCAGGGGGCTAACGGGATATTGCGAATCCCAAAATGAGGCATATTTTGTCTCTCTGTTCAATTATGAAAAACTAGTTTCCCCCTTATCTTTCTTATTTCTGGAGCGATTTTATTCACCCAAAGCTTAAATTATACCCTGAATTAATCTTTATCTTCCTAGTTAAAAATCTTTTAGTCTCCTAAGTGCATTTTATTCTATGCATATTTTAAATACCTAAATTAGGGACTAACCCGATGTGTCGAAGCCTTTCCACTCAATATATCTCTTAATAAACTACTTTTCGTGGAAGTCTTTACACCTACCTCTAAAGTAACATTCCTGTTGTAGAATTAGAGACCTCGTCCAAGTGGTACTTCTTTCCTACTTATGTAATTAATTTGCATCCTTCACTCGGTTGCAAAAATGAGGGCTGGCCATATTGCATGTCCAAGGCTGTGGTAAACACACGAATACGGAAGTCTTTCCATTGGCTAGTGTATCATACAATTTCAACAATGTATGGCGCGCGGTTTTCGTCAGAGTTACTCAGGATTATACAGAAGCTGTGTTGTGAAGCAGACTAACTCACGACAACGAGTCAAAATTTTATTTCTTCTCTTTCGTTCGCCCTCAGACTTCTACATTAGTGACTCTAATAAAGGCAGTAGTCAGCTCAAGGTTCCTGACATCTCCAAACATTTTTTCTTTGAGAAGTGGATTGTTGCCAAATGCCCCTCCGTTCACTGCTGTAAGTTGGGCAGGGCTGGAGCAGATGTTCGGCTTTCATTGGGCTGGTGCCACGGTAGCAGAGATCTGTTGGACCAATCCTGTACTTGTGATATATATGGTACTTCAACCTGTTGTGACCAGCACATAAGCGGAAAATGATGACCTGGTCTCGCCTAGATAGCTGGTGATAAGCATCATATTATATGCGACCTGGGTGTTCTCCCATTTGGACTTGAATATGGATTTTATAGTTGTTTTAGCCATTTCATAAGTTGTCTCTATATAAACAAAATTTATTTAAAAACAAAAATACTTCCTGCATTTCCATCTACAGATGCGGTGGAAATTTAAATTAAAACTTGTCGTTTACCCAAAGTTAACTTGAAAGGTGAAAGGAAATTTAAATTAAAACTTGTCTTTTACCCAAAGTTAACTTGAAAGGTAAAGGATCCCGTTACACGCCCACTGAGGCATATAGGGAATATGGTGTTAGGCCAATATGTTCTTGACCATCGGCACGCTTGGAGTAATGTGGTCAGCATCCGCGGCCGCCTTAACCTTCCCAGAGTTGCTCTGGTACCCAATTTATGAGGCTGTGTCGACCCCGGAGCCGTTTGTGGTCTAAAAATCCCACCTCAACTGGGGATCGAACCATGGACCACCGAGCTAGGAAGCCAGTGCACTAACCACTGCGCTACCGCGGCTCCAAAGTTAACTTGACTTCAAAGAAAACATCTCTTTCCTGTCTTATGCAGTTCACAAATAAAGTGAGTCTTAGTACGCTAGCTCACGGGTTATCCCTGGGAACGCGAAAGAAGTACATTTAATCCTGGGGAAACATCGCATTTTTACGTGCCGGCGGGAGGGGGCTACTCCGGAAGTTATTTAGCTTTCTTTTCCCCCACCTTTTTTCCGTCTCCTAGAGATCTACCACATCACCTGAGCTTTACGGGTAATCATGATCAGCCCGTTGCCGACCCCTGGTCTACAACAACACCCACCCCCCACCCAACAACTTGAAGCTCAGATACTTGCTCAATAGGTTCACTATTATGAATAGTGAAAGCAGTTTGGGTGAATGGTTTTTGGCGAGAGTCTACGAAAACAAAAGTTTTATGTATATTACTGGACATAGAATTAGCGCTATCAGAATGTTTAGATTTTTTTTTTTTTTTTTTTTAGGAGTAACTGAACTGAGCTTATATGTGCTGTACCAGGTGTCGTATGGTGTATATTGGGGCAACTACAACAGTAGTTTTCGCCGGAAATAGCCTTTGAAATATTATGAAGAATGTCTCCAGAAATTGGCTCGATAAGAAAGGATAGAGACCTATTCGAGATAAGGACAAGAAGAAGAGAATGCGAATGCTTACCACAGTACAAGGTTTTCTAGTGAATTATGGAAAGAGTTATGTTTCCCCACGACCTTAGCTTCTGCCCTTAGATCTCGTAACAGAAAGTGCCCCCAACCTCATCTGAATGTAGACATTTACCTATAAGTAAATATTTAACACCGACAGCACGAGTGATACATTAACGAACTAGACAATGATCAAACGATTATTGGGTTTATTAATTAAATATCTACACATTTAGGGTTAATAGTAATTAGAACGTGATGATGGTGAACGACGATTCACACAAAAACACACAGATGAGATATTAATATTGTAGTTAGTTAAATAGAAGAATGAACCTATGTGAAGCGAAATGATGATGTGATTTGATACTTGTTACCAAAATGATGAGAAATCTATACAGTCCATGCGTCTCTAAATGTTTTCACCGGGTAGGATGATTCACATGTATGCATAGAATGTCCAAGATAGTTATAAGTTATGTTGAGTGGGTTATCTCTAAGACGAGGACGTTCTGATGAGAACATTTGTGGTACTGAGAACGTTGACGATATTCAGTCCTTCAATGTTTGACAATATATCTGTAGCGTTGATAAAAAGTTGACAGTTGTCGTATGAACAAAATGTCTGTTGTCTAATCCGAAGGGTACTGGCCAGATTGGAGATCATCACGGAATGATCTTGGCATGTAGACTCATCAACTTGAGTATGTGTGACGGTATTGCCTTCCCTGCTTTGCAGTAGTGGTCCAACAGTGGCCAAAACTCAAGAGTATCTAATATGGGCTTCAAAGGTGTCTACATTCGCACAAGATTACTCTTGGCAGATATGTAGATAGAAAGTTAATGACGCTTCTACCACAAGGGAGTGTCCACAAGATATTCAGATAAGAGAAAACAATGCTGCATATGAATGAGCACGTTAATACTAGAATCTGCCGACAAATTTTGTGAAGGATTAAGCAACGGTTTAAGTTAGCTCGTTTAAGCCCCCACCTCTGATTAACTCAGGGAATTCTTATTATTCTGGTATAGCTCAGTTTAGAGTGTGTGTAGTAAATTGACTGAGACAAACATGCAGTAACTTTAAAATGATTAAATCGAAGTTAAATTTGTAAATTTACAAATAACAAAATATTATATTCACTAAAGTTTTAACAGTTTGAAAATAATTTGAATAGTTCAAATTCAAGAAAAGTTATCATCACGGTCATGATAGGAGGTAAATGTTCTTTTTACAAGAAGTTCAAGTGGCAGCATATATTGAACTTAGCTGCCAATGACGGTTCTGCTCTTTCTGATGGGTTGGTTCTTTTTACACTGCTCACACTCGTCGCTGGTCAAGGTTGTCGGGTGTAGCTCGTTTCCTAGAAGTGTCAGCGAGAGTCTACAAAGATGGTCTTTCGTCTTAAAGCTTAGGCGCTGTTCCCTTTTTGTTCCAGAGATAGTACTTTCTGCTGGTACCACCAATAACTATGGTAAAGAATAGAAACGAAACGCTCTCCTGAGTATTGCGTTTTCCAACTCATGGTATTGAGTCCCTATCTTCCCATTCCACCATCCCATTTAACTCAGAATTTACCCTCGATGAGAATTAAATTTAATCCCTCGGGATAAAACTTTCTTTACCTTTAAATGGAATAGCTTTTATAGTTACTTTACATTTAAATGAAAAGGCTAATAGTACAGATAGAATATGTTAACATATACATTTCCACTGATTGAAAAGTGTTCACAATATAAATTGAATATATTTTCATTTATGTTTACACTGATTTGAAAAGTTTGAAACTTGCATTAATTTTAAAATGAATATTTTCACATATACATTTACACTGGTTTGAAACTGTAAGTTTTATACTTAGAATGTACATCATTTATTTCATCTTTTCCTCTCTGCTCCATATGGAACTTGGAACTACTTTATGCGTTTAGTTCTCTTTACGAAACTAGCAATAAAGCATTTACCAGCCTGTGCAGTGGTGGTTCATGAATCATCATTCTATAGCTGAGGTTGCCAGCCCCAATTGACTGGGACCTCCACTTGCGATTTTCACATATTAAAATTCACATGGCAATCTATATAAATAAAAGGCAAAGTATGTTTCTATGTTCTTAATACAAATCCGCATGCCTTATTATTTCTTGATGAATTTTGGCAGAGACTCTCTTTAGGTACCTCCGGGGTACGCCATGTAGTTATTTTATAATTTAATATTGTAATTATGACATTATGAGTAACTACAGTTTTTCGTAACAAACGAAAACAGATCAGGGGCTATAATCATGAAATAAAAATTCATGAGTAATCAAGGGAAGTAATACAAATGTAAAAACTGTTGTTTTATTTTTGTGACAACTGCCATACTTTTCCATATTTTACAACATAGTTCAAAACTATTAACCATACACTTTTAATTTAAAGGACAATTTTTTTAAAAAGCAATGACTATACAATGTGGATCCGTATCCGAATAAAAGTAAGACTCACCACGTGGTGTGCTTTATTTTCCAATGCGTAATACAGAGCCGCACTCAATGGAAACAATCAAAATTATAAATCAAGGGAAACAATCCAAACGATAAAATTATTATTAAACATTGTTATTTACAACGTCACATTTCTTTATTTGACATCGCAGTTTAAATTGTTTAAATAAACACTAATGCTTTATGCGAAAATAAAATAAAAATATTTGTTTTTTGGTAGTTATTATTACTGTTTATATCAAATTTAGTTACATTTCATCAAGCAGTTTCAGTTTATTTAGCAAAAATTACATAGTTTATCAGAGATTCAAATGAATTAATCCCTAGACCTAAGGGTCTTTTATATTTGGACATGCGCCTAATATAACCATGTGCAAACCAGCTTGTACCGGCTTATCTTCAGAATACAGTCCTACCTTTCCTTTCACCGTGTGCGTGCACGCGGGCGATTTTTATTTATCGCCTTTCTCCCAAAGTATGTCATACTAAGAGGCTTCCATTAATATTAGTATCTAAAGGAATGTAATGAATATGGGTTTCTTAGAATATGTATGTATATGGTTAGACATACGTGCACCAATACTACACATCCTGTTTCTTTTTCTTCTCACATTTGTCTCTCGGGATTTATACATACCAATCCCTTGTCACAAACACATACATTCTACCACTTGGGTTTGCATGTGTACAAAAGTACTTCCGAGAACAGAAGAGTTTTGATTTTACATGTAACCCTTTTATCATGTTTCCTTTGTGTGAAATGCTCATGATTTTAAATTGAAAACTTGTCAATGTAATTTCATTCTTACTTGTTGTAAAATGTACACTGATTTGTAAATTGAAATGAAAGCAAATAAAGTTCACCAAAAAAAAATATATATATATATATATATATAACCATGTGCCCGGCACAAAAGATCAATACAGTGGCACTTATGTGTCATTAGATATTTTGTGTGAAAACACAGAGGATCATTGGTGACACTCGTGTGCTATTGGGTCTTTTTGTGTTGGGACATGCGTTTATATTGGGCGTGTTCCAATGCGAGTTAATGCGACCTCATGCAAGGAAAAAAAATGCGACCTCATGCGAGGGGAAAAAAAAGCCCTAATATAACCGACTAGGTTGAACGGGACGCGCCTCGCCAAAACGATGCAAAAGTTTTACATAAAAAAATAACCAAGTAACTTCAGACCTAAGGGTCTTTTATATTTGGACATGCGCACTAATATAACCGACCAGGTTGAACGGAACGCGCCTCGCCAAAACAGGGCAAAACTTTATTTTTTTTTTTTAAATCGTCATAACTATAACTAACCCATGACTAATTCTCAAGAGAAAATAAAAATCATTTTATATTTGGACATGCGCCCTAATATAACCGGCTAGGTGGAACGGGACGCGCCTCGCCAAAACGAGGCAAAATGTTATTTAAGAAAAAAAAATCTTCATAACTGAATCAGACCGCAACATCGTTTATTAAGAAAAAGGTCTTTATTACATTGCTGGACCGAAGGGTATTCTATAATTGGACATGTGCCAATCTTATACGAGGCGCTCGCAGGAAATAAGGAAGTAGAACACCAGACAACAGAAAAACAACAGACATGAGTGGCTCACCCAGGATTTGAACACTGGACCTTCCGTGCGACAACCCCGCCTAGCCATGCAAGCGAATCACACTATCCGCTCTGCCATCTACGCATCATCAAAAATGATGTTTCAATGGCAGGTCAATAGTGCGAACCACAATACACGACACCAGAAGTCCTCCATGGGCAGTTCAGCCTATTAATGACGCAATCACTTCTGTTGTATTTCTATCAAGCAGTATAGGCCGAATCCAACAAGACCCTTAGGACCTTAATACTGTGTCCAGTAAATGATAGTAGACTAGAACAGTGAGAACAGGATAGTGGGTAGGTGTTGGTGTCGTTTTCATAATGATGAATTGAAACGCGAATGGTTATAATGGAATAAATGTCAACAATGTCTTTCAAACGAAAAACCAACAATGTATCTTGAATTGTGTGAACTGGTCAAGTATTAGCAGCACACGAGTCGTTGGTAACTTTACATAGATTTTATTCACCAGGACACGAAGTGGACAAGACGGACATCGTCACAGGCGCAAAGATCACACGACAACATATTGATTATTACTGCTAAAGTTCCTGAAGATTCTCTTCTAGTAAAGACCTCTGTCCATAGACTAAGGATTACAAAACTGTTACCGTATAATATCCTTCTCAGTCACGACCGTTGACCTTCTTTCAAGGACGATACAGCATTAAAATAAGAAGTGGGACGATAACTCACGTGACATTCCTGATATTGGTTTCGACCTGAAGACCAATACAGATCACTAGAATAAATGGCTTCCTTAAAAATGCCATTGAATACGAAATATAAAATTACTATCATGGACACAAGCCAGTTCCATGTTTCCACTTCAAAACATGACGTCACAAACTACTCAACTAGGTTACACGTGCGTCCAAAGCAACACTCACTGCTTTGTGCACGTCAGTGCGCGAATCATTCGACCGCACAAATAATATAACTACATAAAACTGGTGCGTACATTTGGCAGGACCGAAGACTACCCCCTTAGGTAATAAATGTACGTAACAGTAGGTTTGGTATTGTACAAACATTTATTACAAATAAGGGAGGGAAACCTGAGGCCTGTAAACTGTAAATTAATATGAAACAAATATAAAGGTATGTTATCAGGCACTCGCAGGAAATAAAGAAGTAGAACACCAGACAACAGAAAAACAACAGACATCAGTGGCTCACCCAGGATTTGAACACTGGACCTTCCGTGCGACAACCCCGCCTAGCCATGCAAGCGAATCACACTATCCGCTCTGCCATCTACGCATCATCAAAAATGATGTTTCAATGGCAGGTCATAGTGCGAACCACAATACACGACACCAGAAGTCCTCCATGGGCAGTTCAGCCTATTAATGACGCAATCACTTCTGTTGTATTTCTATCAAGCAGTATAGGCCGAATCCAACAAGACCCTTAGGACCTTAATACTGTGTCCAGTAAATGATAGTAGACTAGAACAGTGAGAACAGGATAGTGGGTAGGTTTGGTATTGTACAAACATTTATTACAAATAAGGGAGGGAAACCTGAGGCCTGTAAACAGTAAATTAATATGAAACAAATATAAAGGTATGTTATCAGGCACTCGCAGGAAATAAAGAAGTAGAACACCAGACAACAGAAAAACAACAGACATGAGTGGCTCACCCAGGATTTGAACACTGGACCTTCCGTGCGACAACCCCGCCTAGCCATGCAAGCGAATCACACTATCCGCTCTGCCATCTACGCATCATCAAAAATGATGTTTCAATGGCAGGTCAATAGTGCGAACCACAATACACGACACCAGAAGTCCTCCATGGGCAGTTCAGCCTATTAATGACGCAATCCTGGGTGAGCCACTCATGTCTGTTATTTTTCTGTTGTCTGGTGTTCTACTTCTTTATTTCCTGCGAGTGCCTGATAACATACCTTTATATTTGTTTCATATTAATTTACTGTTTACAGGCCTCAGGTTTCCCTCCCTTATTTGTAATAAATGTTTGTACAATACCAAACCTACCCACTATCCTGTTCTCACTGTTCTAGTCTACTATCATTTACTGGACACAGTATTAAGGTCCTAAGGGTCTTGTTGGATTCGGCCTATACTGCTTGATAGAAATACAACAGAAGTGATTGCGTCATTAATAGGCTGAACTGCCCATGGAGGACTTCTGGTGTCGTGTATTGTGGTTCGCACTATTGACCTGCCATTGAAACATCATTTTTGATGATGCGTAGATGGCAGAGCGGATAGTGTGATTCGCTTGCATGGCTAGGCGGGGTTGTCGCACGGAAGGTCCAGTGTTCAAATCCTGGGTGAGCCACTCATGTCTGTTGTTTTTCTGTTGTCTGGTGTTCTACTTCTTTATTTCCTGCGAGTGCCTGATAACATACCTTTATATTTGTTTCATATTAATTTACTGTTTACAGGCCTCAGGTTTCCCTCCCTTATTTGTTATAAATGTTTATACGAGGTGCGCCTCGCCAAAATAAAGCAACATTTAAGTTTTTTTTTTTTTTTTTTTTTTTTTTGGCCTAAAATATTTTGCATGACACATCTAGTGCAAAATTTCAAACATTACTTTTCTGAAAATGGGCTGTAAACATCCGATTGCCCTGCAGGCGACTCACGAACACGTCGTTAACCTCATACGATAACGTGTGCCAGATGTAACAAATTATTACTTTCGCTAAAGTAATGTCTTATCTGTTGCTTGAGCACACACAAAGTCCGTCTCTTTACAACCTTGGCGGAGATGCACCCGTGCCTTATCAGTGATTAGGCAGATTGCGCCGGGCCATGTACGTGTTAACCTGTGTACTGATATCGGCCGCGCCTGCGATTAACCAACTTGGTTGTCGGTAATGTTCTCTCAGGCTTCTGCAAATGTTTAGTATTATCATCCACAAGGAGGGTAAGACAAACCGACAAGACACAATATACTGAAAGTAGCGAAAAAATGTAGGTAAAAAATATCTGCTCCAATGGACAGAGAAAGAAAAGGGTGCGACTCGGAAAAATCGCAATAAAATCAATACAAAATGTACCGATTACTGCCGTAGTGAAACAGAGATTAGGAAGAAGAATGGGTCGCCCCAATCCATTGTGTGACAGTATGTACGCTGGATTCTTAATATACACTTTGGAGTAAGCTGCACTTGATATCTGTATATCCGACTCAACTTGTGATTATGGAGTCTGCTTCATAAAATGCGCTTAGGAGTGCGTGGCACTTGGTATAAATATGAGAATCAACTTGTAAATATAGAATCTTGATTCTCAAAATGCGCTCTTGTGGGGTGTACTTGATATTTGAGTATGTAATCAACTTGTAAATATGGAATCTTGATTCTCAAAATGCGCTCTTGTGAGTGAGTTGAACTTGATATTTGAATAGGTAATCAACTTGTAAATATGGAATCTTGATTCTCAAAATGCGCTCTTGATAAAAGGAGAATAAAAATGCTGCGACCACCTTGTAAACGTGTGCGAAAATTCTTCCCTCTTAACTGAGGAAGTTAAAGATGTCCTAAAGGCGAATTCTGCTATCAGACGTACACTGTGCTAGTTTCTTTCTGGTTAGACGTTCAACGTGTAATATGTCGACTCAGACTTCTGTTGGACTGAAGACACAGAAAAGTCTTCGTAAATTTTCATACTTAATATCAATGGTTGAGTTTCTTTTATACTACTTCTCGCTAATGATGAGTTAAATTCTCTAGTAATTATGTCTGCCATGAAATGCATCCGACAAGTGTTAAATATATTGCGCATGAGAGTGTGGGTACATGTAAGTCTGTATGATGACCTAACTATCTAGATGAAGATGAAGTACGAACTATCAATTACCTCCTATCATCTTAGATGAAAATCTTTATATTTAATCAATCATTTACGAGAAGAATTAATTGAAAAATGTCTTCCGCACATTTAGCTATGATGCTAAGTGCAAAAGTAAATCTTAGCTTATTGCCTAATGAAAATTATTAATAGTTTTTAAAAGTAACCTCCTTTTTCCCTATTGCGAATTCCTTTAAGAACACTATAAATTCCAGATATATGAATTTCAATATCCACATAGGAATTAACTCGTCTAACAAGGCTATGCGTCTGAGATATGTTCTACATCACTCTGTACTGAAACTGTACTGATCTCTGATGAACTCCGCAGTACATTATATTTCTAATTCGCCCATATGTTCCCAAATCTTGCCTGTGACGTGAAACTCGGCCTCTAAATCAATAGCGAGTCATTCATCTTGTGGCTCACTCTAACTGTAACAAAGCCTTCCGCGTCAACTTTGTTTTCCCAAGCATGCGGCGACCCTTTAATCTCCCTGTTTCATGTCTAAGATTCTTATCCTTCTACCGTCGGCTATCACGTGGAAACAAAGGTGGTAGTCCGTGTCACGGACCTTTTGATGTCCCTGGCCCGGAGTCTTTTGTTTGCGTGCGTCTATTGTATTGTGCGCGATGACCGTCGTATGTTTAAACAGCGGCTTAGCCATGAATTGACTACCATGTGGTGTCAGCCGCGTGTCTTCCCAAATATTCAATACTCCAAGGTGGTATGTCTGACGATATCTGCACGGGGACTTACGTATCATAAAGACATCGTTCTATAGCCAGGTGTGTTTCCCAAGATAATGATGAAACCCGGTGTGTTTAATAATGTGGGAACCTGAATGAGAGAAGCGTTAAGTTACACTTTAGATACAAGTCGCGAGTAATAATGATTACATTTTAAAGTCCAGTCGTGATTAAATATTAATTGTACAACGATGAAAGAGCAAATGTTGTTGAAAATGAAAGAAAAGAGAGATGATGGGAAAGAGAGCGATAAGACTTGGCGCTCGTTTATCACACCAGGCACAGGTATGTGTGATGTCATCGGCAAACGTCAAAAAGTGGTCATGGGAAAGGAACGATGGTAAATCATTAATAAAAAAATATTAAATAACAAAGGACCCAATATGGAGCTTTAGGGGACATCTGATAAAATTGGATATGGATCGCATAAAACATGTTTATATATAAAACATTGCAGTCTGTTTCTTGAAATGAATTTAATGACAGTCGGCACAGCTACGTTCTAGCTGGAAAGGAACGCCCCATTTGTTTTGCCTGCATTGATTCTCAATAATGACATCGTTGAAGGCAGTCCTCCGAAAGCTGCTTCTTATTTATTTATTAAAATTATTACTTTTTAACGGAAACTGTGTCCCCCTTAAATAGCATGGAATGCTTGGCCATGGCAGCTCGTACAATCTCTTTACTGATTGTTAGAGAGGAAAAAGGTTTTATACACTATATAGAGCTGTGCATTACTATATGCATATCGTTACCTGCAGCTCCCTCAAAGAGCATACGCCTTCAACAAAATTATGCCAAGTCTTTCTGTCTCGTGCCATCAGTGGCATGTGAGCAGGGCCGGATTTAAACATGGTAAGGCCCTAAGCAATAGGAAGCTGTGGATGCCAGCAGTATCTCTTCTAGGTGGATTCATCTAGATCTAGATTTTTTGGGTCCCGTCTAGGTGTCATTTTCCGTCTTTAGTTGAAGGACGCCACCAAGATCAATTTTCGGTTTTTCGCACAAAGTAGCACAAAATTAGACAACATCTCGAAGTCCTCTCAGTACAGCACAAACACCAAATTAAGATTATATGAGAGCCGTGTACTTTTTGTGCTTCTCTATGGGACGGAATGCTGGAGAGTAACAGAGAAGGAAATGTCGAAATTGTCCTCTTTCCTCACAATCTGCTTAAGGAAAATTTTCCGAATCTTTTGGTCGAATACCATCACCAATCAAGAACTGTTTACTCGGAGCAACCAAGAGGACATGCACACCATCATAACTGGCAGACGCTGGAGTTGGGTTGGCCACGTCCTCAGAGGAAACTCTGATGCTATCACAAGAACAGCTATTGAAAGAATGCCGCCTAAATGCATAACAAAACTCAAAATACATCAACTTTGTTCTCAGAGAGTCAAGTGACTGAATGTATTTAATTCCTAGGAGTAAAATGCTCTTGTAAATTTGTAATTGCCAATTAAATTTACGTTTAAAAGTGCATTTAGGCATATTATGTATGATGTACTGCCATTATAAGTGGGAATTAACACTGTAGACTTACTCCTACTATTTCTATAACTTTTTGTGCCGCTAAGCCCCCCCCCCCCCCAAACTCGCTACACCCCTGTTAGAGAGTCCCTTCAGACTGTGAGGCCCTAAGCTGTAGCTTGTTTAGCTTATACCCAAATCCAGCCCTGCATGTGAGCCACGCATACTATCCAAGCTGATAGAAAGATAATTTAAGGCCTTAGAGAAATTCATAATAAGGAAGCATTGAATACCCCTTCTTCGATCCTTTGCCACCGACTGTCAAAGCAGTCAGTGGCCATCACGCCTAGTGGCGTCTTGTAGGGCAACAACAAATTGATTCCACTTTGCACGGTCGGTGGCCATCCTTCGTACAGTGCCCCAACTCTGGTTCATTCTTTGCATCTCAGCCTCCACAGTCCTCCGCCAAGTTGTTTTTGGTCGGCCTCTCTTTCGCTTTCCTTCAGGGGTCCAAAGCATAGCTGTTCTTTTGATGGCATCGGGGTCTCTTCTGAGGACATGACCAACCCAGCTCCAGCGTCTGCCAGCTATGATGGTGTGTATGTCCTCTTGCTTGCTACGAGTAAGCAGATCTTGGTTGGTGATGGTATTCGGCCAAAAGATTCGGTGAATTTTTCTTAGGTATGTTGTGTGAAAAGAGGACAATTTTGACATTTCCTTCTCTGTGACTCTCCAGCATTCCGCACCATAGAGAAGCACAGAAAGCACGCAACTCTGGTATAATCTTATTTTGTGCTTGTGCTGTATTGGGAGGACTTCCAGATGTTATTTAGGCTAAAGAAGGCTGTTCTTGCCTTATTCATTCTGATGTTGATGTCTTTGCCTGCCCCACCGTCTGGTGTTACTATGCTTCCTAGGTATGTGAAGGTATCTGTCTGTACCAGTTGCTGATTCCTTACTGATATGGGCTCAGGGTTGTTCACATTGAGCGTCATGACCTCAGACTTCTTTAAATTGATGTTCAAGCCCACCTGCTGGCTAAATTTATTAAGTCTATCAGTTTTTTCCTGGATGTGTTGATGTGAATGTGCCAGCAGTGCAATGTCATCTGCATATTCCAGATCTTCCAATGTAGAAAATGTAGTCCATCTTATTCCTCTTGGACTGCCCTCTGTTGTCTGGCGCATCACCCAGTCTATGACTGTTAAAAATAGAGTGGTTGATAAGGGGCATCCCTGTCGTACTCCTGTCTTCACCTCGAAGGTTAGGTTGCTCTGCCCAACACTACACGTAAAGTTGGCATAGAGGCTTTTTATGATTGACACTATGCAGCTTGGAATTCCATAAGCCCTCAGTATTTTCCATAAACTGTCCCTATGTATGCTGTCAAAAGCCTTTTCAAAATCAACAAAATTGATGTAAAGCTGTCTTTGCCATTCTGAGCACTGCTCTATAATGTTCCTGAGAGTGAATATATGGTCTACACATCTTCTGTTCTTTCTAAATCCTGCTTGTTCTTTCCTCAGTTTGTAGTCTACTGCCTTTGAAATTCTCTGTATAATTATCCTGCCTAGTATTTTGCTGGGAACTGAGAGAAGAGTGATTCCTCTCCAATTATTGCAGTCTGAAAGATCTCCCTTCTTGGGCAATTTGACAATTATTCCTTTGTTCCACTCTGATGGTGTTGTCCCCGTTTTCCACACTTGTGCAAATAGTGGTTCTAATAGTTCTGCTGCTAGCTCAGGGTCTGTCTTAAATAGCTCTGCATTTAAGTTATCATGGCCCGGAGCTTTACCGTTCTTTAACCCTTTGATTGCTGTGATGATTTCTTCTTTTCGTGGAATGTCTGTATTTACATCTAGATCGTTTTCAGCCTCAGGAACATTCAATTGTGTCTCTGGTATTTCCTTGTTCAGAGTTTCTCTGAAGTGCTCTGCCCATCTTGTTTCCTGTCCCTCTGCTGTCTTGATGAGATTTCCTTGCTTATCTCTTACTAATGTAATATTGTTTGCACCTTGTTTTCCGCTGATGAATTTAGTTATTTTGTATACTGTGCTTTGTTCATTTCTCAGTGCTGCCTCTTCTGCCTGTTTTGCAAGATCGTCTAGGAAATTCCTTTTGTTGGCTCGGGTTTGGCGTTTAACTTCCCTGTCCAGTTGATTGAATACCCCGGCCAGTAAAAAATAATAAAATAGTGAAGTCTTCAGAGAAACTAAAGTAATCAAAATGATTAATCAAAATGATAAGGCTCTAAGCTGATAATTGGGTACGCCTTGGGAAGAAAGGGAAATAAAAACGGAATCTGGAAACAACTGGGAAATTAAATTAAAAAAGAGAGGAAGATAAAAAGAGAAACACCCCTACAAAATGACCACACGATGTAGTAAGTAACTGAAAAGAAAGCTGATTCAAGACACCAGCGGCCGTAAGAATTGGAGAGGCATGATCGTCAACTGCAGTCGGCACAACACTCGATTATATGAGTCATCAGACAGTCAGTAGGCTATCTAGGTATCTTGGTCACATTCGTCGCAACTTTCCGTAAGTGGTGAGTGCGCATGCGCAAGTCAGAAATCTATTGGGCGAGGCCCCTAGTATACGTCATTCAGAAAACACACGCAATCTGCCGACATTGTATTGTATCAACTTCGGGAATTCGGAAGTGTTGAAGATGTCTGAAAACGACAGCGGTGCAAACGACAGCGGGGACAGTGCAGCACTAAAATTCGATCTGTACATCAAGGTAGGAACAATTATTTTTATTTAAATTAACCCTTAATGGTACAAATATCAGATGTTAAGAAAAGACCACGAGAATCGAAACTTGTTTCAACCCTAATGTTTTATCCGGCCTGGTGTCGGCAGTCATTCATTGCAGTTTCATGAATGTTATTGTCAATACAGTGTTTAGGCCTACTTTGAGAAAGAAAGCGTATTCATTCAAATGAAATAGTAAATTAATGGCTTAATAAATCATTGTTTTGGAGCACAGTGATACTGTTGCCAGTGATAACACATAGGCCTAAGGAAGGGAAACCCGAGGCATGTAAACAGTAGCCTAAATAAATATTAGACAAACATGAAGGTGTTTTCAGGCACTCGTAAGAAATAAAGAAGTAGAAAACTGGACAACAGAAAAACAACAGACGTGAGTGGCTTACCCAGGACTCGAACCCAGGACCTTTCGTGCGACAACCCCGCTTGTTGTGTGATTCGATTGCATAGCTAGGCGGGGTTGTCGCACGGAAGGTCATGGGTTCGAGTCCTGGGTAAGCCACTCACGTCTGTTGTTTTTCTGTTGTCTAGTTTTCTACTTCTTTATTTCTTACGAGTGCCTGAAAACATACCTTTATGTTTGTCTAATATTTATTTGTTGTCAGTGATGCCGTGTTTAAGCTTATAATAATAGATCATATTTCTTCTTCTTCCACGTTTGCCCCCCAGGCTTCTACATTAATGACTCTTAATAAAGGTATTAGGGCCTAGTAAGCTCAAGGTTCCCGACATTTCCAGTTTTGAGTGTAGAGAGAAGTGGGTTGTCATATGTTACTCCGTTCATTGTTATATGTTGGATAAGACTGCAGCAGATGTTCGGCTGTCATGGGGCCAGTGCCATAGGTGGCGCCTGGGTGATCTCTTTCACATTTGGACATAAATATAGCTTTTATAGCCTACCTAGTTGTTTTAGCCATTTCATAAGTTGTATGTATTATCATTTTGTTTTAGCGCTCCCCTTTCTTTAGCAAGTTTGTCTTGTCTCTTTCAAGTGAGTTTATTAGATCTTTCATTCCCTTAGCATGGTGGCCCTTCAGGGCTGTTATTACTGACAGGGCACCTGTAGGGCCTGTATGTTTTTCTGTAGTAGCCTACACTTTGGATATCCTGTCATGGATATTATTGAAAGTACAATTTATGCATACTATTGCATAGGTTATTGGCTGCGTTATGTGGTTAAACTGCATACTTTATCTTGATGTGATAAACAACACAAGGACCTTGATAGCACACAAGATAACAGGTCGATAAAGTATACAAAGTTATCTGAGTTTGATAGGGGCAGGTTTTTTTTAATTAAAAAAAAAAGATATAGTATGCATATTTTTTCTCACCCTTGGTGGACAAAATGACAAATTAAAAAATGTGAATGTCAGGTTATTTCATGATGGAACGAGTGGGTTAGTGAGGCATATAAACATGAAAAGGAGAAGGAGGCAGGGAACGAATAGAAGATGCATTTTTTATTTTGTAAAAAGGAAGAAAAAAAGACATTTCTTTGGCAGCCTTTATTCATTTTCATCATATACTTCAATACCACGGCAGTACATATAGCATATACTGTCACAGAGGCTAATGGAAGTACAAATTGGACTACTGGTGCCAAGATTACTGGCAGTAAAAACTGGGTTTACTGTATTCTGGCTTGAGGTTTTATATTTAACTCCGCCAATGCCGGTCCCAAGCCCGGATGAAAAAGGAGGAGGGCGGCCTGCATGGAGGCCGTAAGGAGGCAGCCCCTCCACCATGCAAAGGCACAACAGGCCAATCACCTGTTTGCTTTAAATCATGATTACGCGAACTACAAGAGAGAAAACCGGACTGATTCTAAAGGCGACGAACTGGAACGGACTACGGACTACGACTTATGGAACTTGGAACACAAGAAGTATAAATGGGAAGGAAGAGGAGCTGGTGGAAGAGATGAGGAAAGCAAAACTAGAAATCCTGGCTATAACGGAAACGAAAAAAAAAGGACAAGGAGTCATGGATCTCGATGGCAACACGTTGCTCTACAGTGGTGTACCCATATCTGAAAGAGCTAAAGGGGGCGTGGGTTGCATTGTGGCCCAAAATCAAAAAGATAGTATCAAGGGATGGAACTTTGTCTCGGAGCGCATTATGGTTGTAAAACTAAAAGAAGGAGAAACCATAGTCAACCTGGTCATAGTGTATGGGCCAAATGAGGATGAGAGAGCAGAGGTCAAGGAGGAATTCTTCGAGCTGCTTCAAAGGACAGTGGATGACTGCCTAGATGAAGTTATTATGCTCGGAGATTTTAATGCCAGAGTTGGAAATGACCATGCTAGATGGGGTGGAGTTATCGGAAGATATGGAGAAGATACTCTCAGTGACAATGGAAAGCGACTCCTTAGATTCTGCAGTGAGCAGAATCTGATCATTACAAACACAAAGTTCCCCCATAAGCGCATACATGCATACACTAGATGTGAACCAACCAAGAATGAGAAGTCAGTGATCGACTATGCCATTGTTCGGAGAAGCTCATTCAGATATGTCCGAGATGCAAGAGTCTGGAGGGGGGCCAGAGATTGGAAGTGATCACTACCTGCTAACAATCAAACGAACAACTGAAAGAGTTGCTCAGCCTAGGAACTGCCCAACATCACGCAAGAAACCAAGTAAACGAGCAGGAGAAATGAGCATTAGGACCTACAAGCTGAGAGAGCCAGAAATTAAGACCAGATATCAGGGGCTTATTGCTACAGCAGTGAGCAACACAGAAGAACGACCTGATGACTTGGAAACCCTCTGGAATAAATTCAAGGATATCATAAAGACAGCTGCTGCAGAAGCATGCGGTGAAGTCCGACTTGGGAACCAGAGAAAGAGGACACCTTGGTGGACAGAGGAAGTCAAAGAGAAAATAAGAGAGAAGAAAATGGCATGGAAACAATACTTAGGAGCTAAAAACACAACAGGACAAATGGAAAAATATAGAGAATATGTGACACTCAGAACAGAAGCAAAGAACAAAGTGCTAGCAGCAAAACAGAAGTCCTGGGAAGAATTTGGAGAAAGCTAGAAAAAGATGCACAAGAAAACCAGAAATTGTTCTATAAGACCCTAAAGAACATGAGGAAAGAAAAACAATGCCCTCTCAAATTTATAAAGGACAAGCAAGGCAAATTGCTTACTGCCCCGAAGGAAGTAATGGAAAGATGGAAAGAATATTTCTCAGAACTCCTGGATGGTGAGCATGATGAAGCATCAGAAATGATGATAACCACTGACACAGAAGAGGAAACCAATGATGGTGAAGATGACATAAAGATGGAAGAACTGAGGGCAGCACTAGAGAAAATCAAGATGGGCAAAGCAGCAGGGCATGATGGTATAACACCAGAAATGTTTAAGTACATGGGAGCATCAGGCGACCTATTACTCTTAAAGGTCCTACAGGCAGCATGGTGCAACAAGACCATACCAAAGGATTGGGAGATTGCCATCATAACACCAATTTTCAAAAAGGGTGACAATCGACAATGTGGAAACCATAGAGGCATATCCCTTCTCAGTGTCCCTGGTAAAATCTACTCTAGAATCCTAGAGCAGAGACTCCGACGCCTAGCTGAGCCACAATTGGATGAGGTCCAGTGCGGATTCCGAGCAAACCGAAGTACTCAAGACCTAATCTTCACACTCAGACAGCTGAGTGAACAGGCCCTTGAGTATAAGAGTGAGATCCATCTTTGTTTCATAGATCTGGAAAAGGCGTTTGACAGGGTCCCTTGGAGCAAACTTTGGGAATGTTTGGCAAGGAAGAATATTCCAGCACCTCTGATTCATGCTATACAGAGCTTCTACAAGTCTTGCAGAAATTATGTGAGGACAGCAAACCATAAGTCAGAAGAGTTCAGGACCACCAGTGGTGTAAGACAAGGTGATATCCTATCACCTTATCTCTTCATACTCCTTATGGACGATGTCATCAAGGCATGTAAGGAGAGAACAAGAAAGTATTCAGTGGGGTACTGGAAGATGAGACAGGTCTATATTTCGGAGCTGGCATTTGCTGATGATGTTGCCCTGATTGCTAAATCAGAGGCACATCTCCAATCCAACCTGCAAGTCTGGAAGGAAGAGCTGGAGAAGAGAGGGATGGTCATAAGCAGCTCTAAAACAAAATCCATGGTGATATCACGAGAAGAAAGAAAACATCAGATTAAGTTGGGAGAACAGGTCCTGGAGCAGGTCGACCACTTTAAATATCTCGGAGCTATTATAGACCGAAAGGGAGGCATCAAAGAAGAGTTGGCCACTCGGAAAGCAGCGGCTGGGAGACTTTTTCAGGCCATAAATCGTAGATTCCTCAGCAAGAAAGAGGTTGGTAAGAAAACGAAGATGGCTGTATACCGCTCCACCTATGTCCCAGTCTTGACATATGGATGCGAGTCGTGGGCAATGACTACAACCCACAAAAGCCAGATCCAAACCTCAGAAATGAGGTATCTGAGGAAAGTGGTTGAAGTAACAAGAAGAGACATGGTCCGCAACCAGACGATCCGTCAAGGCCTAAAATCCCATCCGCTGCAGACCCAAATAGAACAGTCCCAACTAAGATGGTTTGGCCATGTCTGCAGAATGGGAGAAGATCGGCTACCACGACAAGCATGGGAAACAAAGAGCCAGGGATCCAGACCTCCAGGACGACCCAGAGTCCGCTGGGAGGACAACATTAGACAATCTTTGAAGGACCGAGGACTAGAATGGAACCAGGCCAGGAAGAAGACAGCTGATAGAATGGTCTGGCGCTCTCTCTTCCAAACCTCTACACCTCACGGTAGAAGGGGAACGACTAAGTAAGTAAGTAAGGTTTTATATTTTATTTTTATTTTTATTTTTTTTAAAGTCAAGAAAAATGAATATCTTGTTATTATATAAATCACTGATTGTATCTAACTTTCATATCTGAGTTTATAGTACAGGTATAGACTAATAATTTTAACCAAGCTTGATTTTTAAATATTTTTGGTTCATGAAGGGGCATGGTTTGGGTTGATATGTTGGAAAATTACATCAAACTGCAGCAAAGTGTGGTAGGGTTGAGGCAGTTATTCTAACCTTCACATAGTTATGTTAACCTTCTGGTTTTAAATATGAAAAACAAAACACTGAAACAATTTTAAAACAAAATGTCACATGCACCAAGGGGTTGGCAGAGTACCAGCTGCTTTAGCAAGGCTGGCAGAATCATGGAACAAAAGAAGATAAAAGGATTGTGTATTCAGACGTATTGCCATCAGGTTCCAATAATAAATAGTGACTTGTTCTTCAGGGGTGAAATACAACATATACATCTTGCATTTTTTATATATTCTGCTCCTTTTATTACCCTTAGCTCCCCATGTAGAATAGGTCTTCAACAAACGCATGCCAAGTCCTCCTGTCACTTGCCGTCATCTCAAGTTCTTTCCACCTTCTCCTCATCATTTCACCTGTCCCCAGCTCTTCTCCATACGCTTCTTGGTCTACCTCTACCTCTCTTGCTTTTTGTATTCTTATTTTGATATTGTTGTCTGTCCCTCCAACTTTGTCTATATTGCTGCCAACATATGTGTACGACTCTGCATCTTGTAGTGGCGTTTCTTCAAGTTCAATCCTGTTATCATTTCCTGCATTTGTTCTCATTGTCTTTGTCTCTTCCCTGTGTATTTTCAGACCGAATTGCTATGACCTCTCATCAAGTATTTTCATTATGTCTTGCATCTGATTACAGTTAAGGGACAGAAGAGCCAAATCATAAGCAAAATCTACAGTCGTGGCCAAAAGTTTAAGACCACCTAGTAAAAAATGGATATTTCCATACTACTACAGATTGTTGCATCATCCGCTATTTTAGGGCACACTAAAAGCAATCATTGCATTCTATTGCATCATCCTAACAATATAAAATGTGAAAACACAGACTGTTGCTGTATTTAGTGTGTTTTGGTTGCTTCAAGGGTATTATCTCTGGATTTTATGTTCGCAAGAAAATGGGCAAAAAACCGACACTTTCAACCATTCAAGGAGCTCATATAGTGACATTATGTGTAGAAAGGTACACAGAACGTGATATTTCTGTTCGAATTAGCTGTAGCAAGACGGCAGTTCACAATGCGAGCACCAGGTACCAATTGGACGGTACTTTTCTGACAGAAAGAGAAGTGGTCGTCCTAGAAAAACAACCCCTAGAGTCTCAATCAAGGCAGTCTCCTACAGTCGGTAATGTATCCGTCGCATGTCAGCCTATGTACTCGCAATGTCGGCGTGTAGTGATAACTGACAGCTGGCGAAAAATTATGATTAATATATTACTCCCTGAATTCCTTCTTCATAAGGAAATTACTCATCAGTATACGATGCTCAGATACTGCATCAGAAGACTTAAAGTGGCGACCTCCGTTAATTATTAGCCACATAGGAAGACTGTAAATTCAATAACGTTGGGAGCAATAATATCCACGTCTTGCTTGGACGGGTTTCAATTACGAAAGGCCAAGAAGGACCGTTGCCTGCCTAGTGCAGCGCCTTACTACGTCAACCTATTATTAGTGATGTCTATACATAATCGCGTTCACTAACTATACTTTATAGTGTACAATACATCATGTTGACTCAAGATAAATATGTTAGCTCGTAATTTAAACTGGTAACAAATTTAAGTGAGGTCAACATGTAATAGATATAAATATACCTTAACAGGTATTCTTTGCAGCATTCACATTTATTGTCTTCTTGGCAATTTTACAGCATTTAGATACTATTCTCAGCCTCATACTACTGCAGGCTTTCTTATGCCGGCATTAACTGATCAGAAAAGAAAGAGATTGAAAGGCCTTTGCACCGCTCTGAGCTTAATTAAAGTCAAAGAAGAAAAACCTTATTTACACTAAATTGTATTTATTAATGCACATCCTGTGCAATTTGGCATTCTTGACATGATCATGTGAATCCACAATAATTATATGACAAAAGTTAGTATTGAGCATCCTTAAAGAGTACAAAACTAAGTGAATGTCCATGAAGAAGAAATAGTTTAACTTTTATTGACTCATTATTGTAGGCATCTGCTATTGACAAAGAAACAAAGGGATCATGCCCTATCTGCCAACAGTTCTTCATGATGACATGTATCCTAGGAGAGAACCAGGATGATGTTGATTTCAAAGTATTCACAGTACAAGCAGATTGCCCACCCAAGAATTTTGTAGCTGGCTGGAGCAAGAAATACCCTGTTGTCATAGTAAACTCAGGCAAAAGCAAGACTGGACAGGACTTAAGTGGAATGATGTTTGACACATTTGAAGAGCTGGAGCAGTTCTTTGAGAGTATCAACAGAGAATGCCCAGAACTGAAGAGGAAAAATGCTCCTAATATTGCAGCCATGCAAGTGGTGGAGAATGTTTACAAGGTGAGTTACATGTTAATGACCTTCTTCTTCTGTACAGTTGTTGTGGTTTGTCTCAAATACAGGTTGATTCAAAAGTCTCCATACATAGGGGAAAATTGTCACCTTTTTTTAACAAACTCATTTTATTCACAAAACATACTGTGTCTCCTGTTAAATTCCATTGCAACCTTGCGACAGCTTCCTGATCCGGCCATGAGAATGATTTCTATGCTCTCTTCTTAAGACAAAGGCATTTTAGAAGGGTACTAAAAAACAAAAAAAATAAAGAAACATTATTCCTTATGTATGGAGACTTTTGAATCACTTGTTCATTAATTACAACACAATGTTGGAACAACAATACAGATAGATAGAACATTTAAAAGCTGATGGTCACATAATCTGTGACACAGAAGTGGGCTGACAATTATAACATTCCTATTTCCTCCAGTTGGATACAAATGTATGCTGCAGAAAGTTGATAGTTTTATCAAACTGACTTTAGTTTTTCTTTGGAATTAGGACTAAATAGAGGCAGGTAACTTCATTCATTTTAAATGATCTTTTGGAATGAGTATTGATCATTGAGTGAGACTTCTTGTGTCATTGTCATGGACATAATGTTGCCATGGACAACATTTATTTTTGTGAAGAAAGATTTTTATTGTGTGCTGTTAAAAAAAAAAAAAAAAATTAGAAGCGAAATGAAGTCCACATTATGAGTGTCAGTCATTGGCATATTTCTCAATAACTCTATTGACCACATGCTGGATTTATTGACAGAAACATTTACAAGTAGAAAGACTTCTGTGTGTGTGTGTGTGTGTTTTTCATTACTATTTACTTGAGATAAAACCTGGCAACAATCAGCATGGCTGGTGATTAAAAAAAGGAAGTTGCGGTGCACATCATGTCCCTTAAGAAATAGCCAGCCAGTTTAAGTAGACATGTCCATGTGTGGGACTGAGGTTGAGAAAAAAAAATGAGTAGTGAAACCATAGATTACTCAGAAAAAGTGGTGAAAGAACGAACAAATAAACTATGGTTGAGAATGGAGCACACAGGCCTATCTGACATACTGCACTTCCTTTCTCTCATCTTTTATACTGAATTCATTTATTCAGTATCTAATTATAACATGTATGTTTTTACAATGTGATGTGTATGGAAGTTTTGCAATTGACAGGAGTACAGTCAGTCGCTGGGATCAAAGAATCAGGAAGTGGAGATACGGGGCTGCTTGATCGGCCGCACTGTGGACGTCCTTCCACAGCCACCAACGCAGAAATGTTGAAAAGCGCTGAGGGCATTATTCTTACTGATAGGCGAATCACTACTCAACAATTGGCCTTACAGCTGCCTGTCAGCATTGGTAGTGCAAATGCAGTTATCTTCTTCTTCCTTCTTCCTCGTTCGTCCTGAAAAGGACGTTGGTTGCGTTGTGTCTGTTTACGCCGGAGCTGTGATATCTGCACCTTTCGGTCGACACATCCGACTTCAGCACGGCAGTTTTTGGGACCGGGTTTGCCTTCCCTCTGTGATCCCTACTCTCTCAGCCAGACTGCAGTGATGCAGACTGTTTCCAGGACCACCACGCGGAGGTGGAGTAGGGTCTTAGTCAGCTCTGGTTCACTGACTCTGATGCAAGCAGTCAAGCTATGGGTCGCTGACTGCATTCTCTATTGCTGCATCTTTGAGTCCCAAATGCAGTTATAAAAACTCTCGGATTTTCTAAGGTTTGCGCAAGATGGGTTCCTCGAAGTCTCACAAATGACCACCGATTGCAAAGGAAAGCAATTTCTTCTGAATTGTTGGAGCGTTTCAATGCTGATGGAGAGAACTTTTTGGCTAAGATCGTTACAGTTGACGAAACCTGGGCACATCATTTTGAACCTGAGACAAAAAGACAGTCAATGGAGTGGCATCATCCGCAATCACCACGAAGAAAGAAATTCAAGACAATTCCTTCAGCTGGAAAGGTCATGATCACTGTCTTTTGGGACATTGAAGGTGTCATTCTTGTGGACGTTGTGCTAAGAGGAGAGACAATCAAATTCGCAAGCTTACATTAAGACATTGAAAAAACCCAATCACGGTTTTCGCAGAGTTCGGCCTCACAAGAATCCAGCAGACCTGCTTCTCCTTCACGACAATGCGCGCCCTCACACAAGTCTGGCAACACGGGAAGCAATCACCAAATTGGGTTGGACTGTACTACCCCATCCACCCTATAGTCCCGATTTGGCACCCTCTGATTTTCGTCTATTTGGTCCACTTAAAGATGCACTCCATGGGACAAGGTTTGAAGATGATGGAGTGATTCATGCAGCGAAGAAATGGCTACATGATCAAGACAAAATCTGGTACGGGCTAGGAATACATGCACTTGTTTCTCGCTGGCATAAAGCCGTACAAGTTGATGGGGATTACGTTGAATAATACCGATGTTTACATGACATATCCATGTATATTGTATATAAATTTCATGCTTTTTGAATAAACAGCTCCTGAGAAAAACAATGTGGTGCATTACTTTCTGAACGCCCCTCGTACAAACATCATCATTAAACCTACATTCGATGTTATATATTTATTCAGAAAAGTAATCACATTAGGGGTTTATGTAATCAAAGAGGAAAGCAGAGCCTATTGGGCAGAGCTGGGCCCGCGATAGAAATCTCTGTAGAGCAGTAGTTGCAGCCACTGTTCCACAAGGGGATAACAAAGGAATGATAATGACTGTCAGCTGCAGTAAAATTAATTCTTAATTTATAGTGAATTCAGAATGCTATTCAGAGCTGCGAACGACACACCACCCCCCTCCCCCCAACGGATTTTGTTAACTATTATTTATTGAAAGACTAACAGAGCTTTCCTATCTTTTTTTTTTTTTTTTTATTCTTATTTTTTTTGGGGTGAAATACTAGATTCGCAGCTACAAACAACCCCCTGCCCACTTGACGGATATCACTTACTTATTCATTCCTCTTCTACCGTGAGGTGTAGCGGTTTGCAAGAGAGAGAGAGAGAGCCATACTATTCTTTCGGCTGTCTTCCTATTGGCTTGGTTCCACTGATATTGTTAACTATTATTTATTGAAAGACTGACAGAACTTTTTTTTTTTTTCATCTTAAAAGTCACATTTTCCCTCTTGTTTTATGTGACACAGTTACATGACTAAATAAATGTGCTCGATAAGAACACATCAATACTTCAAACTGCATTAAAGAAATAAAACACATTAAAATCAGCAGCGGAATAACAACCACATTCTTTTTCAATAAATAGCAACACATAAGAAATCAAATTAAACGAGAAATATGATCTCTAGCCTAATGTGTCAGTCACTGACTGTCCCACGAGCAGTGAAAAACAGAATATTTAAGGATGGAGACTACGTGTGAAGATGGTTTGGCCATGTCTGCAGAATGGGAGAAGATCGGCTACCCCAAGTATGGGAAACTAAGAGCCAGGGATCCACACCTCCATGACGACTTAAGAGTCCGCTGGGAGGACAATATTTGACAATCTCTAAAGGACCGAGGACTAGATTGGAACCAGGCCAGAAGGAAGACGGCCGATAGGATAGTATGGCACTCTCTCTGGCAAACCTCAACACCCCGTGGGTAGAACAGGAACGACTAAGTAAGAAAGAATATGTGTGAAGAGTGACATAGAAACTAGATAATAGACCAATTTGATCACTGAGGGAGTCAGTAGCATGGATGGATTTGATGTGACACACGGGTCTCATTTTTCACTAGTTTTACACGCTCACAAGTAATCGACTATGTATGCAAGTTTTACGCGCTCACAAGTAATCGACTATGTATGCACCAGAAAAGTGTACTCTGAACAAACATTTGGTAAACGTATTCTTACACTATACTCCATTTTTTTTTTTTTTTTTGGTGCAGTTTTCTTCGCTCAGGTATTCCATCTTCCCCCAGCCACCCTCTTAACAACCAAAAGAAAGAAAGGTGTGACACGACACCTCTTTATTATCTCTGCTATTCATCCTTATCCTGTGTTTGTATGAACGAACAGCAAAACTTTCGTGTCACATGATGTATTCTGCACCTCTAGTTTCACACGTGCAAATTTTATATTTGATAATGCCTCGAATCTAATACGACTTAAATTTCAATAATGTATCTATCTGTCTCCGTCCTCCCTGCTTTACACACAGCTTCATGAATGCAGAACGTTGGCCGTCTGCAGAAGTGGGGCAGTGAATGTTTTTCTAACAGTTGGATTGGAAGCTTTGCATTCCTGGGAAACCACTAACAATATTGACTTTTCATGCTTATAGCTAGTGGCATGGGACACTCCTGCCCAATTCAAGTCTTGCTTACATAGCTAGCTGTGCGTGGTTGTTTTTAACATTTCTCAGAAAATAAAGTGCTAGTGCTGTATACAGCATTTCATTAAGAGTATACGATATGCGCGCCAGTTCCATTAGTCCTGTGTTGACCAATGCAATCAGAATCATTGTAGTAATTAAGATAGCAGCAACTGATTTCGCGCGGACACTGCGTCGTAGGGGTAAGGAATGACTTTATGGATCGTTTGTTATGAGGAAGGCTAGTGAGCACAAATCCCTGGCTACATCGGAACAACACAACATTAATTGTTGCCTACGTTAGGACAGTTGTGTCAATTTATTGTTCTCGTCTGATATTGTTCAGCACGAAATGTCAAGGCATCATCCACTGTATAGCACTTCGTGTTTTCCAAGTCCCTGTCGACAATACCATTCACATGTCTATTGTTGTACAACACTCCAAATAAGACAAAATTAGCAACCACTCACTTTAGGTTTAGATATTAAATTAGTAAGCGTATATGTGTGCATCAGAGAGTCTGAACTTGTCTTTGGCTGATGCAGGTCGACTTGCCCAGAATCGTGATGCGTTCAGAGCAGCTGTAATGGAGACAACGTTCTGGAAAGAATATGTCACATGATGATGATATGTGTGCATGCACTATTATTTTTTTATGGTTGGGAAGAGGGCTAGGGAGGAAATGTACAGTGAATGTAGCGAGTCATTTAACACCAGCTGTCGAGCTAGCTAAGCGTTGCCTGCCGTGAGTCATCTGGAGTACTAGAAAAACTTTAGAAGTGCACTTTCCGCAAACGTCACGCTAGCGCTTTCATTTCTGTAGTGTTCACATGTATGACTAGTGGGCAGTGCGCTAGCTGACAGCAGCAACTAGGAATGTTGTTAGGGCATGCAGCAACTTACAACTCCTTGCTTATTTAAATGTAATCGTTTGCCAGCCATTGACATAATCCATGATCAATTGCTAGTGAATGTAATACCGTTGGGTTGCTTTACAGTTTCCTCGCTTTCCTACATTTTGTTTTGTTCTAGGCCATATACTCCTTTGTTGGGGGGGGGGGGGGGGGGGTGTGGGTGAATTTTATTTAGTAGGTAAGAATAGTACCATTTACACTTGTTGAAAATTGTTCACAATATAGATTAAGCATGTTTTCATTTAATTTTACACACTGGTTGAAAAGCTTGAAACTTTCATTAATTTTAAAGTGAAAATGTTTACATAGACATTTACAACTGGTTTGTAAATGTAAATATTATAATTAGGATGTACATCCTTTCTTTCATCTTTCCCACCCTGCTCCATATGGAACTTGGGACTACCTATGCTTTTAGTTCTCTTTAAGAAACTAGCAATAAAGCAGTCACCAGCCCTTGCAGTGGTGGTTCATGAAATCTTCAGTCTGTACGCTGAGGTTGCCAGCCTCAAATGACTTGGACATCCACTAGCAATTTTCACATATTAATATTCACATGGCAATATATACATATTCACATGTTAGTAAGGAAAAATATAGAAAGTAAAATTCACACTTACGCCAATATTTTCTCGCATACTGTTTGCTCAGAGGAATGAAGTATAGGCAATAGCAGATGCCTTTTTACACGTTTCTGGGGTGTTGTTATGTTAACAATGAATTCCCACTATGACTCCGTGTTTTCAGTGTCTGCAGATCCCGGTTTTCCTTATTAAAATGGTTTTCCTGGGCTCTTTAAGTCCTTCAAGATGTTCCACAAAGTCCGGTCTGATATATGTGAAATCTGATTCTAACTCTGGCAGTCTGATGGTCTTCTTGGCACGAGTGAATTTTCACAGTGTCTTAAAACTGCAAAAAGGTCTGTTTATATTGCCTGTCCTCCCCCGCATTTATTTGTTACTATGCTAAGCAGGGCTCCAATTGTTTCAAACATGCGTGTTTAGGTGGGGTAATTTCAAATTTATTTCCGCCTGAAATTCTGTGCGTGATGCAAATGGTCACCTCTCCCATATATGGCAATAAAACATCCGATTGCCTTTCTCTGCAAATGCCTACAATTACATCTTACTTTCCTCACGGTGTGCAGGAAACGATTATGTCATTACTGTGCGCTGACAAATAAGTTATCTTCCTGCAGTGGCTATCAAACTTTCAGCCTTACCATCTTGTTGAAGAACGCACCCTGGCCTTATCAGCGATTAAGCAAATGCGCTGGGCGATTTTAGTGTTAATCTGTAGTCTGATCTCGGCCACACACGAGATTAACCAACATGGTTGTTGGTTAATATTGCATCGCCTGTCTACTCCCTCAGCAGGGATGGTCAGGTAAACAGACAAGACGAATTATTGCGGAGAGAAGTGTAAGAATGTTTGAAAATACAAAATATCTGCTACATAGCAGATAAAGAAAAAGGTGACGACTACTGAAAAGCCCGTAATAAAGTCAGTACAACAAATGTCACAGGATACGGCCGTAGTGGACAAGAGAGCGACTCAAAAAATGATGTGACAATAGATAAAGAAAATGATAATTAACTTACTTACTTAGTCGTTCCCCTTCTACCGTGAGGTGTAGAGGTTTGGAAGAGAGAGCGCCAGACCATTCTATCAGCTGTCTTCTTCCTGGCCTGGTTCCATTCTAGTCCTCGTTCCTTCAAAGATTGTCTAATGTTGTCCTCCCAGCGGACTCTGGGTCGTCCTGGAGGTCTGGATCCCTGGCTCTTTGTTTCCCATGCTTGTCGTGGTAGCCGATCTTCTCCCATTCTGCAGACATGGCCAAACCATCTTAGTTGGGACTGAGATTAACAATAAACATAATTAACAATAAACATAATTTATGTTTGTTTTGGTGGGGGAAGGTATTAACTTTTCAGTCACTCATATTCATGCCACGTGGAATATGGGTCAGCATTAGTTACTTGCCACCTACTTTATTTATCCCCTTCATTTGTTAGGTTTTTTCTTTACTGTTGTCAAAGACGCTTTCAGCTGTAGCCATTTACACGTTGTAGGGGTCGTCCACATATGACGTCACACGGTGAGAGGTGTAACAATTTTATGAGATGTCACGTCACACAAATAATATACGAGTCACACTTTGGGGTTTAAAATGGCAAAAACTGCGTGACGTCATATGTTATCGTTCCCTGTTAGATAAAGCGGATTTTCATCTATTTTATCAAATATTTTAACCGCGTGATTCCCCCCCTCCCAATCATATCTTTATTAAGACGCATTAATTTATCACCTTCCAGCTCCATGTGAGGCATAAGGGCTTCAACACATTCGCGCCAGACTTACCACCCCTGTGCCACCCATTCAGTATCTTTCAATGTCTTTTTAAAATTCCTGTCATGTCTGTTTTCAGTTTGTCTCCATATGTTTTTTGTTTCCCTATTTTTCTCTTACAGTGGGGATCCCAGTACCAGACCTGTAGTGTTAATGTTATCAGCTATTACTCGATTGGTATGACAAAGTCACAAATGTTGAATTGATGACAAGAACCAGACAAGTGCCAGTGGAACAAGAGTTGAGAAGACGCTGGCGATGGATAGGACACACATTGAGGAAACCTGTTGATAGCATTACAAGGCAGTCCTTGTTCTGGAATCCACAGGGAAAGAGAGGCAGAGGTAGACAAAAAAACCACATGGAGAAGAGAACTGGAAACAGGTGAAAACGATGAGGGAAACATGGAAAGAACTTGAGCGGATGGCACAGGACAGGAAGACTTGGCCTGTGTTTGTTGAAGGCCTATGCTCCTTGGGGAGCTAAAGGGTATTGATTGATTACTCGATGCATTTAAATGTGTGCAGTTAATTTCAACTTTTCTAATCGCTTCCAGCCAAATTATCGCTCCCTCCTGTCACACGAGAAGCTGCTCTATTTGACAGTTATAAGGGTCCCCCCAACCCTTGTCCCTTTTTTTAATTAGAAAAAAAAAATTACATGGCGTATAGTCTTAAAGTTCCCGCCAGACGACACCACTCTTTATGCGTGTATAGCAACATTCCGAGACTTGGTGAGCTGATTGTTTTGTTAGTTATTATAAATAGTGGTTAGCCCCCATGCAGCGGGAAGAATATTAACAACAGCAGGGGGAAAATGATTAACTTAAACAGGAAAAAAGACATTTATAAGTGAAGGAAAACCTGACGTGGAAGGTCAGAAGTCACCCACTTCTAATGTGGTTCATCACCACTGATAACCTACATTGAAAGGAGCGGGAATTGCAACGAACACTTGAAGTTTGTTTATTCAGTAGAACGTAATTTAAGATACGATTTCGGAAGTCATAACAGCAGACACGGTACCTATTTCATACTAGGGTGTGGTCATCGCAAGAGGCAACAAGAAGACATAAATATTGTTTATACCCAGACGCGAAATAATCACAGAATGTAAAACATTTGTTGAAGGGAAAGCATTAAAGCAAGTGAAACGGGATATCTTCATTCAAGCATAACGTCAGATATCATATACCTTACTTATATAGCTCAGCATGAAAAAACATTCTTAGTAAGACAAAAAACTATCAGTGACAGTGGGGAAGTATACAATGCTACATGCATCTGTTATTACTTAATATATGTGAAAACCTGAACAATAACAACAAAACAGATGTAGTTCCTAAGAAGGATGCAACGAATATCTTGGGCAGTCAGAAAATAAAATTAGCAAGTGTTCTGAGAAACAGAAGCAAATCTTCAGTTAACCATCACGATATGGTGCAGCGATAGAAATGTGAGTGTTTGGTAAAAACTGGCAAATTTAATTCGAAGAAAGGGAAAATACAGCAGTAAACTGACCACATGACTCGGGGCTAGATTGAGCGATAGAGCCACTTAAGACATTAAAGATCGTATGAAATGGGCAATGTCCCCAACGCCAGTGCACTGGATGATAAGGACTGTGTCCAGTCCAGCGTCAACATTAAATTAGTGTCAGATAATTGGTACACTGTGACCGTCTGCTTGCTGTGATGATGCATTTTCACGCGACAATTCGGAAATTAAATTTGAAGAGATTCGTCACGCAAAAAAGCATCGGAGTGTGCGAGTTATACGCTGTTATGCAGTGACATATATTGTGTATACTAGAGATGTGAGCATTATTATTGTTTTGCGTGTGGCCGAGTGTGACGTTGGGTTCCAAATTTTGGCCCTAGGGTGGAGCTACCATCCCCCCTAACTTCTTCTTGATTGTAGGCACGCTCATTTGTCATCTTTTTTTTTTTTTTTTTTTTAATAGTTTTCGGTCGCAGCTAGCATGTCACTTTCATCTGACAAGTTAACCCCCCTTTGCTCCCGCGAAAGTGACCAGCAGAGATGAAAGGTCTTTTAATGCTGGTAAGAGTGTCTTAGTGACGTGTCCGCAACGCTCCTCGCTGGGTGGCAACATTTTCCCCGTGGTTTTTTATTCCAGGGAAAGTCTGGTAAGCTCGTAGCTCCAGAGCGGTCACTCTGTTACGCAAACACTCTTGTAGTTTGCGGCACTGACAGAAAAGTCCCCTGGAATTGTTACGCTGTTTCAGCGGGCTCTGTCCAGGTGTTCGGACACCTGTGGCCGATTTCGTGTATATAATGAGTCACCTTCTGTCTCTGAATGCTTTTAGTCCCTGGAACTTCTGTCGTGGGGTGGTAGAGATCTTTGTGCAGTTTGTCTTATAGCCATCGTCAGCTCTAGTGCATCCATAGTGCTAAGTGACGTCACAGGATTGACGGGCTTGCGTCAAATAGTGGATTTAATGCCTCCATCGCCTTTAATCTTGAGTGCATTCATCGCTACCCCTTTAGATCCTAGATTAAAGTACACCTGTACATCTAGAGGACTTAACATTTGTCCTGAAAATTCTTTTCCGTGGTGGAGTTATAGTTTTGTGGTTTTTCTTCCCACATCAGGAGAGGAAAGGATCATCATATCTCCGTTGGCGATCTGCCGACAGCTGTAACACCAAGCGGAATATAAACACAAGTGTGCCGACGAAGAAGGATTTTGGGAGGTGGACAGATAAATTTTGGTAATGGGGGAGCTTGAAGTAACTGCGGGATAGGGTCATTAAGTTGGATTGAACAGATGTGTTGCTGACCAGAAGAAGTCAGCGGGACATTGTGTGTGTAGAGACTTCTTTATTTCAGGGTTCCCTGCAGAAGGCATAGTAGAATATCTTGCCCAATAATAGTGCGGGTTTGAATTACCGAGACGTAAGAGCCAAGCTCATTGATACCAGTCTAGTTGATTATTCTTTTGATTCTTATTATTACTAGCATTGTTTGTCTCTCGATTTTGTTAAACGCATTTTTATGATTTGATGTGTTGATTGGACATTTTTCTTATTTTGCCTTAGTTTTTCCCTTTAATAAATTAGACCACAAATCTGCGGATCAGACGTCTTTCCTATCTGTACATGTACTTGATTGTTGTGGAGTCACTAACGTGTACTTGTCTTTACTCCTAGAAGAGAGAGGCACAGAAAAGTAGTTTTGAAACATAGTCACTGAGTGGTAAGAGGTGAGAGTCATCATCTGACCTTTTACTCATGATAGCTATAATTCACTCCATCCACATTCAACACCATAACTCATCTATCTTCTCAGTCCTCACTCAGATTTTTTTGTCTTGTCTCAGACTTTACAGACTCTGTAAACCACTCGTGACACCAAGGAAGGAAGGATTTAAAGCATCCGGGAAATGTATCAGAGTTTTACAGCGGGGTTCTCTCAGATGTCTAGACGTTTATTATACTTTTTACGTTCATGGACTTGCGTGCTAATGAGCAAGAGATGGATATGAATAACTTTGTATGTGGTTATATGAGAGAAGCCTGAGACAGACTGTCAACTTTATGAGAGAAATTGATATGGTTGTGACGTATGTTTAAAGAATAGAGGAGTGTGATTGAGTGAAGGTGTGTGGATGAATAAAAGAGTGAGAGAAGAAAGAATCAGGCGCTATTCTATGAAGAATGCCTGCTGTCCACTGACACATGAAAAACACTTCTCTCTTTCTTTCTCTTAATCAGGGCAGTTCCTTTTTTAGGAACGTGAAAAGGGATGTTATAAGAATAGTAAAACTCTCACTGCAGATAAATGCTTCCACGGCACGCGCGTCATATAACCTACGACAGGTTTTCAAACTGTGCGTCGCGGCTCCCAGGGGCGTCGCGGCCCTCGGCTAAGGGCGTCGCGGTGGCTTGGGAAAAGTGTTGGGCTCGATATTATGAGCCAAGGTCCATCAATAAATAGTATAGAGAGGAGCCGCGGTGATTTATGCACAGGTCAAGGGAGCCGCGGACCAAAAAAGTTTGAAAACCTCTGACCTACTATAACCAAGCCCCGCTCCCGGCCTTCATGTGTAGCTCAATTTGAGCCCGGCGGAACTGTTTCTACTGACGGGAGAAGGAGCGAAGGCGAGTCACTGGCGCCTTAAAACCAGCAGCTTCGGGCAGATAGGGCTCGTGACCTTGGTTGGTAGCTATACATGAGAAGGTTAAGCTCTTGAATTCAAGCCGCCGCTGCCTTGCGGGAATATCCGTTTACGAGAAAGGCTTCGGGAGTAATCCCTGAGGATAAGTCGGGAGTCGCTAAGGCAGTCTGATGTTGATTCGACATTATTCTGACAACACCTGCAACGTGGCTAATACCAAACTGTATTCGGCTATTGCCGTTCCTTTGGATCTACCGGCTGCGTGACGAGGGGGGGGGGGGGGGGCATGCAGCATAAGCAACTGCTTGATCTCCACATAACTGTGCCCAAGCTCGCGCCCTGGAGAGGACACTCCAGCTTCAACCATGTATGAATATTCGGACGATGAACGATGCACTTTTCGTAAACAGTAATATATCTATGGATCACATGTAAAACTTATGTATTATTGGACCGACTGCTTGGAGTGTTGGTCACGTCATTAATTGTTATCCAAGTCAATTATTTATTTCGAATAATTCGTTAATGCCCGTGTTCATTCACGGTTGAACCAATTAACTGCTAACCCATTTTGCTTTCCCATTTGACAACCAACCAACAGATTGCTGCCGTTAAACTTACTAAAATACTCTAGCACATTAGTTGAGTCACTACATGTAACCCTAGATTTGCGCTGTTTCACAATAACACCGATTTTGAAATCCGAAGGTAAAAAAATATCGACACGGTTTTTTTTAAATTTTATTTTTTAAATCATGTATTTAAAAAAATTGTATTAAATTAATATGAAAAATAATAATTAAAAGTATTTAATAAATTGTTATTAGAGATTATTGTTAAATAATAAAACAAATTTCTGAAAGACGGCATTGGAGTATCATGTAAAAAAAAAAAAAGGATACTGTGCGCAGTCTTAGCCAATCCGAAATTCGAACGCTGCAGAAGCGCTCATTTCGCTTGTTAGTGACGCCATTGAAAGTGCAGACAATTATAAGATTACGCGTTTGTGTTTTTGTTAGACCACTATCCTGCAGCAGTAAATGTGATATTTTAATTAATAATTGTGGAGTAAATGAATGAAATAAGAGGAAAGGAAGTGGATATCACGACAGTCAAAAGTTCTTGCTTCCTTTTTTCAAAGTGACGATCCTTAACCAGGGACATTGTCAGAGAGCTAAGGGGATATCCATAAAAGACGTCCACACCGGAGGGAGGGGTATGTAAAAAGTGGACAACTGTGGACGTGGGGGGTATATAAGTTGAAAGTGGACGTCCAATTCAAAAACCACATGGCAACTCTCACTCACATACAAATCTATCAACTCTCACTCACATACAAATCTATCAACTCTCACTCACATACAAATCTATCAAGAGTAACAAACCCTCGTATCTTCGAAAGCTTCTTACTGTCCAGCTAAACAAGCGTTCTTCAAATTTTCTCCCCCTTGCCAGACCTTCCAATCCTTCTAGACTCAAAATCTCTACTCTAATACGTAGAGGTTTTAACTTCTATGCTCCCGTTCTCTGGAACAAACAACCTTAGTATATTAACTCTCTTGGAACCGACATCACAATTATTGTGATTTCATAATTAGATTTTTAAGTTTTGGGTATAGGAAGGTGATAAAAAAATTTAAGCTTATGTGTTTAATCAAGACTATGTGGAGTGGACGTACACAAGGGGGGATGGGGAAGGGTCAATCGAAAGGGGAGAGGGTCAAAAAATGCCAGAATTTTGTGGACGTCTTTAATTGATGGCCCCTAAAGCCGCTGCATTTCGTCGATCTTGGTTGTGTGCGTACTCGATATTTGGCCGCCCCCCCCCCTCCCCCCCCTTTAAAATTTTTATTTATTTATAAAATAAATTTACTTCCTTTCATTTCAGAGCTTTAAATATAATAGCATTTCATTACTTATCATTTGTTGAGTGTCTAGAACATAAGTCAATGATTTCTCATTTGCTTACATTATTAAATGATTTCGATTTACGCCGATTCATATTGCACCAGTTCGTCCGGAAACGCATTCCCGGCGTAAATCGCGGGCTACCTGTACTAAATAGTTTGTTCCTCTCCACCCAGCAGCTATACTTATCCTTTGGGCTTAGTGGGAATACGAAACTGTCGGCGGAGCCTTAGTTAAAATATTTCATTACGACGTATTTTTAGATTTAAGACACATCTGCAGAGAGTTAAGTTGCATTATGTCGGATAAAGAGAACTAGGTCGTGTGCAGCACTGGGGCGTTGATGGATGTGATATGTGACCTATTCTATGTTCCTTCATTAGTGTAGGAAAGCCGGGATTGCCAAATGCTTTCTTTGTCCCCCCCCCCCCCCTTTTTTTTAAGATATAAGAGGGATGTGGAAATTGTGACGATATTCTTAATACAATAGCTAAATTAAGTAATATTATAGTGCATAAAGTCAACAATAAGATAGAAAATAAAAATTGAGTTCAGCATCTTCTTCCCCCACGCCAGCCAGTATACGGGTTTTGATAAGCCAAATAGCCGAATGGAGGATACTGTCTTTTCCTAATTCGTCCTTGAGATTAAATGTAACACTTTTGCAAGTTCAAGTCGTATTGCCAAAACGACAGAGTGATAGAATAAAAGAAAAGGAGGGGAGAGATGGAAAGACAGAACCTAGAGTACGCCGTCTCGCGTTGATTTAAAAAAAAAGCCAACTCGCGCGACATAGCCTTGGGCGATTTTCAAATTACGATATTAAAACTAAAAAATGTTCGTCAATTTGGTCATGCAGACAGCCTTAGCTCTTATAAAAAAATGACGTAATTCTAACGGACTACGGACGATTCTCGTTTTTAGTTTGAAAATAGTTGTAAGAAGAATTGAACAGGTGGCAGTTTCTAGATTTGAACGACTAACATAGAAAAAAATATGGAATTATGAACCATAATACATAGGGCCATAAAAATTATATATTCGGATGCCTTATGATTTCATGAGCAATAATATGGTGTCAGTTACACCCTAGTACAATAAATAACCAAGATATTGGCAAAAATACTATGTATTGTAAGAAGGACCGACGGAAAAAAATCATGCCTGCTTATTTTTTTTCATAGCATGTTTTGAAAAAAAGCTTTTGGGGAAATAAGGACTAAAAGGTACCTGTAATTTGATTGGCTGTAGTTTAAAGGAAGGCGAGATAGGATTGGTTGACCTAAAACTAAAAATATGTTTGCAGTAGTAAACATAGTAGTTTGGGATTTTGTTTTTTTTAAAGTTTGATTCAAAATAAATGAGTTCATGGTCCCATTGGCCAATGCATTATATATTATCGGAAACGTAGACTGCTCGTTGCCATTTTGAGAAAATTTTCTGTTGAACAAGGAGCGATGAGAGCAGGCTTGTGCTTTTCAAATCTATAGAAAGCAGTCTGGACAGAAGGCAGATCTAAAGTGTGCCATAATTGTTTGCCAGTCATCGTTCACTTGTGTATATTTCATTGAAATTTGTGGTAAGATTGATTTTATTAACATTTTATTTAAAATAAAATTTGAATGTGAGATATTAACATACGACTGTAAGTAAGTGGGTCTATGGCAGACTTAGGCAGAGCCTAGAGATTGATCCATCATATGATAGACTATCAGAGAGGTGTAGAACTACAAGATTATATATGATTGTCATCAAGGAGCATAACACCTCTCCTATTGTATGGGAAAAGATTACTACTGGAATTGCAGAGGCGTTGTAACCATTCTTCTTCTTCTTCCGTCCTTAGCCACCGACCGTCAAAGCAGTCAGTGGCCATTACGCCTAGTGGCGTCTTAGGGCAACAGCAGATAGGTTTTCTTTGCCATTGTTTCCCATCACGCCTATTGGCGTCTTTAGGGCAACGGCAAATCAATCCATTTGCTGTTGTTTCCGTAATCGAAGTGACTGGCAAACGGGTGATCAGCCCGTTGGTGTTGTAACCATTAGGGGAGAGGAATACTGGTATACATTGTCACCTCAAAATATAATGGTGAAATAGGTTGTCATAAAGAGCTGACCCTATTTGTTTGTTTGTACTGTGCCTGTAATTAATTGTGGAATATTATTGTATACTTGTTATAAAGAAGGACGCATAACCTTCTTATTTCAGGGTTTTTGGTACTGACATTAACGTAGTACCAAGCTCTTGGGAACTGATCGATTCCTGACACTGTTTGCATATTTCGGGCACATGCTGGCCGCCATTGCCTTTCAAGAAGTGTAACAGATTGTCCAGCGAGCATATGAAAAGATCTACCGGTGTTATCCTTCAAAGATAAGTGCCTGTTCGGCACCAGGAAACTCAACCTCTAGTTTTAAAATAAAGACTGAATATTAAATTAAAAAAAACTCCACTAGTGTCAAATGAAAATAAAATAAACAATAGGGTGTGATGTTAACCAACAACCTACCATTATATACCAGTATTAACCTAAACTAGAAAACTACATCTACACACGTATATTATAATAACATTTGTATTATGGACAGAAGATCCATTGTGTTATTTAATTGATGTAAATACTTCTTTTGATTTCACTTTTGATTGTCAGTCCTGATTCAAAACAAACTAGAACCAGGACAATAAATTGTAAAAAATTAACGTTTACCCAAAATTCAACCACTGACTTACTTAAGATAGTCTTTTAAAGTGTAGTTTGTATGTGATTGTCGTAGTACTGTTGTGTTGTGTTGTGTTGGATAATAAAATAGTTGTTTATATGTTTAGTTGGTTAATGCAACATTACCCTACATATTCATAACCCTAGACATTACACGTAGTCATCATACATTCTAGTCAAAGAATAATTCTGAATGAGATCATAAAGGTGGTAGCAGAAAGGTACTCTGTAAACTTACCATAATATTGGTTATATTCAGGGACCTTCACAGCTGACCTCATTCAGTACACTAAGAGTACATAACAACAACAATTCTTAACATCAAATCCACCACAGAAATGCAACTTTTAATGTCGAGTCTCCAGTAGCTTCACGATTTTAACCCAGTAACTGTTCTTTATTTACATGTCGTTGGATTTCAGCGGCTGTTATAAGCACTTAAGAATGGCAGTTAGTTGCGTGAGAGAGAGAGAGAGAGAGAGAGAGAGAGAGAGAGAGAGAGAGAGAGAGAGAGAGAGAGAGAGAGATAGTTGAATGAGAGAGTGAATAATTTTACCACCCACACCGGTTCCTGTGTTGTAAAAATAATAGCGTGCAGGTTGAGATGACCGAGACACGGCAAACACTCACTTGGCTAATGCAGCGACTAAGAGAGATCTATGCAAGAGATTACGGGTGAGCGATGGTGTGAGGTGGAATTGGCTGAGAATACGATGTAGTAACGTGAATGAATTTGAATGAACTGGAAACAACATTTCAAACAAAGCATCTAGAACACGTTGCGCTACTTCTGGCGCGGGCTTTGATGCTTTATTTCCTGTCTTATTTTTACAATTTTAAACAAAAGGTCTGTAAAGTAGTTTGTGGTTACTTCGAATCGTGTTCACAAAATCCAAATACTGTATAAGTGCACGTTTGAGTTGTGCCTCATTAATAAAGCATGCGTCACGGCCACTCCTTTGTTGTAAACAAGGTTCTGACGCACACTGTTGCGCATGTGTGAAAGTAACTCCCACAGTTGTATTTTTAATCCACTACTGTGCCTGGGTTATTAATTTTTTTCTCACGGAATTCACTTGTGATGGCCTGCTTTCGGACATAGAGGACACTTATAATAGGTTTATGTACGAGCGTTTTTCATCGCAGAACAGAGCAGTAGAATTGTCACATCTTCCCTTTTTTTCCTCCCATATCCCTCTCTTGCACGCACGCACACACACACACACCACACCACCACCCCCGTTGTTTGCATCAGTTTCAAAAAGTAAACAGCATAATTGTCACTTTCCGAATTGAACCATCAAATCCTCGACCTCTGGTTCTTGCAGTGTCGTATGAACATGCGTAGGCAGTCATGTCATGTCACGACCTTTTGTTGCCAGATTTTCTCGGCATTGTAGTTACAGTATTGTTTTTTGGCAATAGGCATAAATAAATAAAAGCTGTCTGCTATTGTTGTTGGCTTTAGGCATAAATAACTACTAGCTGTCTCGAGTCTTGTAGTGTCGCATTCTTGAAGTTAGCAATAGAAGAAAATATATAAATAAGACGGCTATAGGATTTCCTTTGTTTCCATAAAACGTAATACCGGCTAGGTCACAGTGGTACAAGGGTTTTAAAAATGGTAAAAGGTAGTCCCATAGCATAAACTGCCTTAGGGGAGTGAAGTGCCAGAGACTTCACCATACTAGGTTCTAACTTTTTTAAAACATGGGATGACCAGATCCCTCCCTCGCTGCCTTTGCCTTCATTAACTCAAGAGCAGTGATGTACCCATTTACAGCTGGGTAGACGTGCGTGGCATTACCAGGGTTCGATCACGGAACATCAACGCTTGACCTAGTATTGTGAAGTCTCTAACACTTCTTTCCCCTACGGCAGTTTATGCTGTGGTACTGCCTATACCTGTTTTAGTTATACATAACACTGTTTTATACAGTTTCAATTAGCTTCTTTTTTCCCGACTCCCCAAGGAGCATAAGCCTTCAACAAACTTATACCAAGTCTTCCTGTCCAGTGCTATCTAATTCAACTTCTTTCCATGTCTTCTTTATACCCTTCATGTCCGTCTCCAGTTCTCTTCTCCATGTGTTCTGTGGTCTTCCTCTACCTCTTACCCAAGAACAAAGACTGTCTGGTAATGCTATCCATCTATAACCCACAGTCGGTGTCATGACCACAGCTCCGATGTGCATACGTCAGTTGACGCCTATAACCCACAGTCGGTGTCATGACCACAGCTCCGATGTGCATACGTCAGTTGACGCCTATAACCCACAGTCGGTGTCATGACCACAGCTCTCAAGTGCATACGTCACTTGACGCCTATAACCCACAGTATGTGTCATGACCACAGCTCTCAAGTGCATACGTCACTTGACGCCTATAACCCACAGTCGGTGTCATGACCACAGCTCCGATGTACATACGTCACTTGACGCCTATAACCCACAGTCGGTGTCGTGACCCCAGCTCTGATTTACAATTGTAGAGAACGAACCACCAGCACACCTAAATATCTGTTAACAGTCAGCAGTGTAAACTTAATTGCTAAATTAAAATGAAGTTATTTTTCTGCTCCGGTTAACTGTAATATGTGGAATATTTTACTTATGGGCTTCCTGTGTTATTCTTTATAATGTTATGTCTTTGCTTTCTACAAGTACGCACTGTTTATAATTAGTTTCTGGTTTTATTTTACTGATCATTTTTGCATTGATAGTTCTTAATAATATATTGGTCATGTGGATCTTAAGACTAATTGTGTTCTAGTCTTCGCATTCGGTGGTGCCTGATCTGTTTGCTAGAGCTGTGCTTTTGGCAGATCGCCATGTGTGTGTTGTCTGTCATTGGTGTTGTTATTGTGTTTCCAGAAACTCCAACATCGTCGGTTTCTTTCTTTAATTTTATCTGGTCCTTGTGCCATTTGTTCCCCTACTCTTCACGTGGCGCATAGTGTCTTCAGCTTCTGCAACCAGTCTCGATGGTCCTTTATAGTTATCGTTGATGTCTAAGTTATGATTTTTTGACATCACAAAGTTGTTTGACGAACGCTGTTCAGTTGTCCTTTTGTATTTGTTTTGGTTTCAATCATGCAGTGGCTAATTGTGTTTTTCTGCCTATTCGCTCAAGTTTTTCACATTCTTTTTCTTTCTCGTTGCTTCTTGTGTTAATTAATTGTAAAATTAAATATGCCATTAATATTTTTCGTTCTAGTCCTTTGTTATTGTTGTTACTTTCTTCTTGATGTTTGATGTATAGATTCCTTCAGCGTTTCTCACTGATCGCTTGCTGTGTTGTATAATTATTATTAGCAAATTGGTTATTATATCTGGGGGTGTAAATTATGCATACAGCTGCAGAGCTAACTGGTAGTCAAAGTAGCGGAAACCTGATGGATGAAGTAGAACACACAATTTTTCAGTGTACCCTGTACATAGAACACGTTTGTAACATGATTTTTTTTAAAAGTATTAATAATTAGCCGTTTTAATTTCAGTTTTATGATAAAGTGAAACTTGAATGATCTCATCAAAAAAGTGGAGGAAGTTGGCATTAGATACAGTGTGCACAAGTTGTTGGGAGGGGGGAGTTTTTAAACGGAAAGAAGTGTAGCTGTTGGTTGAGGCATGACCTAGATATAGTGTGCAAAAATATATTTATGTCACTGACAATCCGACTTTCCGGAACAGCCGTTGAAGGAATTATAAGCACAGTTTTAGATTAGGAGATGCGGACGCCCTGTAGCTAATTTAAACATTCCCGAGTCAGTTTTATTAGCGGTGGTGATCAAGGAGCTTTTCATTTTTGTGGCCGCACTTCCTCATCGTCTTGCTGTGCCCACAAAGAATGCAGCAGTGTAGGCCTGTCAGCGAGCGTACCTGTGGTGTTCGTTTATCACGATTCAAGTTCTTTGCGTGCATTGTTCTAACTGGTTATAGTTGCGCTTGAACGAATGTATCCAAATAAAAATGCCCATCCCCCAATTGGCGCAGTGCCACATAACTTGCATTGGCTTGAAATTTCTGTCTTGTCGTACACTGAGAATCATTCATGGAATTTACTACTGCTGTGTACGCGCGCTTTTAAAATCAGTTTTTCTTTAAAGCAGCCATGCACGATCTAAAATTTACGCACAATATCCTTGTAGCCTATACAATTTCTTCTAATGTTAAACCTAGTATATCAATACAATCTCATGTACCCACACTTATCTAATCATCTAAGTAAGATTATATGTTGGTCCATTAATACTTACTTACTTAGTCGTTCCCCTTCTACCGTGAGGTGTAGAGGTTTGGAAGAGAGAGCGCCAGACCATTCTATCAGCTGTCTTCTTCCTGGCCTGGTTCCATTCTAGTCCTCGGTCCTTCAAAGATTGTCTAATGTTGTCCTCCCAGCGGACTCTGGGTCGTCCTGGAGGTCTGGATCCCTGGCTCTTTGTTTCCCATGCTTGTCGTGGTAGCCGATCTTCTCCCATTCTGCAGACATGGCCAAACCATCTTAGTTGGGACTGTTCTATTTGGGTCTGCAGCGGATGGGATTTTAAACCTTGACGGATCGTCTGGTTGCGGACCATGTCTCTTCTTGTTACTTCAACCACTTTCCTCAGATACCTCATTTCTGAGGTTTGGATCTGGCTTTTGTGGGTTGTAGTCATTGCCCACGACTCGCATCCATATGTCAAGACTGGGACATAGGTGGAGCGGTATACAGCCATCTTCGTTTTCTTACCAACCTCTTTCTTGCTGAGGAATCCACGATTTATGGCCTGAAAAAGTCTCCCAGCCGCTGCTTTTCGAGTGGCCAACTCTTCTTTGATGCCTCCCTTTCGGTCTATAATAGTTCCGAGATATTTAAAGTGGTCGACCTGCTCCAGGACCTGTTCTCCCAACTTAATCTGATGTTTTCTTTCTTCTCGTGATATCACCATGGATTTTGTTTTAGAGCTGCTTATGACCATCCCTCTCTTCTCCAGCTCTTCCTTCCAGACTTGCAGGTTGGATTGGAGATGTGCCTCTGATTTAGCAATCAGGGCAACATCATCAGCAAATGCCAGCTCCGAAATATAGACCTGTCTCATCTTCCAGTACCCCACTGAATACTTTCTTGTTCTCTCCTTACATGCCTTGATGACATCGTCCATAAGGAGTATGAAGAGGTAAGGTGATAGGATATCACCTTGTCTTACACCAGTGGTGGTCCTGAACTCTTCTGACTTATGGTTTGCTGTCCTCACATAATTTCTGCAAGACTTGTAGAAGCTCTGTATAGCATGAATCAGAGGTGCTGGAATATTCTTCCTTGCCAAACAGTCCCAAAGTTTGCTCCAGGGGACCCTGTCAAACGCCTTTTCCAGATCTATGAAACAAAGATGGATCTCACTCTTATACTCAAGGGCCTTTTCACTCAGCTGTCTGAGTGTGAAGATTAGGTCTTGAGTACTTTGGTTTGCTCGGAATCCACACTGGACCTCATCCAATTGTGGCTCAGCTAGGCGTCGGAGTCTCTGCTCTAGGATTCTAGAGTAGATTTTACCAGGGACACTGAGAAGGGATATGCCTCTATGGTTTCCACATTGTCGATTGTCACCCTTTTTGAAAATTGGTGTTATGATGGCAATCTCCCAATCCTTTGGTATGGTCTTGTTGCACCATGCTGCCTGTAGGACCTTTAAGAGTAATAGGTCGCCTGATGCTCCCATGTACTTAACCATTTCTGGTGTTATACCATCATGCCCTGCTGCTTTGCCCATCTTGATTTTCTCTAGTGCTGCCCTCAGTTCTTCCATCTTTATGTCATCTTCACCATCATTGGTTTCCTCTTCTGTGCTAGTGGTTATCATTTCTGATGCTTCATCATGCTCACCATCCAGGAGTTCTGAGAAATATTCTTTCCATCTTTCCATTACTTCCTTCGGGGCAGTAAGCAATTTGCCTTGCTTGTCCTTTATAAATTTGAGAGGGCATTGTTTTTCTTTCCTCATGTTCTTTAGGGTCTTATAGAACAATTTCTGGTTTTCTTGTGCATCTTTTTCTATCTTTTCTCCAAATTCATCCCAGGATTTCTGTTTTGCTGCTAGCACTTTGTTCTTTGCTTCTGTTCTGAGTGTCACATATTCTCTATATTTTTCCATTTGTCCTGTTGTGATTTTAGCTCCTAAGTATTGTTTCCATGCCATTTTCTTCTCTCTTATTTTCTCTTTGACTTCCTCTGTCCACCAAGGTGTCCTCTTTCTCTGGTTCCCAAGTCGGACTTCACCGCATGCTTCTGCAGCAGCTGTCTTTATGATATCCTTGAATTTATTCCAGAGGGTTTCCAAGTCATCAGGTCGTTCTTCTGTGTTGCTCACTGCTGTAGCAATAAGCCCCTGATATCTGGTCTTAATTTCTGGCTCTCTCAGCTTGTAGGTCCTAATGCTCATTTCTCCTGCTCGTTTACTTGGTTTCTTGCGTAATGTTGGGCAGTTCCTAGGCTGAGCAACTCTTTCAGTTGTTCGTTTGATTGTTAGCAGGTAGTGATCACTTCCAATCTCTGGCCCCCTCCAGACTCTTGCATCTCGGACATATCTGAATGAGCTTCTCCGAACAATGGCATAGTCGATCACTGACTTCTCATTCTTGGTTGGTTCACATCTAGTGTATGCATGTATGCGCTTATGGGAGAACTTTGTGTTTGTAATGATCAGATTCTGCTCACTGCAGAATCTAAGGAGTCGCTTTCCATTGTCATTGAGAGTATCTTCTCCATATCTTCCGATAACTCCACCCCATCTAGCATGGTCATTTCCAACTCTGGCATTAAAATCTCCGAGCATAATAACTTCATCTAGGCAGTCATCCACTGTCCTTTGAAGCAGCTCGAAGAATTCCTCCTTGACCTCTGCTCTCTCATCCTCATTTGGCCCATACACTATGACCAGGTTGACTATGGTTTCTCCTTCTTTTAGTTTTACAACCATAATGCGCTCCAAGACAAAGTTCCATCCCTTGATACTATCTTTTTGATTTTGGGCCACAATGCATCCCACGCCCCCCTTTAGCCCTTTCAGATATGGGTACACCACTGTAGAGCAACATGTTGCCATCGAGATCCATGACTCCTTGTCCTTTTTTCTTCGTTTTTGTTATAGCCAGGATTTCTAGTTTTGCTTTCTTCATCTCTTCCACCAGCTCCTCTTCCTTCCCATTTATACTTCTTGTGTTCCACGTTCCATAAGTCGTAGTCCGTAGTCCGTTCCAGTTCGTCGCCTTTAGAATCAGTCCGGTTTTCTCTCTTGTAGTTCGCGTAATCATGATTTAAAGCAAACAGGTGATTGGCCTGTTGTGCCTTTGCATGGTGGAGGGGCTGCCTCCTTACGGCCTCCATGCAGGCCGCCCTCCTCCTTTTTCATCCAGGCTTGGGACCGGCATTGGCGGAGTTTGGTCCATTAATTATAATAACAAAGTTGTTTCCTTAGCCTTGCTAACTTTTAAAATTTTTTAAACGCAGCATAGTTTTGTATGTAAATGTATCCATTTATTACACCCTTTAAAAAACAGACGTTGTTATTTCTCCCTTTGTTTTAGCCTGCATATCTTTCAAAAGTTCAAGGAAATTAACTCTTTTTTTTTTAACTTAATATAACATAACATAATGATAAACAGTTGACACTGCATTAAGCTCCAGGGCCCAACAATGAAGAAGCAAAGAATAATGAAGCATATCATTGCAGGTAACTCCGCCTAGGCCGGTCCCAAGCCCGGCTGAAAAAGGAGGAGGGCGGCCTGCATGGAGGCCGTAAGGAGGCAGCCCCTCCACCATGCAAAGGCACAACAGGCCAATCACCTGTTTGCTTTAAACTATGATTACGAGTAATATAAGAGAGAAAACCGGACTGATTCTAAAGGTGACGAACTGGAACGGACTACGACTTATGGAACTTGGAACACAAGAAATATAAATGGGAAAGAAGAGGAGCTGGTGGAAGAGATGAGGAAAGCAAAACTAGAAATCCTGGCTATTACGGAAACAAAGAAAAAGGGACAAGGAGTCATGGATCTCGATGGCAACACGCTGCTATACAGTGGTGTACCCACATCTGAAAGAGCTAAAGGGGGCGTGGGTTGCATTGTGGCCAAAAACCAGAAAGATAGTATCAAGGGATGGAACTTTGTCTCTGAGCGCATTATGGTTGTAAAACTAAAAGAAGGAGAAACCATAGTCAACCTGGTCATAGTGTATGGGCCAAATGAGGATGAGAGAGCAGAGATCAAGGAGGAATTCTTTGAGCTGCTTCAAAGGACAGTGGATGACTGCCTAGATGAAATTATCACGCTCAGAGATTTCAATGCCAGAGTTGGAAATGACCATGCAAGATGGGGTGGAGTTATCGGAAGATATGGAGAAGATACTCTCAATGACAATGGAAAGCGACTCCTTAGATTCTGCAGTGAGCAGAATCTGATCATTACCAACACAAAGTTCCCCCATAAGCGCATACATGCATACACTAGGTGTGAACCAACAAAGAATGAGAAGTCAGTGATCGACTGTGCCATTGTTAGGAGGAACTCATTCAAATATGTCCAGGATGCTAAAGTCTGGAGGGGGCCAGAGATTGGAAGTGATCACTACCTGCTTACAATCAAAAGAACTACTGAAAGAGTTGCTCAGCCTAGGATCTGCCCAGCATCATGCAAGAAACCAAGTAAACGAATGGAAGAAATGAGCATTAAGACCTACAAGCTGAGAGAGCCAGAAATTAAGACCAGATATCAGGGGCTTATTGCTACAGCGGTGAGAAACACAGAACAACAACCTGATGACTTGGAAACCCTGTGGCTTAAATTCAAGGACATCATAAAGACAGCTGCTGCAGAAGCATGTGGTGAAGTCCGACTTGGGAACAAGAGAAAGAGGACACCTTGGTGGACAGAGGAAGTCAAAGAGAAAATAAGAGAGAAGAAAATGGCATGGAAACAATACTTAGGAGCTAAAAACACAGCAGGACAAATAGAGAAATGTAGAGAATTTGTGATACTCAGAACAGAAGCAAAGAACAAGGTGCTAGCAGCAAAACAGAAGTCCTGGGAAGAATTTGGAGAAAAGCTAGAAAAAGATGCGCAAGAAAACCAGAAATTGTTCTATAAGACCCTAAAGAACATGAGGAAGGAAAAACAATGCCCTCTCAAATTTATAAAGGACAAGCAAGGCAAATTGCTTACTGCCCCGAAGGAAGTAATGGAAAGATGGAAAGAATATTTCTCAGAACTCCTTGATGGTGAGCAAGGTCAAGCATCAGAAATGATAACCACTAGCACAGAAGAGGAAACAAATGGTGATGAAGATGACATAAAGATGGAAGAACTGAAGGCAGCACTGGAGGCAGCACTGGAGAAAATCAAGGTGGGCAAAGCAGCAGGGCATGATGGTATAACACCAGAAATGGTTAAGTACATGGGAGCATCAGGCGACCTATTACTCTTAAGGGTCCTACAGGCAGCGTGGTGCAACAAGACCATACCAAAGGACTGGGAGATTGCCATCATAACACCAATTTTCAAAAAGGGTGACAATTGACAATGTGGAAACCATAGAGGCATATCCCTTCTCAGTGTCCCTAGTAAAATCTACTCTAGAATCCTAGAGCAGAGACTCCGACGCCTAGCTGAGCCACAATTGGATGAGGTCCAGTGCGGATTCCGAGCAAACCGAAGTACTCAAGACCTAATCTTCACACTCAGACAGCTGAGTGAAAAGGCCCTTGAGTATAAGAGTGAGATCAATCTTTGTTTCATAGATCTGGAAAAGGCATTTGACAGGGTCCCCTGGAGCAAACTTTGGGACTGTTTAGCAAGGAAGAACATTCCAGCACCTCTGATTCGTGCTATACAGAGCTTCTACAAGTCTTGCAGAAATTATGTGAGGACAGCAAACCATAAGTCAGAAGAGTTCAGGACCACCACTGGTGTAAGACAAGGTGATATCCTGTCACCTTATCTTTTCATACTCCTCATGGACGATGTTATCAAGTCATGTAAGGAGAGAACAAGAAAGTATTCAGTGGGGTACTGGAAGATGAGACAGGTATGTATTTCAGAGCTGGCATTTGCTGATGATGTTGCCCTAATTGCTAAATCAGAGGCACATCTCCAATCCAACCTGCAAGTCTGGAAGGAAGAGCTGGAGAAGAGAGGGATGGTCATAAGTAGCTCTAAAACAAAATCCATGGTGATATCACGAGAAGAAAGAAGACATCAGATTAAGCTGGGAGAACAGGTCCTGGAGCAGGTCGACCACTTTAAATATCTCGGAGCTATTATAGACCGAAAGGGAGGCATCAAAGAAGAGTTGGCCACTCGAAAAGCAGCAGCTGGCAGACTTTTTCAGGCCATAAATCGAGGATTCCTCAGCAAGAGAGAGGTTGGTAAGAAAACGAAGATGGCTATATACCGCTCCACCTATGTCCCAGTCTTGACATATGGATGTGAGTCGTGGGCAATGACTACAACCCATAAAAGCCAGATCCAAACCGCAGAAATGAGGTATCTGAGGAAGGTGGTTGAAGTAACAAGAAGAGACATGGTCCGCAACCAGACGATACATCAAGGCCTAAAATCCCACCCCCTGTAGACCCAAGTAGAACAGTCCCAACTAAGATGGTTTGGCCATGTCTGCAGAATGGGAGAAGATCAGCTACCATGATAAGCATGGGAAACAAAGAGCAAGGGATCCAGACCCCCAGGATGACCCAGAGTCCGCTGGGAGGACAACATTAGACAATCTTTGAAGGACCGAGGACTAGAATGGAACCAGCCAGGAGGAAGACAGCCGATAGGATAGTCTGGTGCTCTCTCTTCCAAACCTCTACACCTCACGGTAGAAGGGGAACGACTAAGTAAGTAAGTATCATTACAGGTGACCATTATCATGTAAAACAGATTAGGCTACTGGTTGAAATGAAGGACAGTGGGCCATCTGTTCGATAGGACCTTAAAATAGAATTTAGAGACACTGTAAACAGGGGTAATGGTTAGGGTCAGGTTTAGGTATCCTAATCCTAAACGACATTGGCAACTTACTCTGATGACATCAAAGAAGACAGCCCATTATGCTTCATGTCAACCCATATTACTAAAAAAAAAACCACCACTGCAAGTGCATATGGAGTAGTTTGTCAGAGACTTCATTCTAGGAGCTCACCTCCAGCTGTGGCCACAGGATCCTCTAGGAGCTCACCTCCAGCTGTGGCCACAGGATCCTCTAGGAGTGGAAAAAAAAAGGAAAAGAGAGTTTATATTTTTCAGTATTTCAAAAATATGCTTTAAATGTGTTCTATAAAGTTGCAGGAGAGAGAGCATCAGAAACAGTCAGCTGGGACAATACAACAAGAGCTGTTCGAACAATAGATAAGATTAAGGGAGGTAGTTGTGATGCAATCAGACAATCCCCTTTAGCTGCCCAAGAAGCATAGGCCCACAACAAACACATGTCAAGTCCTCCTGTCACATGCCTTCAGCTCAGGCTCTATGTTTTGATTTGGATACAGCACTAATGAAAATTATCTTAAAGATAACTCGCTGGGCAGTAATGGAATATACAGGAACGTCAACCCTGGTGGATTAAACAAATGCATCTTAAGATAAGCAGAGAGAAGATGAATGAGAGACAGTAAAATTGATTCATACATATTAGTAATTTTAATTTTTTTTTTCATAATGGTAAATTTAGCCCCCTTTGTTGTCAACTTGGTCAGTGTGACCTCAGGTCTTTAAAATATAGTTCACCAATTAACTTGGCCAATAGTTTGATCAGTTTGCCCTGGTGTAAATTACAGCATTATCAGTCTTTGAAATATTCTACTAAGCTCAGCATTTTTAGTTTACACTGCTGTGGGATAATGTCCTTCCAAAAATTGCAATAATGTAGTCAACACTTGCACCTGTGAGTTGATAAACTTTGGAATTTGTTCAAATCTTTGTTTGTTGTTGTGTTTGTTGTTTTTTAAGCCTTATGCTAATATTCCTGTAAAATCCTTTTTTTTTTCAAATGTAAGTCATATTGATTTTGAAAATGATATTCTTTCTTTTAAAATTTATCTTCCAGCACTTCAACCACTTTCTGTCGGGTCAGCCAGAAAAAGGCTTGCTTGGAGAGCTGAAGAAGTTAAATGAATACCTTGAAAGTCAAGAGACCAAATTCCTGGTAGACAATGTGCTATCTTTTGCTGACTGTCATCTCCTGCCCCGGTTACAGCACATACGAGTTGCAGGCAAAGTATGTAGTTTGTGTAACATCTGCAACCCTGTTCTTTCGATGTAATGAATTATTATTTCCATTTCTGTTACCAACTGCTTGTGTTGTGTAGCTTACTTGTGTGCTTGATGGGTGGTGCTGAACCCAGTACATTTACTGTGGCCTGGTATGCTGTCATGTTGCTACATTAAGATGTGTATTACCCCCGTCTGTCCATCTTCTCTAGTGTCATTCTCTGTTGAAGGCCACTTTTATTTTAAGGTTACATATTCATACTCACCCATGTGTTACCGGGGCCCAAAAGGGGAGCAAAGAATAGTAACACTGTACCCTACCATGCACGTCGTAAAAAGCGACTAAGGAGGTGTAACTGTCTTTTTTTCTTGTTGAGGTGATCACTGGCCCAAGACAGTATACATGTTGTTAGATGTGTAGTGCGAGCGTATGATGAATTGAGTGTGGGTGCGAATGAAGACGCGAATGTGTTTAGGCTCGTATAGATGTAGATCCTGCAACCCATACTCTCACATGCAGTAATCAAGGATGCTTTGACACTGCAGGCATGTTTCAAGACATTTATTGACGGGAACACACATAATATCAACAGGAACAGTCAGTGTAACAAGGTCATGCTGACCTGACATCGATAGGTATACATTTGGCATTCAAAAAGGTAAACATCAGAATAGACGTGCATGGTCAATAGCAAAGTTCTTCAATAATGACAGTTCGTAGCGTCGCCCTTGGCGTCTCTGACTAAACGCGTCAGATGCCTTAGTTACCTTGACACACAGGTGCAACTTGGCACTCCCTGCCAATTGCACATAACAGGCTGTAGTATAATAGCCGGAAGCACAGGCCTCGTCCTAACGTCGGCCGTGTACTTCTGTTAAATAGGTTATCATCAACCCTGCAGTAATACTTATTGTAGGTAGAAGTTCCGCCAATCTGCGGCTCCCACAATATATCTTCGTCACTGGATTTCTGGACAATATAAGACTAACAGTCTTGGATGGCTACCTCGAGCACAAATATATATAAGTTCTGAAATGGCGGATCAGTGAGCTGCTGTTCACCCTAGGTAATCCTGTACATGTTCTGCCACCGAAAAGCGTAATAATGCATAAAGGTCGGTATTACCTGGTAAATGAATCCTCAGAACTACACAAGGAATTCTGTCGTCATCCCGACGCACAGAGATTCACTGGGGAAAACTGCCATAGCAGTTACTTCGAAGATTCTCCCCGAAAAACAATGGACTCTTGGTCCCTTCAGAAAAACAGGACCTCCCGGCTTCCCGGAAGTATATCTCACTCCCGCTTAAAAAACCTTCCCATAGGCCTACGCCCGAACTGACAACCTCTGACCCTAAAGGTCAAACACAATGAATGAATAAACAAGGGAAGACAACCCCTAATCAACCTGACATCGCAGGTAAAGACACAATTATACTTATGATACAAACATAAGCAAATAACTTGACAGATGACTCCGTCGAAAATGACAGCAACATTACTACCACCCCCCTGTAAAAAAAAAAAAATGCAATTTTTTTTTTTTTAATATGTTCATGAGCAAGATAGCACCAGTATCACTTCTGTGCTCATGCAAACAATGAACCTAATATCAGGTACAATAGAAGAGGGTACAAATCATCTCCCAACATAGGAGAAAATATTTCCTTTAAGCCAAACAAACTAAGGGATACCATTCAAGAAACCTAAGTTGCTGGCAATACCAATCATATATCAAACATTACTAAATAATATAATCATAGCAATATACAAATGTCAATGCTATTTTAGCAACATATCACTGATGGATGGACAAAATGAAATTTGTTAAATTATCTAAACATCATCCAAATACATTTGTATTACAACATATTATGATATTAAGGACAGACCTAAGTCTGAAAGTATATCAGGAAAAACTAGGACACAAGATTTAACTGGAATCATGTGGGCATCTAGACAATATGTCCGCCATCACATTATCCGAACCACGGATAGCTCGCACCGTGAAATGGAAAGGCTGAAGAGCAATAGCATAACGAGTAGATCTCGAGCTCTTCAAATCCTTACTTTGCATAGCCGTAAGAGCTTTTTGGTCGGTTTCCATAAAGAAATGCGCGCCCAGAAGGAACCTTTGTAGCTTAAGAATGGACCAAACCATAGCCAACAATTCACGGTCCAAAACCGAGTAATTCCTTTCTGCCGCATTCAGCTTCCTAGAAATATACATTACAGGATGCAGAGTTCCTGAATATTCCTGCATTAGTGCCGCTCCAATGCCAGTGGAAGAGGCATCACTACGAAGGACAAAAGTCTTATCAATCGTCGGTAGTCTTAAGATAGGATGAGATGAGAACAAATTCTTAACCTGATCCAATGAAGATTGGCATTCTCGGGACCAACGCACCATATTAGGAGAACCTTTTTTCAATAACGTTGAAAGTGGTGCCATAATGGAGGACAGATTCTCAATGAATCTTCCATAGAATTGTATCAATCCCAAGAGACTACGCACTTGCTTTTTTGTCTTCGGAACCGAGATATTTAATATCTTTGAAATGTTTTGGTCCTCTGTCTTCAACAGACCATGACCAACTCGATGACCTAGGAAGGAAATTTCACTAAACCCAACAAAAGCTTTAGAGGGTTTAGCAGTCAAACTATGCTCACGTAGAGTAGATAGCAATTCCTTCAGACCCACATAGTGTTCTTCCCAAGTATCGCTGAAAAGACAGATGTCGTCTAAATATGCAATGACATCTGCACGATCTGATAGAATTCGTCGCATCATGCGCACGAAAGTCGCTGGGGCATTCATAAGCCCGAAAGGCATAAAATTTCATTGAAACAGACCCCTAGGTGTCGAAAAAGCAGTGAGAGGTTTGGCGTGTTCCGTCAGTGGGACTTGCCAATAACCTTTCGACAAGTCTAGTTTAGTAAAGAATTTAGCTTTAGAAAGTCTAATAAGTAGATCATCTAATAACGGCATAGGTTCAGCATCGAACTTCGTAACTTGATTTAATTTGCGATAATCAACGCAAAGACGTATGTTATTGTCTTTCTTTCGAACAATAACTATCGACGAAGAATAAGCTGAAGTGGATGGTTCAATTATTTGTAGTTGAATCATTTCATCCAATTCTTTCTCGACTTGTGCTTGAAAATGAATAGGTATTGGGTATGGTCTTACTCTGATCGGATTACGATCAGTAAGTATGATGTCATGTTCTATGACATCTGTGTGTCCAGGAATGTCGGTAAGGACATCCTGATATGATTGTAACGTAGAGGATACTTGACGCTGTTCCTCAAAAGACAAGTTGGAAGAGACTGTAACGTCTCTCCACGATTCCGTTGAAGTAAGTGGAATCGCAGGAAGAGGTAAGTTCACGTCAGAAAAAATAGTTTCCTCATCCTGTATAACAGACAGGGATGAGATGTGACCATGTTGAACTGGAGAGTCGTCCGTCGCCTGGAAAATAGGCTGTAAATAGTCTGGACGTTCAATAAACTCTGTTAACATATTTATATGGAAGGTTTTATGCCTTCCATCCACATCGACAATATAGTCGACATCAGAAATTTTCGAGACTATAGTGTATGGACCCTTCCAAGAAATGAGAAGTCTATTCTCTCTTGAGGGCAGTAAGACATATGCTTTGTCTCCAGGACAAAGTTGACGTAGGCGTCTTTTCTTATTAGCAAATCGCCTAGCTTTTTCTTTCGCAAATTCGGAAGATGAAGTTGCTAACCTGCACGATTCGATAATCTTTTCTCTAAGAGCTATAACATATTCATATGACGATTGTGTATCATCGTCAATATTATCGGAAGTTATCAAATCGTGTAACAAGGACATTGGCCCGCGCGGTTGCGCGCCAAAGACAAGTTCGAAAAAAGAAAACCCTGTATGCTCGTTGGGAACCTCTCTATAGGCAAAGAGGACTGCAGGTAAAACCCTGTCCCAATCTTCAGGATGATCCTCCGTTATCTTGCCAAGTAAGTTCTTTAGTGTCCTGTTAAGACGTTCTACCAATCCATTGGACATTGGATGATAAATACTACTGAGAGACCTTTTAATGTCTAGCGTAGCCATTACCTGAGACATAACGTCCGAAATTAACTGAGTGCCGTGATCCGACAGTATTTCTCCGGGGAATCCCAGACGAGAAAATACGAGCCAAAGAGCATCAGCGATATCGACAGTTGATATGCTCTTCAGAGGAATAGCCTCTGGCCAACGCGTGCACATGTCCACGCAAGTGAGGATAAATTGGTGTCCTCTGGCTGACTTAATTTTGAACGGACCAATGATGTCTATAGCCATTTTCTGAAACGGCCGAATCGGAATATCTGCAGCCTGAATAGGAGCAGCATGTCTCGGACCCCTAGACTTGACCTCTTGACAAATTTTGCAAGATCGGCAATAAATTCGGATGTCTTTATTCACGAATGGCCAAAAGAATGACGCAAGGACTCTAGTTTTAGTTCTGGAAAAACCCATGTGTCCAGCACACTGAGAATCGTGTGCATGCCGAAGAATTAAGGCTCTCATACACTTAGGCACAAGAATTTGCGAGTGCATAGACTTGTCCGAGTGTTGTACCATTCGTACCAATATACCATTCTTCATAGTGATATACGATTTGTGATTCGTATTTTGATTGGGATCCCCTTTCTTTGCAAGAAGGAAGTATTTCTTCAAAGAAGGATCCTCTTCTTGACGTTTAACAAACGAGTCATGGGAAATCACCAAGTGCTCGTCTTGGCTATCAACTTCATTACTATTATCAGATGAAGTTGGGGGATTAAGAGCTTGAGCTCTTGTCACCACTGCATTGACCGTTTGAATGTTTTATTCTTCCCAACTAGAAATTTGTTGCGGGGCGCATTCCTTAACCCCATGAATACGACCGATTATAAGATCCGCAATAGGATTAGGAAGAAGACATGCATGGACATCTCCTGTGAAGAAAGGAGTGTCAATCCTAATAATAGCAGTAGGATAGCTTTCCATAGTACCACCAAATGTAACACATTTGATTGTTTTTCCAGTGGCACAGCAAGGATCTATCAGAGACTCCTTAACCCCGACGGTAGTACATCCCGAATCGAAAAGTACTGAGACTAGCCTATCATTTATTAGACCTTTATCTAAGATGAGAGATCCTCTCCCATCATGCGCAACTGTAGCAGGTAGAGCAGGAAGAGGGTGACCACAACTTAGCGTAGATACAGTTGATGAGTCAAACAATGTTAAGCATTGGGGGCATTCAGTTGCTCTCCCAAAATCGAAAGCACAACCAGTGATAGCCCTAGAGTTACCACTATCATTTACTGTATTACAGGCTCCATCAAACTCTTGTTGCGCAGAGTTTGCCTGTTGGTAAGGTCTTTTTTTGTTAAACCTAGGTCTACCTCGATTATCATTTCCCCTGTAATTATTTCGACTATCATTTCCCCTGTAATTGTTATCATATTGCCTATTGTAATCATCATTCCGGTTTGAATCCCGGTTTCTAAATTCACCATCGTCATAATCTTGACGTCGAGAATGATTACCTCGAAAATTTGAATAGTTATTATTTGGATAGCCTTTACGAAAGTGTCTCAAATTATTACCACTAAAATTACGAGAACTACCATCTTGTCTCCACTGCATAGACGAAGAACCATCATGTGTTGGATTACTCCGCTTCTGAGTGTAATTTTGATTACTTCCCCTATTCCAATTTTGTTGAGCACCCTGAAATTTTTTTCTGAAATTAGGGCCATATGGTGTTGCCGAAGCAGCTGGCAACCCTTCTTTCACTTTAGAATTGCTAACTGTCGCATGGGGATGTGCTGTGGCATACTGACAACAGTATTCCTCCATTTCTTTTAAGTTTTTAGGCTTACGCTCATGAAGGAATGCAAGAAAAGAATCATTAACAGATGACAAAACCTTATCTCGCAATAATAAGTCCATTAGACCTTCATATGTTTTCTCAATCTGAGACAACTCAACCCATCGTGTAAATGTACGACGTATCTTTGTAACAAAATCAGAGAAATCTACTCCATTTTCTGGCAACATTGTCCTAAAACGAAGACGATAGTCTTCTTGTTTTAATTGGTATTTTTTTAGCAATGCTGCCCTGACAACATCATAATTAGTCCTCTCATGTTCGTCTATTGACATAAGAGTAGTCACTGTGTCACCTGTAAAAAATGGCATCAGTTGTTCAACATATTTTTCCTTTTTTATGTTATGCGTATCGCACAAAAATTGGAATCTATCTAGATAATCTGCTACGTCATCCTTTAAAGGATTGAAATGAGGCAATTTAATCCTACTAACAAACTCCTTTGTCGTACTCGAAGTTGTTTGCTGAGCACCCGTACTCGCCAATTTCAATTTCTCTAACTCCAAAATTGCGAGTTTTTCATCAAGTTCCATCTTCTGTTTTCTTTCCTCATGTTCCATTTTTCTAATTTCAGCCTCAGCAGCAGCTTGAAGTTTTTTTTCCTCTGCAGCAGCTTGAAGTTTTTTTTCCTCTGCAGCAGCTTGAGCTTGAATTTTTTTGTCTTCCATTTCCATCTGGAATTTTCTTTCATCAGCTGCAGCTTGAGCTTTCCTCTCCTCAGCAGCAGCTTGAGCTTTTCTCTCCTCAGCCTCTCTTTGATACCTTCTTTCTTCAAGTTCTAATCTTCTATTCTCAGCTTCTAGCTTCTTTAGTTCAGCTTCTGCTTTCAATTTAATTTCCTCTTTTTGTTTCTTTTCTTCTGACTTTAATGCAATGGCGAATTGAGCAGATGAATATTCTTCCAATTCTTTACCAGACTTACCAAGGGTCAACCCTTGCTGGATGAAGAAATCCAATGTAGACATTCTGTCTAATGAGATCAGAAACCTGAAAAAAATTAAATAAATTACCTTATCCCACTTCAATGGGAGACAAGTCTGAAATGATAGACTTGTATACTCACTTCACTTTATTTTACTGTCTTAGTCTTAGACAAAGACTTTGTATGTTCCTCTTGTTTATAATGTACCCAAAAAATCACTTGAGTACCTGTGGAAAAAAAAAATTCCCTTATATCCCACTCACTATGGGCACAAGTCTTTTTTATAAAGAACTTGTATAAATATCTTATATAATATTATTTAACAAACTCTATATGAAGAGTCTACCTTATCAATAATATCAAAACATGACCAAGTATGTGTATGTAGACTGTGCATGACAGTAATGTAGTACAACCAAAAAAAAAATACAAAGACAAAAATACAAAACAATACAAATGGCAACACTGTTTTAACCAAAAATGTGTAGAGAAATACACAAGAAAGGAGAGACCTACAGAATACAAACAAAACAAATCGACAATCAAAACTGAAAAACAGACAAAATATTACAAAAACAACGTTAAGTACCATTACATCACAGCTAACATCAATAGCGACCAATTGTCACTAGCAAATTTCCAAATTAAGAAAATTTGCACCTACAGACCGCTTACAGTAAGCCTCGATCAAGTGGCATATTTACCGTAAGACCCACCAACCGAAAAACCCGCAGAAAAATACACCAAAAACAGTAGAAGTGACATAAACATATAGCAATCAATTTCAATGTGTTGCAGAACAAGTTCAGTCACAGCTGAAACTAAAATAAATTTCTTGCTCCTTGCGAACACAGAAACGAAATGTCAAACGCGCACTGAACGTCAAATCCACTGTAACATAAAGTGGTATTCACGAACCAAAGTTACTATGACCTTCTCAAATTAGGGCTTGCACATTGAATGTTTACAATTTCACGTACTGTTTACAGACACTTGACCTCCAACAATGTAGCTTGAATGCTCTGACCTAGAAAAGTCTGTTGTTGAATGAAACGTGTCACAACCCGCAGTACTGTTTACAATAGGAACCCGCCTTCTATGCAGTTATGGTCCACGTAGCAAATGCCTAGTAGTTCACTTCAGTACTTGTCTTGTTATGCTTTATGTAGCATTATAATATAAATGCTCGTACTGTTTATTTGTGTCAACCGTTGATGACCTATATCTGTCCTGTTGTAGCCAAAACTTGCAAGTGTAGAATTAGTGCTGTGTTACGGCTGTCCCGTGTGTAGCTTAGACCCACAGATCAGAAGTGTAATGTGTACTTGTCCTTCTTGTAACTTTCTCGACAAAACTGGAGACATCATACATGTAACAGCCAACCAGGAATGTAAATTTCTGGATCCACAAATGTCAACAATAATGTCAAATGCTCGCTCTGTTCTTTTTAAACCCACAGGTCTGGTCCATCAGAAATGTAAGTTTCTAGGCCACATTGGCGACAAGAAATGTATCATAAGAGCCCACGTAACTGGTCCACCAGAAATGTAACTGTCTTTTTTTCTTGTTGAGGTGATCACTGGCCCAAGACAGTATACATGTTGTTAGATGTGTAGTGCGAGCGTATGATGAATTGAGTGTGGGTGCGAATGAAGACGCGAATGTGTTTAGGCTCGTATAGATGTAGATCCTGCAACCCATACTCTCACATGCAGTAATCAAGGATGCTTTGACACTGCAGGCATGTTTCAAGACATTTATTGACGGGAACACACATAATATCAACAGGAACAGTCAGTGTAACAAGGTCATGCTGACCTGACATCGATAGGTATACATTTGGCATTCAAAAAGGTAAACATCAGAATAGACGTGCATGGTCAATAGCAAAGTTCTTCAATAATGACAGTTCGTAGCGTCGCCCTTGGCGTCTCTGACTAAACGCGTCAGATGCCTTAGTTACCTTGACACACAGGTGCAACTTGGCACTCCCTGCCAATTGCACATAACAGGCTGTAGTATAATAGCCGGAAGCACAGGCCTCGTCCTAACGTCGGCCGTGTACTTCTGTTAAATAGGTTATCATCAACCCTGCAGTAATACTTATTGTAGGTAGAAGTTCCGCCAATCTGCGGCTCCCACAATATATCTTCGTCACTGGATTTCTGGACAATATAAGACTAACAGTCTTGGATGGCTACCTCGAGCACAAATATATATAAGTTCTGAAATGGCGGATCAGTGAGCTGCTGTTCACCCTAGGTAATCCTGTACATGTTCTGCCACCGAAAAGCGTAATAATGCATAAAGGTCGGTATTACCTGGTAAATGAATCCTCAGAACTACACAAGGAATTCTGTCGTCATCCCGACGCACAGAGATTCACTGGGGAAAACTGCCATAGCAGTTACTTCGAAGATTCTCCCCGAAAAACAATGGACTCTTGGTCCCTTCAGAAAAACAGGACCTCCCGGCTTCCCGGAAGTATATCTCACTCCCGCTTAAAAAACCTTCCCATAGGCCTACGCCCGAACTGACAACCTCTGACCCTAAAGGTCAAACACATTGAATGAATAAACAAGGGAGGACAACCCCTAATCAACCTGACATCGCAGGTAAAGACACAATTATACTTATGATACAAACATAAGCAAATAACTTGACAGATGACTCCGTCGAAAATGACAGCAACAGGAGGGTTGGGCATGGGGCTGGTTACACCATCCCGTTAAAAAAAACTTCAACAAATATGCACACATCAAATACAGAATATAAATCAACTCAGCCACCCAAGACAGAAGAAGGGTCCTCTGGAAAGGAGGCGCATGAAGCAACCCAGAGAAAGCCGAAAGGAGTCTGGGTTGCCGACTAACCTTTTTTCGTCTAGGAAAATCTCCAGGATTGGCACCTGGAATGTTCGCACTCTGTGTGAACAAGGGAAAACTGCACAATTAGCAGCAGAAATGACAAATTACAGGATTCATATCCTGGGTCTCTGTGAGACATGGTGCAAAGGCATAGAAAGGAGGGGATTGATCACAGGAGAAATGGTATTGTGCTCAGGACATGAGGAGGAAAGAGCCCACCACAGTGAAGGGGTGGCTCTACTGCTGTCTAGGGAAGCACAGAAGGCATTTATAAAATGGGAAGCAATGGGACCCCGAATTTTAACAGCAAGATTTAAATCAGCCAAAAAGAAAGTAAATATAAACATCATCCAATGTTATGCACCAACGAATGATAAAGAAGAATCTGAGAAAGAAGACTTTTACACCAGACTACAAAATGTCTTGGACAAAAAAAAAAGAAAGGACATCACAATTTTGATGGCGGACCTAAACACGAAAATAGGAACAGACAACAAAGCTTTGAAGAAATCATGGGAAAGCAAGGATTAGGTATGATGAACGAGAATGAGGAACTATTAGCTAACTTCTGGGCTTCAAATCAACTAGCTATAGGAGGAAGCATATTTCCACATAAAAGAATACATAAAGCAACATGGATATCACCTGACCACCAAATAGCTTCCCATTCTATAAGTGCCTTCTCTGCTTCCCTAGACAGCATTAGAGTCACCCCTTCACTGTGGTGGGAAGAGGAAGGCAAAGAAAATCCTGGGCTGATAACATCAAAGAATGGGTAGGGCACGGTTTTTCCACACTTGTACGCATTGCTGAGGATAGAGAGCAGTGGAGGACCCTGTCTGCTGATGCTTCCACCATGGCACCCCTACAACCCATGATGGGTTACGGGTTGAGATGAGATGATATAGCTATAGACAACAGTATCATGTGGGATATCTAAGAAATCAGGAAATAAGAGAAAAATTTTCAATCACAGTATCCAACGAATACCAAGTACTCCAACAGCTGAAAGATGAAGAAGATATGGAAGACCACTGGCAACAAGTAAAAAATATATGGAATGAGACGTGAAGAAGTGCTGAGAAAAAGAGAACATCAGCACAAAGCATGGATAACAACAGAAACCATTAGCAAGATACGAGGGGCGTTCAGAAAGTAATGCACCACATCGTTTTTCTCAGCTAATAATGAAGATAGAAGCATGAAATTTTGCACACTTCAAATATGGCATGTGCCAGTTGTGTGCACCAAATTGCACCGCAACCGGATAAATAATACGGCTGCCCTAAACCGTTGAAATGGAGCGTGTTAGCAACTTGCGTTATAAACAGCGAATCGTGATAGAATTTCTCGTTGCAGAGAAGGAAACTGTTGTGAATATTCACAAGCGTCTATGTGATGTGTATGGAAGTTTTGCAGTCGACAGGAGTATAGTCAGTCGCTGGTTTCAGAGAATCAAAGAATCAGGAAGTGGAGATACAGAGCTGCTTGATCGGCCGCGCTGTGGACGTCCTGCCACAGCCACCAACGCAGAAATGTTGAAATGCGCTGAGGGCATTATTTTTACTGATAGGCGAATCACTACTCAACAGTTGGCCTTACAGCTGTCAGTCAGCATTGGTAGTGCAAATGCAGTTATACGGAAAAACTCACAGATTTTCTAAGGTTTGCGCAAGATGGGTTCCTCGAAGTCTCACAAATGACCACCGATTGCAAAGGAAAGCAATTTCTTCTGAATTGTTGGAGTGTTTCAATGCTGATGGAGAGAACTTTTTGGCTAAGATCGTTACAGGCGACGAAACCTGGGCACATCATTTTGAACCTGAGACAAAAAGACAGTCAATGGAGTGGCATCATCCGCAATCACCACGAAGAAAGAAATTCAAGACAATTCCTTCAGCTGGAAAGGTCATGATCACTGTCTTTTGGGACATTGAAGGTGTGATTCTTGTGGACGTTATGCCAAGAGGAGAGACAATCAATTCGCAAGCTTACATTAAGACATTGAAAAAAACTCAATCAACGTTTTCGCAGAGTTCGGCCGCACAAGAATCCAGCAGACCTGCTTCTCCTTCACGACAATGCGCGCCCTCACACAAGTCTGGCAACACGGGAAGCAATCACCAAATTGGGTTGGACTGATTTTCATCTATTTGGTCCACTTAAAGATGCACTCTGTGGGACAAGGTTTGAAGATGATGAAAGAGTGATTCATGCAGCAAAGAAATGGCTACATGATCAAGACAAAATCTGGTACGGGCTAGGAATACATGCACATGTTTCGCGCTGGCATAAAGCCGTACAAGTTGATGGGGATTACGTTGAATAATACCGATGTTTACATGACATATCCATGTATATTGTGTATAAATTTCATGCTTTTTGAATAAACAGCTCCTGAGAAAAACGATGTGGTGCATTACTTTCTGAACGCCCCTCGTAGAAGACAGGAAAAACAAGAAAGCAGAAGCAAAACCAGTAGCTTCAAAGCCAAGGCTTATGAAGTGTACATAGTAGCAAACAAAGAAGTAAAAAGAAACATCAAAAGAGACAAGAGTTGGCAAGGGAAGCAGAGGAAGCTGCAGCCAAAGGAAATATGAGGGACCTGTACAACAATACAAAGAAGCTAACAGAGAAATATAAGCAAGCAAATGGCCTCATAAAAGATAAGAATGGAAAATTGCTTAGTAATATACAAGAACAAATGAAGAGATGGACAGAACATTTTGAGGAACTTCTCAATAGACCATCTCCAACTAATCCCCCAGACATCCTGCCAGCAGAAGATGCGCTACAAATCAGCAGTGAACGACCAAGTAGAGAAGAAATAAAGAAAGCCATAAAGCTTCTGAAAGATGGAAAAGCAACTGGTCCAGATGGCATTCCAGCAGAGACCATCAAAACAGATATTGATACCTCTACAGAGATATTATACAAACTACTTGGCAAAGTCTGGGAGAGAGAGGAAATACCAGCAGAATGGAAGGAAGGTTATCTGGTCAAGTTGCCTAAGAAGGGAAATTTACAAGAGTGCACAAATTATAGAGGAATAATGTTACTATCAGTGCTAGGAAAAGTATTAAACAGAATCATCCTTGAGAGTTTAAAAGAGTCCATAGACAAGCAATTGAGAGATGAACAAGCAGGTTTTTGACAAAACAGATCCTGTACAGACCAGATAACCACATTGAGAATAATAGTTGAACAAAGTCTAGAATGGAATTCACTGCTATACATCCTATTCGTGGACTATGAAAAGGCATTTGACAGTGTAGACAGAATCACTTTGGAATTTTATGAGGCATTATGGAGTTCCCATGAAGATCATTAACTTAATAAGGAAGACCTATGAAGACATGACATGCAGAGTTCTTCATGAAGGACAACTTACAGAACAGTTTAGGATTAGAACGGGAGTGAGACAGGAGATGCCTCTTGTCTCCATTTCTTTTCTTACTAGCAATAGATTGGGTTATGAAAACATCGACATCACACAACAGAAATGGAATCCAGTGGAATCTGGCTAAACAGCTTGATGATCTGGATTTTGCAGATGACTTGGATCTGCTGTTCCATAACCATAATCAGATGCAAGAGAAAATGAAAATTCTCGATGAGAGGTCACAACAAGTGGGCCTGAAAATACACAGGGAAAAGACAAAGATTTATGAGAATAATTGCAAGAAATGAAAACAAGGTTGAACTTGAAGAAACACCACTAAAGGATGTAGAATTGTACACATATCTTGAAAGTAGGAGGGACAGACAGTGATATCAAAATAAGAATACAAAAATCAAGAGGAGCTTTCATTGCACTGGGAAACATGGAGAACAAGAGAAATCAAGTCCAACACAAAAATAAGAATCTTCAACTCAGATGTCAAGCCAGTCCCTATTGTATGGCTCTGAGACATGGGGAGCATTACAAACAACCACCAAAAAGCTACAGACTTTTATAAATGGGTGCTTGTGTAGAATAGAATAGAAGGACTGAAATGGAATGACAAAGTCTTACTTACTTACTTACTTACTTAGTCGTTCCCCTTCTACCGTGAGGTGTAGAGGTTTGGAAGAGAGAGCGCCAGACTATTCTATCGGCTGTCTTCCTCCTGGCCTGGTTCCATTCTAGTCCTCGGTCCTTCAAAGATTGTCTAATGTTGTCCTCCCAGCGGACTCTTGGTCGTCCTCGGGGTCTGGATCCTTGGCTCTTTGTTTCCCATGCTTGTCGTGGTAGCCGATCTTCTCCCATTCTGCAGACATGGCCAAACCATCTTAGTTGGGACTGTTCTACTTGGGTCTGTAGGGGGTGGCATTTTAGGCCTTGACGTATCGTCTGGTTGCGTACCATGTCTCTTCTTGTTACTTCAACCACCTTCCTCAGATATCTCATTTCTGAGGTTTGGGAATGACAAAGTCACAAATGTGAAATTGATGACAAGAACCAGACAAGTGCCAGTGGAACAAGAGTTGAGAAGAAGACGTTGGCGATGGATAGGACACACATTGAGGAGACCTGTTGATAGCATTACAAGGCAGTCCTTGTTCTGGAATCCACAGGGAAAGAGAGGCAGAGGTAGACCAAAAAACACATGGAGAAGAGAACTGGATACAGAGGTGAAAATGAGGAAAACATGGAAAGAATTTGAGCGGATGGCACAGGACAGGAAAACTTGACATGTGTTTGTTGAAGGCCTATCTCCTCGGGGAGCTAAAGGGTATTGATTGATCGATTGACATATGTATACTGCTGGATAGTCAGGATTCATTCTCAAAAACTGCAAAAGCTAGCTTTGCAATAGAAGTGTTGCTGAGAGTCTCACATAAATGAAAAATATGTGAAGAGCAGGCTGGCTGTGGTTCTCTCCTTTCTCTTTTTTTCTCTCTCTCTCCCCCACCCCACCCCCCCCCAGTATTCAAAAATAGACTATATCTGCCAACCCTCGAAGATCTGCAAATGAAACTTAATATACTTTTTTTTCTGGGCGTTTTAGTGCACATATAATTATGTAACAATAAAAATAAAACATTCAGAAACCAAAATTTATCTTGTCCAAAAAAATTGTGTATTTTCCCATTCCTCAGAAGCAATGTTTAGGGCTACAAAGTTGCCAAAAACCTTGGCCTAATTTTTGTTTCAGTGTTGAAGGACATACAGGCATGCTTTTTTGTGCACTGAGACAGCACTAATACAAACACATATGGTACTACACACTTAAAGGTCATGATTATTTTATTAAATTCACCCTAACATTAATAAAAATGTATTATGTTTATTTCAGTTTCCAAGCATGAAAATCTTGCACAAAATTTTAGGATTAGCACAGCACTTGTATTTACACCAGCAATCTGCAGTATAAATTGTTGACAATTACTAATTCACAACTAAAAAAAGAACATTCATTGGTCACTATTCATAAAATATAAAACAAAATACTATCCATTTGAAATAAATAAAGGAAACAAATACGTCTTTCCCTTACAGCAGTATGTGCTATCAGTCTATCGTTACATTTTATGTAGTTCTCATGTATGGTCCAGCAGCTGTTTCTATGTATTTTAAATATCTTTTTATAAGCACCCATCTTATTGCATAATATATTCCTGATTGTTCATTCAGAAGCCTTCTCTTGTGTAAAGAATAGCATTGAACTCCAATTGAAATTCTTATGGAGCTGTTTTAGTGTGAATATTGCATCCAAACCCTCTTCTTTTTTTCTTTTTTTTTTTTGCCTTGTATAAATTAATAATGCTGTTACTTGGTAAAATAAGTCATTTCTGTCAGGAAAACTATAGACGTTGCTTTGTTTTATCTGGCTGGGGTTGGATAGATGTCCCAACAAGCTGAGAGACTTCAGGGACTGCTATGAGGAATATATTAGTTCAGATTTAGACAAAAGCAGTAAATATTATACTGTTGATACCACGGAAAATATTGCATACATTTGTACCATCAGATAATTTACTACATGAGCTAAGTGGTCCGAGCGCTGTCCTCTTGTGGCACCGGTTACTGGGCTCTAGGATCAAAACCTTGTATGGTCACACTCCAATCTACCCATCTGTAAATGGGTATCTGGTTTTGCTCTTGAGTTAGGAAAGGCAGTGAGGAAGGGAACTTATCACCTCATGTCATAAAAAGTTGGATCTAGTATGGTGAATTATGTAATACTTCACTCCCTCAACGGCAGTATCTGCTATGGGGCAGCTTTTACTTTTTTTTTTTAAAATGTACCACATGCAAATTAATCTCACTTGCGTAGATGCCAGTTTAGCATGAAAGTGATTTCTTTGTTTCATTTTTTTAATGGAGGAGATTGAGCTTGAAAGCAGCTGTGATTAATAGCTTATTGTATCACCAGGCATATCGTGACTTTGAGATTCCAAAGGAATTCCCCTATGTGTGGAGATACCTGAAGAATGCATATGAGCAGGAAGCTTTCAAATCTACCATGCCATCAGACCAAGACATAATCTTCCACTATGAAAAGAAAGCAGTTGGTCCCCCAAAGACTAAGGGCAGGCAGACAGCAAAGCCCACATTAGAGAAGTTTACATACACCATGACTGTGCCAGATGTTTTATTAAATGGTCTCGACAATGGGAGCAGCCAACAGGCAGAAGATGTAAGTTTATCTGTTGTGCATTATTGTGTTATGAAGACCATCGACATCGACTGTATTATGAGAGATGTCGATGGTCCTCATCGAATACGATGGACAAAATCATCATTGTGTTATGAAATTGAATCTGAAGTAACCCAAGAATATTTCTTATGACCTTTACAAAATAGATCATTTCCCAGGTTTTTAATTTTTTTTTAAAGGGTAGAAGATATGTTATGACATAGCTGATTAAGTTTTTTGGTGGGAAGACATAGCAATAAATTAATTTGTTTTTGGAGGAAGAATATGCAAATTTAGAAAAGGAAGTATTAAAAAATTTGAAACTATTTTAGTTTCTGCTGTGTAAATTTTTTTTTTTTTTTTTTAGCTCAGGGTTAGCCGTTTCATACTTATGGTTTGTGTACTTTTCATAGTCACTCTGAAATTTGTGAGCGTTTTAAATTCTTAGTAATTAAGAACAATCTATATTTTCATAACATTATTAAAGAAATCTCAGATCTTAGAATTGATTCGTCCCGCAGGTTCAGTGCAGTTCGTGGTATACTAAGACTGACGACTTCATATTATCTATAACCATATGTAATTGCTTCTACAATGTGCAGATTTTGTCTCTGTGTGTTTTGTCATCTCTTCCAGATAGTGATTTCTTCATTGAATTGTTAAAAATCTCAAGTCTCTTTAGGATTCATTGTTTTGTTGCCACCAATATATCGATTAATGGCATATGGGAAAGCTTAATGTCAAGACTGCAAACATTTGCTTGATGCCTGATTATTTTCCCTGGTGGAAAATATGACGTGCTTAGTTGCTATGGCAAGGAGTAGAGCTGGCTTCTTGTAGACTTGTGTTAGATTTGAGGATTTAAAAAAAGAAAAAGGACATCTCTGTTGTTTCCATAGCAAATATCTACATTATTATTACTATTATTATTATTATTTACTATTACATGTCAACAACGATAGATGTATGATGTATGTTTTTTTAACAAGGTATTATATTTTTATGTGTGTTGCTCATGGTAGCTTTATTTTGATATTTTGTCTTTTTTTCAGAATTAATACCATAAAAAGGTAACTTCCACAGAAAGATGTTCCTCACCATTAATGTAAAAGATTTTAACAGACTCTATATTATATTATTTATTTTTAAGGGGAAAAGGCCATTCTGATTTATTAAAAATGTTTGCCCATTTAAATATTTTATTATGTCAAATTTGTTTTGGATTACACAGTTCAGTTGTGCTTGCTCAGCTGTGTGCTCAGGAAAAGAATTAAAAAAAAAAATTGTGGTTAGTTTGTTTACTTTTATCTTTCCGGTTTGACTACCAAACCAATGACAGTGTTATTAAATATAAAGGTAAATTAAAGAACCATTGGTTAAAAAAAAAAAAAGCTGTGTTGCTTGCAAGATACTGAGGTGAGGCCGCCCAGACTAGCTGTTGTAACTTACTAATAATTCAGTTTATCAATTCCTTTTGAAGGGTGTTTCTGTTGTTAAAATGTGGGTTTAGTTATGGCGTATGTGCATTTTAAAGTTTCTCACCAATTGATACGTGTATCTTGAAGGTTAAGTTACTTTTGATTTGGGTTTATTAATGTGGATGGTTTTATCTCCTCATTTACCTTGGTGTTGGTCATCTTACTTGCTGATTGTTCATTTTATTTTTGTTTTACTTTGGTGTTATATTTTGTATGTTGTACCTTCAAAACAATCTCTGTTGTATGTACTTTGTTGTGCTGGGAAATTTTAAAAGTTAGCCAAATTACAGCCACCCAGAGACCCATTGTGTGTGTACCTCTCCTCTTATTTTCACCATTTTTAATAAGTATTTCTGCGTGCGCACTGCCCTCGCCCCCCCCCCCCCCCTTAAAAAAAAAAAATACAGTTCATGAAGAGTTCCAGTTTGAACCCTGGATCACGTACCAAATAGTTTTCCTAATTAAGTTTGGACTGGTTGCTGCTCTTTTTTTTTTTGATACACGTTTTCAGTACATAATTATCAGTACAAGTTATCTTTTCTTTCTTTTTTTTTTTTTTTAAATACATGTTTCCATGACATAATTATCAGTACAAGTTAGGTTTTTTTGTTTTTTTTAAGTGCAAACATTTAATGTATTTAACTGAAATAGACCTATATACATACCAGCTTAAAAGCCAATGATAATTTCCTTAGTTCATTTGCTAGTTATAGCTAGAAGTTGATTAGACCAAGCACATCGCACATTTTCCTTTAAAGTAGTATTCACTGGATGAAAATTAGATCCACTCACATCTTGAAATCATGTTAAATCTAAGAGAAGAATGGTGGGTCAGTGGCTAAGAGGTATGGCATCTGCCTCTAATTCTAAAGGTAGCCAATTGGTTTCAGTTCCCAGTACAGGGAATATATGAAATGTTTTCAGAACAGTAGGTCCTAATGGTTTCATACTCCCCCTGATCTCCTGAGTAGTGAGATCTTATGCCTAGCCATCTTGGATAAGGGCAAAAAAATAGGAAGTCCCATCTGAAGTGGCGTATGTTAAATTCCCTCAGCAGTTGGAAATCATAGAGTAGGCCATTCTGATGCTGCCCTGGCAAAATTAAAAAAAACTACAGGCCACAAAAATATTTATAGAATGTGTGATTCCTATATATATATACACATTGGGATCCTCGTTGGTGTTACAGAGATCATGCACTGAGATCTAAGGGAGGAGATCGGAACACTAATGGAGTTGTCCATGTGCAACTGTGTAAAACCAAGAGAAGAAAGAAAATATGAGCATAAACTTGACTATTCTCATGAGGAAAGCTGGCCATAAACTTGACTATTCTCATGAGGAAAGCTGGCTAATGTTTTTGTCAAGTTAACTTTCATTTTCCTTGTTGCTCCTTGTGGAACGTAGAGCTACCACTTCCTTGTGCAGGAAGCTTGTTCCAAAACATTTGTATGCTTTTACAGCAGTGGTATTTATAGCAATTTGTTTTACATCATGAAGTAGCCAGCCTGATTCACAACCTCACATTAGTCTCCTCATACAACAAGTTTCATAACCCTCCACTCCCAAAGGAGCATAGGCCTTCAACAAACACATGCCAAGTCCTCCTGTCACGTGCCATCATCTCAAGTTCTTTCCATGTTCTCCTCATCAACGTTATGCTTTCCATGTACTTCTTGGTCTTTTTTCTTGTTAAGAACAAGGACTGCCTTGTAAAAAAATAAAAAAAAGTTAAGGTATTCCCATAGCTGATACTGACATAGAGCTTTTTGGTTGTTGTCTTTGTTGAGTGAACTGACTTCACATTTAGAGATTCTTCGTGTTGGACCTATACTATGTCCTCATAATTTATGAGATGTGGTGTATTCTTATTTTGATATCGCTGTCTGTCCCTCCAACTTTGTCTATATTACTGCCAAGATATGTGTACGATTCTACATCTTGTATTGGCGTTTCTTCAAGTTCAACCCTGTTATCATTACCTGCATTTATTCCATTATTTTTGCCTGTGTATTTTCAGACCCAATTGCTGTGACCTCTCATCGAGTGTTTTCAATTTGTCCTGCATCTGATTACGGTTATGGGACAGGAGAGCCAAATCATCAGCAAAATCCAGATCATCCAACTGCTTAGTCAGAGTCCACTGGATTCCATTTCTGTTTGTGTTGTCGATGATCTCATAACCCAATCTGCAAGAACAGAAATGGAGACAAGAGGCATCCCTATGGCACTCCAGCTCTTATCCCAAATGGTTGTTAATTTGCTCTTCATGAAGAATCCTGCGTGTCATGTTTTTATAACCTTTCTTTATTAAATTAATATTTTCAGGGATTTTCCGTAATGCCTCATCAATTTCCAAAGTGATTCTCTGTCTACATTCTACACTGTCAAATGCCTTTTCATAGTCCACAAATCCAATGTATAGTGGTGAATTCCATTCCAGACTTTGTTCAACTATTATTCTCAAAGTGGCTATCTGGTCTGTACATGATCTGTTTTGTCGAACACCTGCTTGTTCCTCTCTCCATTTCTTGTCTATGGAGCATTAATCTCTCAAGATAATCCTGTTCAAACTGTAGCTGATAGTCCCTATAATTGTGCAAGTGATTTCCCTTCTTAGGCAACTTACCCAGATATCCTTCCTTCCATTCTGCTGGTATCTCTTCCTTTTCCCAGACTTTACCAAGTAATTTATATAACATCTCTGTAGCCCATATCTGCTTTGATACTGGAATGCAGGTCCAGACGCTTTTTCCATCAAAGCTTTATGGCTTTCATGTGGTCTTGCACCGTTAATTTGTAGCTCTTCTTCTGTATGTCCGGCGGGTTTTGTGGAGCTGGTCTATTGAGAAGGTCCCCAAAATATTCTGTCCACCTCTTCATTTGCTCTTGTATATTGCTGAGCAGTTTCCCATTCTTGTCTTTTAGAGGCAACTTGTTTGCTTGTATTTCCCTGTTAGCTTCTTTGTGCTGCTATACAGTTCTCTCATATTTCCTTTGGCTGCAGCATCTTCTGGCTTGCATTCAATATATGATACTTCAATTACTTCTTTGTTAAGCTTCTGTGTACACTTCTTGACTTGGCTTTGGAACACTTGTGTTTAACTCTGCTTTCTTGTTTTTTCTATATATTGATGGTTTCTGTTGTTATCCATGCTTTTTGTTGTCTTTCCCTTTTCCCCAGTATTTCTTCACATGTCTCCTTCCATACCGTTTTGCCCTGCTGCCAATAGTCTTCTGTATTCTCTACATCTTCCAGCTGTTGGAGCACTTGGAATTTGTTGGATACTGTGACCGCAAATTTGTCTCTTGTTTCTTGATTTCTTAGCTGTCCTACATTAAACTGTTGTCTATAATTTTGCATTGTTGCATATCTCTTGAGTTTCATTTTTACTTTGGCTATCAGAAGATGTGCTGATGCCACATCTTATATACCTTTTTGCATGATGATCTAAACTTCTTCTTTATGCATATATGATCGATCTGATTTTCTGTTACTATGTGCTGGTATATCCTTTGATTCTCTGTGGAAAATGCTTCCTTATAGCCAGTTGGATACGAAGTTTCATAGTCTCCATTTTAATTCATTACTCCTAGCCCATGTTTTCCCAACTTCTTCATCCAGTATTGACTGTACCTATCTTTATTCATGCAAAATTGTGATGTCTCTTCTTTTTACTTTATCCATAATTTCCTGTAGTTTAGTATTGCTTCTTTCGGCTTTGTCATTAGTTGGTGCATAACATTGGATGACATTGACATGAATTACGTGACTTTTACAATCCAGGAAACGTATGCTTTATTTTTATGTTAATAAATAGTTAAAAAAATAAAAAAAAGTTAAGGTATTCCCATAGCTGATACTGACATAGAGGAGTGAACTGTTAGAGACTTCACCATACTATGTCCTCAATTATGAGATGTGGTGACCAGTTACCTTCCTCTCTACCTTTGCCTTCCCTAACTCCTCAAGAGCAGAGTCAGGTACCCGGTAGACTGGAGCGCGACACTACCAGGTTTTGATTCTGCAAACTAGTAACTGTGCTGTGAGAGAAAAGCACTCTTAACTGCTAAGCCAGTCTGGCACTCTTAATAAATAGTAAACAAGTGGTTAATTTCCTGCAACCCCAGTACGTTCACTTTTTAAAATATATTCATTATCATTATGTCCCTTTTCACTTCTTTTGGAGCATAGAGTAGCCACAACTGTAGCTGGTCCCCATATAGCAAGCTGACCCCAATATAGCAAGCTGACCCCAATATAGCAAGCTGACCCCAATATAGCAAGCTGACAAAGCATTCATGTGGTCTTGCAGTCATGGTTTCTGTAGCAATGTTTTACCTGATGTTGCGAGGCCCATGCAAAGCCTTACATTATTTGCCTGTTACAACATGCCAGAGGCAGCATTAATCCTACTCAATGTCTTCTTTAAGACTCATAGGAACCACACTGGGCTTTTAATATATATACAATTAATGAATCCTTTGTTTCTTCGCCCACGCTGAACTTACCAGCACAGATGGCATCAAACGTAATTTGTGGCTTTTGTTTGCATGTGTGTTACATGTGCTTACCTTTGACCTTAATGCTTTTATAGGATACGTGTTCATGTGAGGTTTAATTTAACAAACACAGTATTAAGATATTTACTTGCATGTACTTACTTACTTGTCGGCGTCTGTGGCCTAATGGGTATGAACGCAGTTTCATAATCCAGATATACCAGGTTCGAAACCTGCTGCAGGCGGTTTGGTAGCAGATCGCTTTGTGTGGATTTTTAAGAATGGTATAAGCGCCGTACCGTTCAGAAAGCAATGGCAAACTACTGAATGAAAAAATTGCCTAGAAAAATCAAAAACAGCCAATAAAAGCTGGGGTTGATTGCCACGTCCTGTAAAGGATAAGCAACTAACTTAACTTACTTACCCTACTTAGTTATTCCTCTTTTACCCTGGAGTTTTACTTGCATTTGCCATCATGTATCTTTTAGCTTTTTGTGGTACATATTTAATTGTCGGTAGCAGGCTTCTTCTAGTACATTATTAACAAGATTAGGTTATTTTTATTATCTTAACCAACTTTAATGTAGGCTCCAGCTGTAGAGTTCAGAGTGACACTTAAAAGTTAATTCACAACTAAAAGGAATTGTTGGTCAACCCTTCAGACAGTGCTTTATGTTCTTCCTGTCTTAAAATTGACTTCTGCATTTATAGTTTGCATGGATAAGTTTTCTTAACTCTGTGGATCACATATATAAAAAATATAGATTGGGTCAGTAGCATGAACTATCAGAATTATCTTTGCTCAACACTACATTGTCACTAGGTGTGTTATCATTGACAAATGTTACATTAGGGGCCAGTCAGATAAGATACAAATTTAAAAAAGATATAACTACAGTAAGTGTTTGTTAAGTAGGTCACTAACAAGGGTAAGAGACAATTAAGTATGTGGTCGATAAGATTAACACTGTGCCTTGATAAAGTACAATTTGCATATCCTTGCATCATCATTTATTGTCACTCCCATGGAGCAAAGTGCTGCAGTTGTGGTTCACCAGAGATTTTTACTGTCTGCCATTTCTAATATTTCCCATGAGACTTTTTCTGCTGTTCTCCTCCTCGTGTTCTTTAGTCCCCCCTCTGTTCTCTTCACTTGTGGCATGTCTGGCTACGTGGTGGGTTGTTTTCTGTCTTAAATCTTAGCTGAATTGTCTTCATCCAGTTATCTTCCTCAGGTCTGTGTTGAATAATTCTGACCATCTGATACAAATTTGTGTGTGTAGAGAGATATATATCTTTTGATTACTGTCTGGAGCTTGGTCCTGATTTTCTTGCATGTTTCTGAGCCAGTAGAGTGAAGTCAAATTTTACTTTTGTTTTTGACAGTTTAGTCTCATTTTCTTGAAAGGAAGCAGTGAAGCTGTAAACTAAGGAGAGACATCATCATCATCATCAGTTGCCATCTCCACAACAAAGGTTGGCTGTAATGGATCTCCAGCGTCTTCTGTCTCTTGTCTTGGTGGTGCACTCTGATAGACTCTTTCCTGTCCATCTCTTGATGTTATCTTCCCACTTATAGCGCTGTCTTCCCCTTGCACGTTTGCCTTCAACTCTCCCTTCTGTTATGGTCTTCTGCAAGGTGTTATGCCTTTTTATGTGGCCAAAGTATTTTAGCTGCCAAACTTTGACCTCCCTCATTAGTTCTCTTTTCATACCTAGATTTTCTAGGACCTCCTTATTTGTTTTCATCTCTTTCCATGAGATACGCCCCATTCTTCTATATATCCACATTTCAAGAGCCTCAATTCTTTCTTCCAAATGCTTATTCATCGTCCATGTTTCTGCACCATACAGAAATGCAGAATATATATAACACTTTATGATTCTCACTTTTAATTTGTGAGATAACTGTTTGGATGTCAGTATATGTTTCATGTTGTTGAATGTAGCTTTGGCCATTCCTATTCTCTTCTTGATTTCTGTTTCACATCTGCCATCTTCTGTTATTATATGACCAAGATATACGTAGCTGTAAAGCCCTTTTCGTAGACCTCTACACTCCTTTACAGATGAAGGTAGTCTCATATTATTAATATGTTGTCCTACCTCTGTAATAAACTTTACGCACCGACTTACATGAGAGTAAGTCTTATTGGTGAGTTTGATTCCATTAGCGCACGGTTGTGCACTAAGGCGTATAGGGGTTATCCCGTCCGCACGTGTATCTACACAGTCGGTTGACGTCATGTGTGGGTTTGAGAAGCAAGAATCCCAAGTTCTACTAATGAAGCTTTGGGAGTTCGAGACCCGTGTTTTGAGTAAAGTATTTTATATTTAGACCCGGTCCTGCGGATTAGCAGTCGTAGCCGGTGGTCGTCCACGTAAGTGTTGAGTCGTTGGAAGAGCCAAGTATGTACTTATTATAATAATAATGATTGTTCTCCAAAGTCGTGAGTATCTAGTCGATGACAGGTAACTAGCCTGTACCGAAATGGATTCACAGCTGAAGATATATTTTTGTATGCCAGTAAATGCCTATCAAAGGGATCGGCGGTAACTACCGTGGACCTACGTTATCTATATAATATTAGGAAGCCGTTGGGGTCAGTCACGGCTTACACCAGAGGTAATTCAAGTATCAATGCCTAAGTAACTTTACATGCCTAGAAGGTATTTAGTAGGAACCTGCACCTACGTTCTACTATGATTAGTTAATGAGGACTTCTTTATAAATGAACATACTCAAGATCGGGATCTTAGATACTACCAAGTATAATGAGAATCTCCTGTCCTTGAGGAAAGGTCAACCGTGATCAATATAACCTTGTACTTAACTACTTCATGACCTTTATGACTATTGATGTATTCACTCAGAGACCTGGTCAGAATTTGCTTGAGGATTCTTCTGAGACTATTTATTTGAATTTTTTATTGAGGACATGCGTCCACAATCATCATGTTGAATTACCTATTAACCGTCAACGTTGAATGTTTCGTCCCGTATGATGTGATGTCAATAAACAATGTATGAACTTTCAAGTAACGAGTTTGACTATCACAGTATTGGCACTTGTTGATGTGCCTACGTTGAGTTTTTTCATCTTACTGCATCAAGAATTAATATATTCGCGAAATCAGCACGATTGACACAAGAACACAAACAGTCCCAACAATATGGTTGAAAACATATCCAGCTTCAACAGTAGCTCTTGACTTGTTCCAGGATTTTCCCATTTACGCTTATCTTTAATGTGGGTTTATCGTCTGTTTTGCTAATTATCATAGTTTTTGTTTTCTCAATATTAATGTCGAGTTCATATTCATGACTTATGCTGTTCACTTGCTTCACTAGTTCTTGTAACTCCTGTTTGCTATCAGCTAACAACACGGTATCATCTGCATATCTAAGGTTGTTTATTGACCTTCCACTGATGTTCAGTCCTGGTATTTCCTGTATCTGTTTGAAAATTTTTTCGGTGTATAAATTAAATAGGCAAGGGGACAGCACACAACCTTGTCTGACACCTCTTTTTATGTCTATGTATGGTGAATAATTCCTTCCAGATCTTACTGTGGCAGTTTGCTCCCAATAAAGGTTACTGAGTATTCTTATATCTTTTCCATCAATACCTAGGAGAGACAGTTGTAAGCAAATCTGGGCGTTTCCTTTTCTAATCCAGGCATTGAAACCCTGTTTTGTTTCTCTTTCTCTGTCATGCTACTTTTGAAATAAGTACACTTTAATTATTTGGTCAGTGATCTTTGTGGGATATGTTTTGTATATTATTTGTTATCATTTCGGCCGCTCTCTTTCCCCCCCCCCCCCCCCCCCCCCCCCCCCCCAAATAATTGTTGTGCAGTCTCACTTATGCCGCTTCCACTGTTGTCTTGTTTGTCTTTTTCTGCATGTTATATTCTTTATGTGATAGAAAACATAGTTCGCATGTGTAATTAAGGTCCTCTGTGTGTCAGAAGTCCATTGTACTCCTGTTGTTTATTGCGTAATATATTGTATAATTAATGCCGCCTTGCTTTCAGTATAATGTGAGTCTAACATTTTACCAGTAATCTCATTGCAGCCACTTACAGTTTATTTCTTTTTCAGTGAATGCAGCATAAGAACTAACTTAAATGCTTTACCTTGACTGTTTGTTTTAATCAGCCATGTCAATCTTTTCAGTGCAGTGCTCCTTTTCATTTTACAGTTTTTTAAGTGCAGTTTGTTCTGTTTTTAAACATTGCCTTGTTTGTGACTAATCCTTTTAGCTTGAGCAAAATTCAGCAAAAGAACTAAACAGCTGAGCTTCTTAACGATCTGATATTTTTAATTGACCATGATATATGTGAATCTGATCAAACAGTGAAACTTTCCTCCCCTGTACTGTGTAACCTATCACCTGAAAAAAAAAAATTGTCATAAAACAGCCTCGTGTAAATCTTGTTGTTGTCCTGTAGTGTAGATAGCGTAAGACAGTGATTAATATTGTGTTAAATACAAGCTATTTGTAATAGCTAAATGTACTGACCATGTCAGTTATTCCTTAATAGTATTCCACTAACAATGAGAAGTGTAAAGTTAAAAGCTTTTAGTTTTTAATAAAGTGTACTCTAGTAGGTGCATTCTGTAAAAACTTATGATTATCATGTACAAAATATTTTTTACCACAGGTGAGAGATGGAGGCTTTCACAGTTATGTTATTTAATCTTGATGCATTTCATGCCAATGTAGACTTTCTGAGATATAATTTTGCCAGATCCACATATGTATTCTATTTCAAAGAGATGTTTGATTTGAATGGTATTTAAGTTATTTTAAGAACATGGCTCGCTGTGACACAGAAACTACCAAAAATTGTTAATTGTTATATCTGCAAAAGGCAGATATACATTAGTTGAGTAAATTTTACATGTGTAATATACTTATCTTGTATTTGCATGTGTAGTCAAGTTTCTTGTGCTTGTCCTGGTATAATATGTGCTTTATCCCTACACAGTATATGGTCATTAATTTGAAAACTGAAACTGAATTTTTAAGAGAAGTTTTTGGAATCGTTTGATTGCTTCTTTCATACGGCTTATAGTAGTCAAACTCTCAATCTGCTCATTATTATAATAGCATCATTAATGTTAGAAATACGTATGTTTGTTTTTCACAGTGAAATATGCACTAAGTATATGTTTTCCCACAATGAAATATGAACTAATTCCTCTAATGACAAACCATTCCAGTTTCACGAGGAAGAGCCAGCACCAGAAGCATACCGAGAGCCAGAACCGGCACCAGAACCATACTTGGAGCCAGATTCTGTTTCTGCTGACCCTCCCTCGTACTATCAAGATGAGGAAGAAGCAATGGTAGTAGAGCCTTCAGCCCCAAGTGAAAACTTAGAGGAACATAGGGATGTGGATGAAACATCATAAATAATAGTGGAGGGGGAGAAGTAAAGCTGTAGTTGACTTGATAACTGAATCTGCTCCTTGATTTAAAGAACATAGTTTTGGAAAGCAGTTTTACAGAGCTGGCGAAATACAATACACTTTACTAATTATTATCTAGATGATAAATGAAATAGTTTATTAATTATTATCTAGATGATAAATAAAATACCTTACTAATTATTATCTAGATGATAAATAAAATACCTTACTAATTATTATCTAGATGATAAATAAAATACAGTTTACTAATTATTATCTAGATGATAAATAAAATACACTTTACTAATTATTATCTAGATGATAAATACAATACACTTTACTAATTATTATTTAGATGATAAATAAAATACACTTTACAAATTGTTAGATGATAAATAAAATACACTTTACAAATTATTATGTATATTATAAATAAAATACACTACAAATTATTATCTAGATGATAAATAAAATACACTTTACTAATTATTATCTAGATGATAAATAAAATACACTTTACAAATTATTATCTAGATGATAAATAAAATACACTTAACAAATTATTATCTAGATCAGAGGTGGCCAAACTACGGCCCGCGGGCCAGATCCGGCTCGCCAACCAGTTTTGACCGGCCCGCCAACCTGTTTTGGCCGGCCTCTTATTGTTGATTGAAGCCACACTCTTCACAATGAAATAACACACAAATGTATGTTTGAAATAAATAATTACATGTCATATTACAAAACAAATTAAAACAATAGATTCATTATATTTTTTTTTAAACAGTAATTTCAGTCCGGAGACTGGTATACATGTCTTGGCAGATGTGCTGTACAGTAGTTTGCCATTGCTTTCTGTACGTGGTTCATTATATATGTAAAACTAAATCTCAGAACGTTATTTTTTAAGGATTTTATAGGTCTGGCCCTCTGGTGTTACCCTTTACCATAATCTGGCCCCCGGCCAACCTTAGCTTGGCCACCACTGATCTAGATGGTAAAAAAAATGCACTTCATAAATTATTATCTAGATTATAAATAAAATACTTTATTAATTATTATATACGTGTTAAATGAAATGCACTTTACTAATAATTATCTAGAAAATAAATAAAATGTGCTTTACTAAAACAAGCAGAAGAAAAGTATGCAATAGAGTACTCTAAATTATGTACAGGTTTTAGAGAAAAGGAAAAGTTTTTAGAATGGAGACTGACAGTTTTCGACTGAATTAACTGCTAAGTTTAAAATGAAATGTAGCAAGTGTCCATATCTTGTTGATCTTTTTTTTTTAATAATAATAATTTGAAAGCATATCACTGAGTCCGTTATGAATATTTTGGGCCAGCCCTTAGTTTCTTTATATAGTGCAGTCACGATTTACGAGAGGGTTATGTTTCAGAGGTGTGAGTGTATTTTGAGATTCACATAAACAAAGATCATTTTCTTCATAGAAGTTTAGGATGTTGCCCCATCCAAAATAAATAAAGGTTTTCATTTTAAAAAAAACTTAGGAAAACAAACACAAGAAACAAAATAACGTGAAATTATGAATTTTAATTAATAGAATATTTGTACATATAATCTTTAATAAAATGAAAGTGGCATCTATGAGAGTTACCTCGTTTTGCATTTTTCCCAGCCCCTGTTATTTTGAATTCACATAGTGAGATCATGTAAATCGTACATAGTTTGATTAATAAGTCCATCTTTATATGTCGACTATATTTGTGCTTGTAACAGTGTATGAATTTGATAGTTATGTTACAAAAAAAACCATCTGTATCTATATTTACTTCATATTAACGGGTGTAGATATATTTCTTTCAATTTTTACAACTGTTGCATCGGAAGCAAATAATGAACTTTTCTATTTATTTAAAAAAAAAACTTTTTGGCTTCATATCTGTACAGCTAATACTCTAGTGACCAAACAAAATGTATTTACTCATACTCTGGTAAGTCTACTTAATAACATTAGCAGATATACTGACAGAAACTTAAGATTAGTTATACCTTATTTCTGTTACGATCTCTTTCATAAGAAATGCAGGGTCTAGTTATTTCTGTAACATTTATGGTCATTAGCGCACCATGAAACTATTTCCCCCATTTTTTCTTGCATCAAAAAAATTCAGACCAAAATACGAAGAAAGGTTACTTTGGATAATAAAAAAATTATTTAATTAATGCATGTTTTAAGAAAACAAAATTTCACTTTTGATAATTTTCGGACAATAAACAACGTGTCCAAGTTTAAACTGACTATGTGCATAGTTTCTCTGTTTGTTCCATTTAGCAGTTCTGGTATTGAGCTTGCTTTCTCAGTTGCTTGAAAACTGTTATATTTTGACCATATGTGTGGTGAGATTCTGTTCATTAGTGGTGTACGATTTAGTTTCTTCGTATAATTTTGCCCACTGGTATAATGAATTTTAGTGTTTATTGCAATTATGACTAGTCGCTGAAATAGTCAGTGCCGAATATGCCATTTGTGCACTAAGTTTTAAACGTCTGTTGTTCTTTGTTTTGTTTTTGGAAAATTCCAGATTTGTTCATGAGTAGAAATGCTTGAGAGTGCTCAGAGTTGTCAACATATTTATTGTTAATGATTTTGTATACTAGTTGTTTTATTAAGAGCCAAAATAGTTTGCAAAGCCTGCGAGATATTAGGCATAACATTTATTTACCTTTCTTTTATTTTTTTGTTTCTTTCACTGTGGGGACCAGTGTCAAATATTTTTATCCACTATTCTCTGGCTTGGAACAATGTGACTGTCTTTCATACGAGAAAGTTATTTTTTTTAGTCCTTTAGTTTTAAATTAAAATATGCTCGTAAGCTGGTGGTAAGGATTCTGCATAAATTTTCTTAGGAAATTTGGTCTTTGTGTTGCAGAACCAATCACTGCTGTCGACTTATTTATTTGTTCTTGTGAAATTGTCATATAGACATTCATTGGTTTAATGTTTTCTTCTTGTTTCTCATTGTTACAAAACAGAAATTTCACCACTCATATACTGAATAATCGTACTGAGGTTCCTTGTTCACACTCATTTTATGAATCGGGAACATTGATTTGGGAACCGCAATGTAATTGAGAGAGCAGGAAAAGGAAGAAATATAATTAATTATGGGAAGTACTTAAATACTTGTTCATTATGTTGTGAATTGTTATTCTCTTGGATGACTTGACATTATTTGAAGTAGCACACTGAATTTTTCTCCAAAGCAAATTACATCAATATAGTAATGTCACAGAGTGCCAAAGATTGACTGGTTTGTTTTATGTTCATATAACAAATACTCTGTTCCTGTTTATTTGTGTCCTTTTGACTTTTTTTTCAAAGAAAAAAAAAACAAAAGCAGTTCATGTGAACCTGAATTGTTCTGTTTGTGAAATTTTAGAGCCAACATGTCTATATTTGTGAGTACTATAACAATGTGCCATCACCTGTATGTGAATACTTATGAAATTGTTTTTATTACTCTTGTATACTCCTTGAAATTGCAAATTAAATTAAATGCCTAACTGAACAAGTGTCATTGTAAATATATTATAATGGTCATAAAGTATGTGTTAGATTCAACAGTTTCTCAGCATGGTAGAGGCAGTAATTTTTTAAAACACTAAAGTAGGCCATTCTAATGAGGGAATTTTTCCTAACATGCCTGTTATCTCAACTAACAAATGAGCATGTAAAACATTACCAAGAGATGTAATGCCTTCAGAGATATTTTACAGCATTTGTGTTTCCAAGGTTAATCAAGTGACTATGTTAAACTTGTGCAGGTTTTGCTACTATTGAGCATAGAACATTATGCTGAAACTTTGACCCAACAAAAAAAAAACAAAAAAAAACAGGGAGAGGGGATGTGAATAGACTGAAACATATTATCCATTTGGAATAGAAATACAGTTAAGATGCACTTTCTAAACACTATGTTCTAAGGCAGAGTTCAGAATTATGAAAATTCTTGATAAACCCATAAAATATGTTCTCTTAAATGTGTAACCCATAATATATATGAAATAAAGGTACACACCAGCTATGATTAATTATGTGGGATTGATCTGTAATTGTAAAGTTATGCAACTTTTTTTTTTTTTTTTTTTTTTAAACTAGGGAGGGGAAAGCATATTTGAAGTTGCTTTGTTCCAAATTTAGAATCACGCATCACTGAATTGATTTCATAATTCTGTGTGTGTACTTTTAACATGTGAAGCTATGGTACATTTATTATCTGCCTTGTGTAACCACGAAGCATCATTATTAAAGTACATACTTCTATTCTGTTTATTTTCTAGCATGTTTGTTGTGGTTAATGTAGAAAAATATTAATACCCAAAGGAAGCATTTGGTGATTTAGAAAAATGGCAGTAATGTGGTGTGAATTGAATGGTAATCATTTGCCGAATTATCAGATTACATAAAGTATTGATAAAAATTCATACCTTGTGATTAACACATATACACTTTTGCTCACAACTGTAAACAACTGGCATGTAAGTAATGTGGATATCTACATGACAGCGCAAGGGGCATGAGGGGCTTTCATCGCATAGGGAAATGTATGGACATCAAGGGGGCTCAAGTCTAAGGTAGAAAGCAGACTCTTGGGCTCAGATGCCAGGACAGGCCTATTGTATGGCTCTACACCTTCTTTGGAGTATGTTTAATGTGTCAAGGTCAAAAACTCTGTTTCCATTTTGTCCTCTCCATAGCTAAACCTATGTGGCGTATGAAACATTAGGTCTAATGGCATGAGGAGCAGCTGGGAGAACAGCCAGGAAGTTGCAGATTTTTGTGGATGGGTGCTTGTGTAGAATAGAGGGATTGAGGTGATGTGATAGGATCATAGGTGTGGAACTGATGACAGGAACCAGACAGGTTCCAGCGGAACAAGAGATGAGAAGATGATGCTGGTGATGGATGGGACACACATTGAAGAAACCTACTCTGATATAATTGCAGGGATGTTCTTGTTCTAGATTCTCCTGGATGTGAGAGAGAGAGAGAGAGAGAGAGAGAGAGAGGTAGAAGACGACTGAAAACACACAAAAAAGAGATCTGGAGACAAAGAGATGAGGTTATGAAAAGACGAGCAGATGGCACAGCACAGGAGGACTCGGCATAAGCTTGTTGAAGGCCTGTGTTCCTTGACGAACTGAAGGATGATGATGATGGATCTATAATTAATGCAGTTAATTTTATAGTTGACATATTTTCTTAAAATTTGACATATTTTCTTAACATTTGACATATATTCCTAAAAGTTTTTTTTCAATGAACCAGTCACAACAATAAATTAGGAAACTTGATATTCAGCAATACCTGTAACAACATTAAATGCTTGAGAACTTAGATAATATAAACACTTCAATAAATTACTTTCAATTTTTATTATAAATAATAAATGACATTTTAAAAATGCATATTAACACCAGCAGTGAATAGAAGTTTATTAATTATTATCTAGATAATAAGCACTAGAACTAATGTTTCATTAATTTCATACGTCTCATAGGTTTAGCTATGGAGATGACTAGTGTGATTCGCTTGTATGGCTAGGCGGTGTTGTCGTACGGAAGGTACGGGGTTCGAACCCTGGGTAAGCCACTCGCGTCTGTTGTTTTTCTGTTGTCTGGTGTTCTACTTCTTTATTTCTTACGAGCGCCTGAAAACATACCTTTATGTTTGTCTAATATTAATTTACTGGTTTTTCCAATGGAGTCTACATATATATATATATATATATATATATATATATATATATATATATATATATATATATATATATATATGGGCCGAAGGGCGAGAACCCAAGCACCGCTGGATCAATAATATATATATATACTTATTGAGTAGTTTTTTTTTGTTGTTGCTATTTTATAAAACAAATCTTGCTGAGATTTTTATTGGTGATTAACAGCACTATTACATGTCAACCAAAGAATGAAACCAGGGAGGGAGTTTTTTATTTTTTGTTAGAAAACCAGGACACCTTATTTCTTTGTCATCATTATCAAGAGCCATGTAGATAGGCACTGACGATTGTTTCCCATTGTCACAGACCAGCTGTGACATTGGTCCCAGGGTTGGGTAAAATTGGCTTGATTTACTCACACTGTGTACGACAAATGTTATAGGCGTAACAAAAAGTAGTCTCAGTAGTGACACACGTTAATAAACTTGACAGAAGTCTTTTACAATCCCATACATATAATTCACTAACAAAGTCTTGGTCATCAGTAACAATACTAGATATGACTGACATGCAACAACCAACTGATGTCATCTGACACTGACTTAGGAAAACCCCTCATAATGTACTGTTCACATTGTCATGGCTTGTATCATTCTGGCATCTAAACTACACTGGGTACTTGGACACAGCCAGGACTGCAACAATCCCTGCAGTGTCGCTCACACGTTGCACAGAGAAACTATTAGTCAGATATAACTTCTGACTAAATTATCACAGAATCACACATAACTTGGCATTATTCCTCGTGCCACTACACATCTGGGCCCTACATCATTGTCAACAATGCATGATGTTGACTTACTCCTCTTGCCACTACACATCTGTGCCTTAGAGAAAACTTCTAATAAACTTAATAGAGCGGGACACCAACATGCTTCCAAATCATCTACTATATTCAATCACTGACTTTTGACAATGTTCAGTCATGAACAGTCTTTCATGACATTCAATCACCATCTTCTGCGACCATCTGTCACCAACTAACTCTTACAATCCAGAATCCTCTCAGTCATGGAAAATGTGTTCACTCCAAAACATGCACTCCACAGGCTATGTAAACCATGGTAGACTAGCTCATTACAACTTTGAATACCAATCAGACATTCTATCTATACATAAAATTAGAATCAACATGTGATAATCCAAAACTCACAAAAAAACAACATAAGTGGCATTCAACCAGAACATTAAATGTTACTGAGGTATGAGAATAATGAAACGGTCACTCCATCCTTTATCCACACACATGATTATCAAACTGTCTCTGTCTTTGGTCTGCTGTATTTTCAGTTTGCTCCCATGTTGTGTGGTCATGTTGTCAAGGTCTCTGTGTCTTCCTTTTCTGTTTTTTTTTTTAAGCTTAATTTACCAATTGTTTCCAGGTGTTGTCATTCCTGGTATTGTCTTCTCATGATTGTTATTGTTGAACAGAATCGACATATTACACTCTATGCAAACCCATAGGTACTCAGTCTCCCTCAGTATATGTCGAAGAGTGTGAATGCTAACTATTCCTGTAGCTCACTGGGTGTAAACACGATAGATGCATCTTCTATAATGTGTTTAAAGACCTTTGATTGTCTTGAGTTTTAATAGATATCATTTTTTTTCCCTAAAGAATTTATTTGACTTTCATGTCATCCAGGTAATGGGTTTAGTATTTCTCTGTTGCCTCTAATTTCCTTTCCATCTGTTAGTTAGTTGTCCAGGTCTCATGTGCATAAAGTAATATGTCTAGTTATACATCAAAAAGAAAATAAAGAATAGGCAACAGGGAGAAACCTGGCAGTAATAAATAATGGCAGTAATCTAACAAACTTAGCTAAGAACAAAATTAATGTTTCAATATGTTGACCAGGAAAGTAATGTTTACAAAAGAACATCTTAAATCTTGATTGTGTTCCTTTTTATCTATTAAAGATCATGGTGCCACAACTGCTGCCCTCTTAAATGAATCATGCATCAAAGCACTTACAGGCACATGCAGTTGTGGTGTCTGTAGCAGTTTGTTTTACATGAATTTACCAGACTCGTGCACAACCGTCCTTATATGAAGCATGTGATTGAGTGTAGTGGCCCTATTCTTTGCTGTTCTACGTGGTTAAAGAAACTGAATAATAATTGTTCAACGAAGAAATACACAGTAGCACTAACATATTCTGGAGGCATACTGAAATAAAAATGAATTGGAAATTGGGGTTATGAGACAGAAAGTACAAGAAGAAAGTAAGTCAGATTCATGATTTGTCAGCATAAAGTAGTAAAATCACCTAACTGCTCAAAAAAAGAGATAATACTGAAAAGTAGACCCTCATATATGAGAAAAATTGTCCATGATATCATGGTGAATCCTCAAAACTGTCTTGCAGAATAACTTAAGTTCCTTTTTCTTTAAAGTAGTCAGCTGAAAGAGAAATAAGAAAAAACACATAAAAATGAATTGAATATAATAGCAAGTTATCCAATAGCAAAGCGTGAAAGATTTGTGTAGACTGGTTTTTTGTGTGTGTCCATCTTTATGTTCAAAGTTTACCCTCTTCAAATGCCATGCCAGCCGACATAAGTGATTGCACAGCTTCCTGTTCTTAGTGATTGTTTATCAGTTCTGTTGACTCCTTTTTTACCATTCATTTCTTTTTGTATTAATTTTTCTAGCTTCATTTTCATAACATGCCTGAAGATGGTGAACTACTTCCTTCTGATATGTGTAATAAACTTTCTTAGTGCACTGGGCACTTTCAGGAAATCATTGAGCTTCTTACCTGTGGGTGATGCTGCATGATATCTATCCATCTTCTCATACAAGACATGCGGGGAAAAAACAGACATACAACAGAAGCAATAAAAATAGTTCTACACATCAGTGTAAATAAAATGGACATGGGAATAAATAATGGCAAACAAATCTGCTTAATAAACCAGAAGATATATACAGTAGATGGCAGATGCCATCAAAACCGGCACTGACACCTCTGCAGAGATATGCAAATTACTTTATAAAGTCTGGGAGAGAGAAAAAAAATAACAATAGACTAGAAGCAAGGATGTATGGTCAAGTGTCAGAAGAAGAGAGATTTACAAGCCTGCACAAACTAGAGAGGAATAATTTTACTCTCAGTGCCAGGGAAAATCTTAAACAGGATCTTCCTTGAGAGACTGAAAGACATGAATTGAGGGAATAACAAGAATGTTTTCAATAAAGCAGAACCTGCAGACAGCCACACTGCGCATAAGGAGCTTTCATTTCTAGTTATAATGGCGGTAGAGGCAGCTACTGCGGCTTTAAGGTGGCTGTCTGAAACTTCATTAACAAGGGCAGTTATTGTGTCAGACTCTCAGTCCATACTTCGGAGGATCCAAAATGGATGGATGCGGCATGAATGGAAAACCTCCATAGAAGCCTCGAATCTTCAAAAACTGGTGTAGATCTACTGTCCTAGTCATGTAGGGGTGCGCAGCAATGAAAGAATTGATAGACTAGCTTCAAGAGCACCTATAGAAGGTGCATTGGATATGGACAAGTGAGAGATACTGAGGACAATTAATGATTACCTATTAGAGAATGACACTGCAATCGATGAATCATCAAGGCAAAAATTGCTGGAGTTTGGCACTAGGCATAAGACTGGCAGGGATGAATGTATGAGAGGATGCATCCGGAATATATACAACCATCGCGCAACAGGAACAATTAGCATTCATACCCTTCGATGTTTGCTGAGGGAGACTGAACAGCTATGGGTTTGTCTGGAGTGCAATGATGTCGATTCTGAACAATGATAAAAATATGTGGAGATAAAAAGAAATCAGGTCCTAACACAAAAATAAGAATTTTCAACTCAAATGTCAAGTCAGTCCTAACGTATGGCTCTGAAACTTGGAGAACAACAATCAAAAAGCTACAGATGTTCATAAATGGATGCTTGAGTAGAACTGAAGGATTTAAATGGTATGACAAGATCACTAATGAGGAACATGACAAGAACTAAACAAGGGTCAGTGGAACAAGAGATGAGAAGGAGATGATGGAGATGGATAGGGCACACATTAAGAAAACCTGTTGATAGCATTACCAGACAGTCCTTGTTCTGAAATCCCTAGGATAAGAGATAGAGGAAGACCAAAGAACACATGGAAAAGAGAACTGGAGACAGACATGAAGGCATTGAAGACATGGAAAGGCCTTGAGCTGAACTAGGCATAAGTTTGTTGAAGGCCTTGAGCTGAACTAGGCATAAGTTTGTTGAAGGCCTGTGCTTCTTGTGGAGTTTGAAAGGTGAAAGATGAAGAAATCTTGGAACTGAACTCCCCACTTTACAAGTGTGGACTGAAAAGGTTGACAATAGTTCAGACAATGGATCACACTGGAAACTGATCATTTTCATTTTTTTTCTTGCATAGCAACACACAGTAAAAAAAAAAAGATAATAAAAAGGCTATTCATCAGGTGTCACTTTGACTTTATAGGGTTTTCCCAAAATGCTGTCTGGGTGTTAGCCCTCTGACATTTTGTTAACCTTTTCTCTCCATTCTGCAATCTTCTATGAATGTTCTACCCAGTGTTTTAAGATTATTCAGCATCCTTGAGGAATTTTGCTTGTTATGATGTGTCACACTCCATTTTATTATTTTGTTTTTTCCTACTCAACAGCATATCAATTTATCATACTTTCTTTTACTGGCTTATTCAAAATCATATAATGATTGGCATAGGAATACATGGCAAGTTATTCAACTGGATAAAGTATTTTTTGACTGATCGAACAATCCAGACAAAAATAAACGATGCAATCTCATTTAAAGAAGTCTTAGAGGAGGGCTTACCACAAGGCTCATCAGTAAGGTGCACTCTATTTATCATCTATATCAATGACTTAGCTGACCAGATCAAAGCCAAAAAAGCTCTTTACGCTGATGACCTGGCAATATGGCAGAGTCATGAGAATGTTGAAAGTGGAGCTCAAAGACTAAACGGAGACCTTAGAAGACTGCCTGAGTACTGCCAAACATGTAAACTAAAGGTCAACTATACGAAGACTGTGTACACTATCTTTACCAAAAGGCATAAAGTAGCCAAGAAGAATATCAACCTGTGTCTAGACAAACACAATTTTGATGGGGGACCTAAACAGGAAAATAGGTACAGACAACACCGGCTTTTTTGTGTGTGATGTCCTTTCTTTTCTTTTTGCCCAAGACATTTTGTAATCTGGTGTAAAAGTCTTCTTTCTCAGATTCTTCTTTATCATTTGTTGGTGCATAACATTGGATGATGTTAATATTTACTTTCTTTTTGGCTGATTTAAACCTTGCTGTTATAATAAGGGATCCCATTGCTTCCCATTCTATAAGTGCCTTCTGTGCTTCCCTAGTGTGTTGGGAAGTCAGGTATTGGTAGTACCTCTGGTGAAGGAGCTGTCATGCCCTTTTCAGGGCAGCTCAGCCACCTTTGGTCCAAACCTGGCATCCAGCTCTCACCTGTGGCTCCTCGTAGCTGTCAGCATGCGACAGCGGCCACCCCCGGACAACGGCTTTGACAGGCCGGCTGAACTAGGTGAGGGTAGCCGAATGGTTATAAACCTTCGGTGAGTTAGGGTCTGCCTACCCATGCATGCGAAGACTGGATTCGATAGACTGCGCGGAAGAAACCACCTGTTGGTTCAACGGGCATGACGGCGATTACCAGCAACGCGCTGTGGAGCGTAAGGAGCACGGCAAGGCACGTAGAAAGCCCTGGTCATCCACTGCACCTGACTTCATCTCCAGTCGTCTTGACTTGTCTTGCCACTGGATTGAGATGGACCCAGGCGAGAGAGTGAGGTCGACGAATTGCGCAACTCTTCCTCACTTTAATCCAAATCACCGCGCAAGTCACTCTTTCATCCATTCATCCATTCATCCATCCACTCACAACAAGTCCTGTGGCGATGGGCGCGCGGCGAAGCGGCAGGCGTGGGTACGCTGGCAGTCGTAGTCGCAGACCTACACACAGGCGGCTCAGGCCATATGGTCGTCTTCCACTGATCGGAGCAGCAGTGGGATTCGGCAGCCCCCTGAGTGTCTGAGCAGCCCTCTTTAGGAAAGCACTGCTCACCTCCATGGCATGAGGAAGGGGCTAGAAAAGGTGCCCTAAACATTGCCTGCTTCACCATTACCTAACCAGCTTACCGCGGTTGGTGGGTACCCTACTTCGGCGGTCGACATATAAGAAAAAGAAAGGACAGATTTTTCCCCCTCATTCTAGGCGCATGGAATGTGCGCACTTTACTTGACAAAGACTTTAACGCAAACAGACCTGAGAGACGAACTGCCCTGATTGGGAGAGAACTGGCCAGGTACAACATTGACATAGCAGCACTGAGTGAAACTCGACTTGCAGGCGAGGGCCAACTTTGCGAAAAGGGTGCAGGTTATACATTCTTTTGGAGCGGAAGAGGAACTGAAGAAAGACGAGAAGCAGGGGTTGGATTTGCAATCAAAACAGCAATTATCAGCAAGTTAGCGGGGGCCCCAAAGGGAATAAATGACCGACTCATGACGGTCAAGATCCCTCTGTTCTATGGAAGAAAACATGCCACCATCATTAGCGCGTATGCACCAACTATGACAAACCAGGATGATGTCAAGGATAAGTTTTACGAAGAACTACATGCAGTCATTGCATCAGTTCCTAAAGCAGATAAGCTCATCATTCTTGGTGACTTTAATGCAAGAGTAGGCTCAGATAACATCTCCTGGAATGGCACTATTGGTAGGTACGGCGTGGGTCGCTGTAACAGTAATGGACTTCGTCTCCTCCAGACTTGCGCAGAACATGACCTCCTTGTCACCAACACCATTTTTCGACTTCCTACCCGCAACAGGACCTCCTGGATGCACCCTCGCTCAAAGCATTGGCACCTAATTGACTATGTAATTGTTAGGAAGAAGGACAGGCAAGATGTCCGGGTGACCAAGTCCATGTGTGGTGCCGAATGCTGGACTGATCATCGCCTCATTGTATCTAATCTTAAAATTCGTATCCAACCAGCCAGGCGCCCTCAGGGGAAGAAAACTCAAAAGAGGCTGGATGTCACCAAACTAAAGAAGACAAAAATCAAACAGTCATTTACTGACACCTTAGAAGACCGTCTCAAATCTATCTCGCTAGACGGCCAAAGTGTGGAAACAAATTGGGCAGCCCTAAGTGAGCAGATCTACAACACTGCTACAGAGGTCCTTTGTCCTTCCATCAAGAAACAAAATGACTGGTTTGATGAGAACTCAGATGATATAAAGAAGATGTTGGCTGAGAAACACCATCTCCATAAAGCATATTTAAATGATCCAAAATCTACATCCAAGAAAGACGCTTTCAACAACATGCGTAGAATCGTCCAACATAAACTACGCCAGATGCGGGATTCATGGCTGAGTAATAAAGCAGATGAGCTCCAAGGCTTTGCTGACAGCCATGACTTGAAAAACTTTTACCTTGCACTCAAAGCGGTCTATGGTCCAGCATCATCAGGATCATTTCCCCTCCTTAATGCAGATGGAAAAACACTAATTACAGACAAGGAAAAAATGCTCCAACGCTGGGCTGAACATTTTAATAATATCTTGAACCAGCCATCATCTATTAACGACGAAGCCATCATCCGCCTGCCCCAAATTCCTATAAATGAAACATTAGATGATGTACCAACTCTGGAGGAAACTAAAAAAGCGATTCGTCAACTGTCTAGTGGAAAGGCCCCTGGCTCCGATTCAATTCCTGTTGAGGTTTATAAAGATGGCGGTGCAGTTCTGATAGAGAAACTTCATATGATCTTCCAGCAAATGTGGCAGAGTGAAACCATCCCACACGATCTCAAAGATGCCTCAATTATACATCTATATAAACGTAAAGGTAATCGCCAAGACTGCAACAATCATCGAGGCATCTCTCTTTTATCAATCGCTGGGAAGATATTCGCCAGAATCCTTTTGAATCGCCTTACGGCTCATCTTGACAAAGGTCTTTTACCTGAAAGTCAGTGTGGATTCCGGAAAGAACGTGGAACCATAGATATGGTGTTCGCTGCAAGACAGCTACAAGAAAAATGCCAAGAACAGCACTGTGACCTGTACACAGCTTTCATCGACTTGACAAAGGCGTTCGACACGGTCAGTAGAGAGGGTCTATGGAAGATCATAGCAAAATACGGCTGCCCAAAGAAATTTATCACAATAGTGCAGCAACTGCATGATGGAATGCAGGCTAGAGTTCAGGAAAACGGTGAGCTATCAGAGCCTTTCCCTGTCTCAAATGGAGTTAAACAAGGGTGCGTACTTGCACCGACTCTGTTCAGTATCATGTTTTCTGCTATGCTGACTGATGCTTTTAGAGACGGGGACACAGGAATCGACATTAGTTATCGTATTGATGGAAAATTGTTTAACCTTAGGAGGCTTCAAGCAAAAACCAAGGTCAAATCACACACCATCAGAGATCTTCTGTTTGCTGATGATTGTGCCCTCAATGCTGGCTCAGAGGCTGATCTGCAGCATAGTGTGGATAGATTCTCCGAAGCCTGCGCCAACTTTGGGCTTACCATCAACACGAAGAAAACAGAAATCATGTACCAACCAGCTCCTGGCACAGTTTATACTGAGCCAGTCATCAAGGTTAATGGTGAGAAACTGAATGTTGTGAACAGATTCACATACCTTGGTAGCACACTATCCCAGAACATTGTCATTGATGATGAGGTGAACACCAGGATCTCCAAAGCCAGCAGCACATTTGGCAGACTATACACCAACGTTTGGCATCGAAGTGGCATTAGTCTACAGACAAAGCTGAAGGTGTACAGAGCTGCGGTGCTTCCAGTGCTGCTATATGCATGTGAAACATGGACTGTATACAGGCGCCACGTAAAGAAGCTAAACCACTTCCATACAGTCTGTCTCAGGAAGATAATGAACATCAAATGGCAAGACAAGATCCCGGATACCGCCGTTCTTGACAGAGCTGGTATCCCTAGTATTGATACTATTCTGATGCAGTCACAAATTTGCTGGGCAGGTCATGTAGTCCGCATGCCAGACCATCGACTGCCAAAGATACTCTTTTATGGTGAGATGCAGAAGGGTAAACGCTCCCATGGTGGCCAAAAGAAGCGCTTCAAAGACACGTTAAAGACGTCATTGAAAACCTTTGACATAAACCCAGACACATGGGAAGCTGCTTCGCAAGACCGAACTGCTTGGCGCACATCTCTTCGTAAAGGTGCAGCGGCATGCGAATCATCCAGAAGAGCAGCAGCGGAACAGCGGAGACAAGCTAGAAAGGACCGTGAAATAAAACCTTCACATGAAGCAAACATTCCCTGCCCACACTGTCCAAGATCTTTCCAGGCCCGCATCGGGCTCTTCAGTCACCTTCGTACCCATAGACTAACCTAACATATTCTTAAATAATTGGATGAACAGAGTGGTCTTCATCACCCGTGATGGACGAGCAACCAGACAGCATTAGAGCCACCCCTTCATGGTGGTGAGCTCAATGGAAGTAAAAAAGAGAGTCATTCAGTGTGATATAGAACCAATCCTGACATACGGGAGTGGGTCGTGGACAATTAGTAAACAAGTAGGGAAAGCACTAGAGATGTGGTTTTACAGAAGAATGTTAAAAATACCATGGACAACCAAAAAAAAAGAGTAATGAGGATGTCCTGACAGAGGCCAATGCACAAAGGAAACTTATTTCACAAGTTAGAAAGAAGAACTAGTTTTGTAACATGTTATGAGAAGAGGAAAACTGGAATATATCATAACAACAAGTAAGATTAAAGGAAAAAGAGATAGGGGAAGACAAAGAGAACAAATACTGGACAGTTTGACATCGTGGCATGGAAAGAAGTCAACAACAGAATTGAAAAATTGTACTGGAGACAGGAAGTTGTGGAGAGACATGATCTTCTACACCACTAGACAGGATACTTGAAGAAGTCTCCATTTCATTTATGAATATGGCCACTGACAGTGTATCATCTTTGACACTTTCAAGTGATTTAAAATCATTACAGCAAGAGTGATCTGTAAGGACTATCCATAGATAGAGTTTAAGCTGTGATTAACTTGGACATACCCAGTTTTTCCACTGCCTCCACGCACACACTTGGAAACATGTTTTCTGTGTAAGTGGCAATAATGAGCATGTTCACGGTCCTGACCAGAATAAGACCACTGTTGTTCTGCAAGATTTTCAGTAAACAAATAAAGATTATCAGTAGCACTTGAATGAAGATTATCAGTAGCACTTGAATAAAGATTATCAGTAGCACTTGAATCATAAAATCAAAAGAAGCAAAAACAATAGTTTTGTTACAGTCATTGAAAAACATATGACATCACGAGAGAATAAAAACAGACCATTATATACCTTAAATACATGACCTCTAACAACTAGCATCCTATAGGCTAATGACACAGACTGTCCCTTCTTTAGAGTCTAGATGACACAGGTGTGGTGGATGTTCTGCTTTAGTATTGAATGTGCGAAAAGGTACACCCTGTGAGCTGGCAGGTGCAGTAGTCTAGGTCCCAGCAAATCACAAAGCCGTTCACAAAACAATCAACAACTCGGGGATTCAGTCCCAAGAAACATTGTAATGAAATGTGTTCTAAACACTGCAACTGACATACAAACGTAGGTTAGGCCGTGTTCAGCTAAACACATTATACAGGCGAATCCCGCTATTCGGCGCTTCTCAATTATAACTCTTCTCCACATTTTCGGCGCATTCTTCGTTATCACGGCGTTTTTTCGGCCAACCCGCGATCACCAATTTTTTTTTTTTTTCTTTTCTAACCAGCGGCCCAATGACATGTCATTGCGAGGCTGGGGGGTCAGTGGACTTTCCTTCCAACCCGGTCAGGAGCTTCGCTCCTTCCCATCCACACGGGATTTATGTGCAGGAGCCGTTCAGGTTATTCAGTCAAATTTCCGGTCGTAAACATTCCTTCAAACGCTGACGCCCGGGTTTGAACCATGAAAACCTGGTCGCCAGTACAACGCCGTAGCCATTACACCAGCGCGGCTCCCCGCGATCACCAATAGAAATCTCTGAAATCGGAGTCAGACGCCACCTTGATCAGTGTTGTCACAGCTGGGTATTTTTTAAAACTAGATTTGGGTTCCATCTGGGTATTTTTTTCTCCAAAATCTGCATTAATCTGGGTATATTTGACAATTGGGGCACAATGGGCTAATCACCTGTTTGCCAGGTCACTTCGATTACATGTCCACCCATGGGCCTTGTGCACTTGGGTACCCTCTACACCTCGTTTCATGGGGTAGAAGAAGTTCCGATTATGAGATGAGATATTTGACAATTGACATTTACAATGTATGTATACTCTGTACACTGAGCGTTATACATTATATTTATATTATAATTAAATGTAAAGACCATACCAAAGGATTGGGAGATTGCCATCATAACACCAATTTTCAAAAAGGGTGACAATCGACAATGTGGAAACCATAGAGGCATATCCCTTCTCAGTGTCCCTGGTAAAATCTACTCTAGAATCCTAGAGCAGAGACTCCGACGCCTAGCTGAGCCACAATTGGATGAGGTCCAGTGCGGATTCCGAGCAAACCGAAGTACTCAAGACCTAATCTTCACACTCAGACAGCTGAGTGAAAAGGCCCTTGAGTATAAGAGTGAGATCCATCTTTGTTTCATAGATCTGGAAAAGGCGTTTGACAGGGTCCCCTGGAGCAAACTTTGGGACTGTTTGGCAAGGAAGAATATTCCAGCACCTCTGATTCATGCTATACAGAGCTTCTACAAGTCTTGCAGAAATTATGTGAGGACAGCAAACCATAAGTCAGAAGAGTTCAGGACCACCACTGGTGTAAGACAAGGTGATATCCTATCACCTTACCTCTTCATACTCCTTATGGACGATGTCATCAAGGCATGTAAGGAGAGAACAAGAAAGTATTCAGTGGGGTACTGGAAGATGAGACAGGTCTATATTTCGGAGCTGGCATTTGCTGATGATGTTGCCCTGATTGCTAAATCAGAGGCACATCTCCAATCTAACCTGCAAGTCTGGAAGGAAGAGCTGGAGAAGAGAGGGATGGTCATAAGCAGCTCTAAAACAAAATCCATGGTGATATCACGAGAAGAAAGAAAACATCAGATTAAGTTGGGAGAACAGGTCCTGGAGCAGGTCGACCACTTTAAATATCTCGGAGCTATTATAGACCGAAAGGGAGGCATCAAAGAAGAGTTGGCCACTCGAAAAGCAGCGGCTGGGAGACTTTTTCAGGCCATAAATCGTGGATTCCTCAGCAAGAAAGAGGTTGGTAAGAAAACGAAGATGGCTGTATACCGCTCCACCTATGTCCCAGTCTTGACATATGGATGCGAGTCGTGGGCAATGACTACAACCCACAAAAGCCAGATCCAAACCTCAGAAATGAGGTATCTGAGGAAAGTGGTTGAAGTAACAAGAAGAGACATGGTCCGCAACCAGACGATACGTCAAGGCCTAAAATCCCATCCGCTGCAGACCCAAATAGAACAGTCCCAACTAAGATGGTTTGGCCATGTCTGCAGAATGGGAGAAGATCGGCTACCACGACAAGCATGGGAAACAAAGAGCCAGGGATCCAGACCTCCAGGACGACCCAGAGTCCGCTGGGAGGACAACAGTAGACAATCTTTGAAGGACCGAGGACTAGAATGGAACCAGGCCAGGAAGAAGACAGCTGATAGAATGGTCTGGCGCTCTCTCTTCCAAACCTCTACACCTCACGGTAGAAGGGGAACGACTAAATAAGTAAGTATTAAATGTAAAACATGTGCTGTATATTTTTTATTCCACTTAAAATGTAATTCTTGTTTTAACCACATCAAAGACGTTTTTTTTTTAACTCAAAAATAGTCTTCAATTTTTTACTCGTTTACATCAGCTATCTATTTCATGTTATTGTATTAATGGCTGTCATCTACAATACTCAGTCATTTTTGCGATGTGTTTTAACGTATTCTTTTTTAAATTTTAGACTTAAGCGATGATGAAGGTACGCTAGGTAATTGTAGCAGCATGATGACACACACGCCACTGCGTAAAAAAGCGAAGCCATGGTATCAGCAGGCTTTTTGTGAAGAATGGCTAACAGACAGCGAACTAAAGGATTGGATAAAGCCGGACTCTGGCAATCGCTATGCTGCGATTTGTACGGTCTGTTCCTGTACATTAACTAATGCCAACAAAACAGCTTTATTGACACATAAAAGCACACAGAAGCACATGAAAAACTTCGAAGCCAAAAGCAAAACTCTGAACATTAACAAGTTTTTCATCAAACCAAAAGAGCTCTGTCTCCAAGACAAAATGGCTGAAGCGGAGATACTGTTATCGGCTTTCATGTAACTGTTAAAATATCTAACATATCTCATTTTCTAGAGTTCATATATTGGGGTGTTAATAAAATCATTTTTATATAATTGTGAATTTTTGGTAATAAAAAATATAAAAAAATGAAGCAATAAATACAAATAGGTAGCACACAGCTTATTTGTGCTAAAGTTGCACTAAAATATTGTGTAAGCATCGTTTATCCCGTGTATTTGAGGCATAAAGTAATCTGGGTATTTCTGAGTTTTTTAAAGAAGAAAATCTGGGTTTATCTCGAGAACTTGAGTGGCAACCTTGATCTTGATGTTAATCGGATCCTGTCGTTTGATCGTTCTGCATCTCTCAGTGCTCTCTAATGTTTTAAATTTGTTATATTATATAAAAAAAAGTGAGCTTTATCTTAAATTATAATGGTATCCTACTAGTCTACTAGTGAGAAAAAGATGAGTCGCAACCCTTTAACTTTAAATACAAAGTTACAAATGATAAAATTAAATGACCACGTTTTAACGAATGCTGAAATAGGTCGAAAGCTAGGTTTGGCACGCCAAACAATGGATACAATTATTAATACAAAGGACAAAGTGTTGAATGAAATTAAAAGTGCTACACCTGTGAACACTAAAGCGAAGGGTGGAAAAAAAACTGTTGCTGGTGTGTCACTGTAAGCTAAGGATGAAATATTTTAAGGTAAGCAATGAATGCTGTGGCAAGAGCCAGGCAAGTGCCAGTGGAAAAAGAGTTGAGAAGAAGATGCTGGCAATGGATAGGTCACACATTGAGGAAACCTGTTGATAGCATTACAAGGCAGTCCTTGTTCTGGAATCTACAGGGAAAGAGAGGCAGAGGTAGACCAAAAAACACACGGAGAAGAGAGCTAGATACAGAAGTGAAAACATAGAAAGGCCTTGAGCGGATGGCACGTGACAGGAGGACTTGGCATGTGTTTGTTGAAGGCCTATGCTCCTTGGGGAGCTAAAGGATATTGAATGAGTGCTGTAAACTGGGTAATATTAGCCTGCTTAAACCTTTATATTCTTTTTAGTATTCTATGATTTTTATGTCTAGTTCTATTGCTAACTTAATATTTGATAGCGTAAACATGTTGCTAGGCTTTGCTATGCATTTGCAAGAGGAAAAAAAAAAAAAGCAATTCTTCGCTTTGCAGCGATTCTCGCTTTACAGCAAGGACCTGGAACCTAACCCAAAAGCGGGGTTCACCTGTACTGATACCAGAAACAACAAGATTAGATAAAGTTCGGTAACTTGCACAATCATTAGCGTTTGTGAAATAGTCCAACCTTCTTAAACTATATTCCAATTACCAAAACAAATTTTCATCACACTCGTAGTACCACTCTCTTATATTCCGAATCGGTTAAGAGCTAGAAGCACAGCCAGCTCTCACAAAATCCAGCTAGCAACCCCCCTTAATTCACATTCTCATCCGAAACAAGAAGACCAAAGTATTGACAACAGACAAAGTAAAGACCAAACCAGAAATTGAAATTGATAACGAAGAACTGGAAAGTGTCAATGAATTCGAATACTTAGGATTAATCATTAACAGCTCTGGCGACTGTGCAGTAGAAATTAAAAGAAGACTTGCAATTGCTTCACATAAGCTAATACAGATGAAAAACCTATGGCAAGGCACAAGCAAAGAAACAAAGTTACAACTGATCAGAGCATGTATATTCCCAGTAGCAACATACGGCTGCGAGACTTGGACACTCAATAAAACAGTTGCAAAAAAGATTACATCATTCGAAATGAAATGCTACAGAAGGATGTTGAGAATACCCTGGACAGAAAAAAAGACCAACAGAGAAGTATTGCACTCACTAAACGTACAGGAACATTGGCTCCTAAATACCATCGCAATAAGGAAGCTGAAATTTTTCGTTCATATAAAAAGACATAATAGTCTGGAAAAAACAGTGATGGAAGGCATGGTCCCTGGAAAAAGGGGAAGGGGTCGACCTAGACGACGGTGGACCCAGGACATCACAGAGAGTCTGAACTTGTCTTTGGCTGATGCAGGTCGACTTGCCCAGAATCGTGATGCGTTCAGAGCAGCTGTAATGGAGACAACGTTCTGGAAAGAATACGTCACATGATGACATCCGAAACACGAATCACCGAACTTCCTCCCTCTCTCGTGATACTCACTGACAACATTTATGCACAAAAACCAAACTCATATTTTAGAAACATTTCCATCACTAGCGTTGCCAATCTTTAGCAGTATTCATACTAACTTACCACTCAGAAGCTTACAAAATAAGAATATATTACTCAAACAAGAGATCTCTCCACACTTCGCCCCTAACCACACACACACGATCATCATCATCACGTGAAAGCTAACAATAACAAAGGCAAAGCAAGAATCTCTCAAACTAGACGGTGCCATGTGCTCGTGACTATCTGGCTGAGTACTAGTAAACAGTTGGTGTAATGTAAGGACAAATTAATAAGCTTCTGCAGTATTAACAACCTGGTCATCGGAGGAACACTTTTTCAACACAAAGAAGTGCACAAGTTAACATGGGAATCACCAAACGGACGAGACAAAAACCAGATAGATCACATAATGATCAATGGCAGATGGAGACATGCACTACAAGACGTGAAAGTAAGAAGAGGCGCAGATGTGGGAAGTGATCATCACCTAGTAGTAGCAAGACTGAAGGTGAAACTCAGAGCTGCTGGACCAGTTGCAGTCAAACAGAAAAGATACAACATCACGAAACTGAAGGATCCCCTCACCAGAAAAGCTTTCGTGGTCGAAGTAAAGAGACGATATCTGATTACCAAAAGCCAGGAAAGAACAGAGACCGACGATGTGGACCAGAAATTCAACACCATCTCAACAATATATAAAGAAAGCAGCAAGTCATGCTTGGGATTCCAGGAAAGAAAGAGCCAAGACTGGATAACACCAGAAACGCTAAACACCATAGCGAAGAGAAAGGAAATGAAAAGGAAGAAAACAGAAGCTAAGTCTCCCAGGTTAAAGGCAATATATAGTGAACAGTACAGTCAGCTGGACAAGGAAGTAAAACGTCAAACCCGTGCTAACAAAAGGACATTTCTGGATGACCTTGCAAGACAGGCAGAAGAGGCAGCACTGAGAAATGAACAAAGCACAGTTTATAAAATAACTAAAGCTATCAGTGGAAAACGAGGTGCAAACAACATAACGTTAGTAAGAGACAAGCAAGGAAATCTCATCACCACAGCACAGGGGCAGGAAACAAGGTGGGCAGAGCACTTCAGAGAAACACTGAATAAGGAACCACCAGAGACTCAGCTGAATGTTCCTGAGGCTGAAAGTGACTTAGACGTAAATACAGACATTCCACGAGGGGAAGAAATTATCACAGCTATCAAAGGGCTAAAAAATGGAAAAGCGCCTGGTCACGACAATCTGAATGCTGAGCTATTCAAGACAGACCCTGAACTAGCAGCAGAGCTATTAGAACCACTATTTGCACAAGTCTGGGAAACTGAGACAACACCAACAGAGTGGAGTAAAGGAACAGTTGTCAGATTGCCCAAGAAGGGCGACCTTGCAGACTGCAACAACTGGAGAGGAATTACCCTCCTCTCAGTTCCCAGCAAAATACTAGGCAGGATAATCATCCAGAGAATTTCAAAAGCAGTTGACCATAAACTGAGGAAAGAACAAGCGGGCTTCAGAAAGAACAGAAGATGTGCAGATCATATATTTGCCCTCGGGAACATTGTAGAGCGGTGCTCGGAGTGGCAGAGGCAGCTGTACATTAACTTTGTTGGTTTTGAGGGGGCTTTCGACGGCATGCACAGGGACAGCCTGTGGAGGGTTCTGAGGGCTTATGGAATTCCCAGCCGCATTGTTTCCATTATAAAAAGCCTCTATTCTAACTTTACGTGCAGTGTTGGATCGAGTAATGTAACTTTCGAAGTGAAAACAGGAGTACGACAGGGATGCCCCTTGTCAACAACATTATTTTTGACAGTCATAGATTGGGTGATGCGCCAGACAACAGAGGGCAGTCCAAGGGGAATTAGATGGACAACGTTTTCTACACTGGAAGATTTGGAATATGCGGATGACATTGCACTGCTCGCGCATTCACACCAACACATTCAAGACAAAACTGATAGACTGAATAAGTATGGCCAGCAGGTTGGCCTGGACATCAATCTGAGGAAGACAGAGGTCATGACGCTAGATGTGGGCAATCCTGAGCCAATAACAGTAAGGAACCAGAAGTTAGAACAGACAGACACATTTACTTACCTAGGAAGCATAGTAACACCTGACGGCGGAACAAGCAAGGACATTAACAACAGAATGAATAAAGCGAGAACAGCCTTTGCTATTCTCAACAACATTTGGAAGTCTTCCCAGTACAGCACAAACACCAAATTAAGACTGTATGAGAGCTGCGTGCTTTCTGTGCTTCTCTGTGGTGCGGAGTGTTGGAGAGTAGCAGAGAGGGAAATGTCGAAACTGTCCTCCTTCCACACAATCTGCCTAGGGAAAATTCTCCGAATCTTTTGGCCAAACACCATCAGCAACCAAGAACTACTTATTCGGAGTAACCAGGAGGACATGCACACCATCATAGCTGGCAGACGCTGGAGTTGGGTTGGCCATGTCCTCAGAAGGGACCCTGATACCATCGCAAGAACAGCTGTGCTATGGACCCCCGAGGGAGGGCGAAAGAGAGGCCGACCGGAAACGGCTTGGCGGAGGGCTGTGGAGGCTGAGATGCGGAGAGTGAGCCACAGTTGGGGCACTGCGCGAGGGATGGCCGCCGACCGAGCAAGGTGGAATCAATTTGTTGCTGCCCTACAAGACGCCACCAGGCGTGATGGCCGCTGACTGCTTTGACGGTTGGCGGTTATGGATCAAAGAAGAAGAAGTAATGTAAGGATGAGCTGTGATAAGACTGTAAGGATTGCTAAGTATTTGACAGAATTTTAAAAGACAGTTTTGTATATTGACACGGACGACAAGAATACATTTTTGTCACATGTGCCTTCATCAGGAAATAAGATATTAAAACTAAACTGTGAAATTAAGTGTTAGTGAAGACAATTAACGAAACAATGAAGTAAAAGGAAATTTAACCAAATGCAAACAAATGTATAAATCTTGCATTCGTTAGTTTTTATTTGGATAGTTTCTGGCAAGTCATGAGTGGCAGAAACGTCACTAATTTTACTAATTAATGTCTATGTTACTATACATTTTTCTTCAGCTTTTATGCAGTATTCAGTGACTAAACTAATTGATAGCGCAGAGGTGGATCTAGAGAAATAATGGTGTGGGTGGGGAGGGGGAAAGGGGGGGGGGGGTAGAGGAACTGTGTACAACACAAAATCTTCATGGCCTAATTCTCTGAAAAGACCAGATAAAATATAGCTTCCGTCAGCATTTTTACAACTAAATTGTTGCAGTGGTGCACATCAAAGTCAAACGTCATTACTGTAATGAGGTCCTGGTTCGATCCCGGTAAGCCTATCACTTCTGTTGTTTTTCTGTTGTCTGGTCCTCTACTTCTTTATTTTCCCACTGAGTGCCTGATCATACCTTTGTGTGTTGTTTGTTAATTTATTTACTGTAATGTGGGACGAAAGTAGGATCCGCTGCGACATCCTGCAAAAAACTGGAGGGGGGAAAAAGAGATGGAGACGACACAGTGGAAATGCCAGACAGCTTAACTGCATGCCATGGGAGAGTCAACAGAACCTTTTCTTCTGCTTCGTTGGCTCTCATAAAGCTGGCGGTCTGCCACTGGCTTTTCTCATCACCAAACATTTTCTCCCTTAGGGGGGTAGGTGAAGGCCATGGTGTTAACCTGCTTCACGCATGCAGCAGACATTCTTGGAGCATATGTTCTACTCTTTGCGTGACCTCCCCACAAAGCCATATTCATGTATCTGTCTGTTCAGGCCTTAATTTATTCAACAGATTATGTTTGATTGAGTTCTGCAAGGGTAGTTCTCATTGTAAAAATATAACTTGGTCTCTTCTTAGTAAGGTGTAGCAAGCATCTTTTATATTAGACTATATGTTCTCTATGCCATTTTTCCTTGAAGCTGTTTCTAATTAACACATTTAGCTCTTCATGTTTTTGTTATTGTTGTTGTTGCTGCGGGTTTTGCCTTCTTGTGGCGAGGCACGTTCCTTTCAATCTAGACTGAAGTCCTTTGGTTATATCAAAGAGCAATTTGCCATTAAACGATAAGTGAACTCTGTTAACTAAAGCGCTGTGTTGATAAACTCTAAGCCCTGAACAGGACAACTAGCATCTATCAGCTAGCATGAAGTAGCCCTGAAAAGGACTGCTAGCCTGACCAGCGTTGATAGGTACTATGTCCTTAAAAGGACTAACATTATCCATGTGCTAGCATAAAGCCCTGAAAATACTTGCCCTAAAAAGGACTCGTCAGCTACGCCAACGCTGCCCGTACCTCCTCAGTGTTCAGTGAACACCGATTGTTGTGAAGTGTGTTGTCCCATTCTCAGTGTGAAGCTTACAGCGTCCTTTTTTTGGGGGGAAGGGGGGGGGGGATCTATCCGCCATCTCATTTCCATATACAGTATATTGCACTGAGAAGGGAACCACTGTATTTTCACTTACATCGAATATCAAAGACATAACTGGCGAAGGAGGTCGCCTGTGCTAGTCTGCACAGCACATGATAATGGCGAATGTAATTAAGCAATAAAATAGTCTTACAGCTTACACATTTGGCATAGATGGAGTCTGAGTCTGCCCGGACACATTTGTACTGCTTGTCATCGTAATAGATTCCTTCTTCTCTGGTGTGGGGTGGGTTCTTGAAGGCATCCAAGAGTAAGGCAACCTGATCAGGATACAGCTGGAATATAAAAAAAATATAAGATATCTGTGCATTTCATTATGCTTTTGGCGTTGGTGTTTAATATGCGCAAATAAAGAAGTAAATAAAGGAGGAAACACAAGGGAAAATTTGGTCATATGTCCTAACACGTTCACTTCTCGCAGTGAGGCGACGGCATATTTTGGATGGACCTTGATCGAATTTTCGGAGTACCTGTTAACTTTTGTTTTTCTATTATGTTGTGTAGTATCACCTTCTTTTCTGTCAATTTTCGTCGTTTTTACATATTTGTTTAACATGCACGCAATGCTTCCAAAACGGTCTGTGACTGGAAGCTTGAAATCATATTCGTATTTCTGTCCAAATTCCCTTCTCCATGTTTTTAGGACTCCCTCTGTTTCTCTTAGACGTGAAAAAGACGCTGGCGATGGATAGGAAACACACTGAGGAAACATATTGATAGGAAACACACTGAGGAAAGCTATTGATAGGAAACACACTGAGGAAACATATTGATAGGAAACACACTGAGGAAACCTATTGATAGGAAACACACTGAGGAAACCTATTGATAGGAAACACACTGAGGAAACCTATTGATAGGAAACACACTGAGGAAACCTATTGATAGGAAACACACTGAGGAAACCTATTGATAGCGTTACAATGCAGTCCTTGTTCTGGAATCATGCCAGCCGCCTATAACCTTCTCAGAAGTTGCACTGGTGTGTGTACCACTGAATTCATGACGCTGGGTCGACCCCGGAGAAAATCCCACCTCAACTGGGGATCGAACCCGGATAAAATGACTGCTGAACATCTGCTTCAAAGTTGCCCCTTATATGTGGTACAGAGAAAGAAAGTGCATATGGCCGACGCCAGCTCCTTTCGTGGAAAAGCTTTACGGGGATTCAAATAGCCTCAAACTGACTACTGCTTTCTTTGAGAACATTCAAGTGGACGTCTGAGAGTGTACGAAGAAGAAGAAGAACCCGGACCATCGAACTGGGTAGCCTGTGAACTAACCACCGCACTACCGTGGCTGTGTTATACAAAGTGCATCCTGTTTTAATCACATGAAACAAATACATTTTTAAAAAGGGAGAAGGGGGGAAGCTTTAGGCCACTTTTATTGTTGTTACCTAGTTCACTTTTTAAAAATGGAATCAAATAAATGGTTCACGAATTTATCATTAATCAGTAATTTATCATACTCTTCACACCAAAAAAAAAAAAAACAACCCAATAAATAGATAAAATATTCGAACGATGTGGCGAATTAATGATGACTGGTCATCCAATTTTATTGTATATAACATAATGAATGGAACGTTTATTATTCTTACTTTTATTACTATTATTATATTTATTTAGTGTAATAATAATAATAGTTGCCAATCGCAAGCGAAGATGGCGACAGCTTCAGACTTGAGTTGTGACACATCTGTGCCGTGATCTCATGTGACTAATTAATCCTACTTTGGCCCTACAGGCCCTGCCACATACGGGGCACACATGGTTAGAGTCGATAGTAGTGTTGATGTGCATTCTGGCCTTTCTTGCAGCACGCTTGCCTTCTGCCTTATCAGCTAAATTCTGTTCTGCAATGCGAGCACCTTGAGTAATGTTTGTCCGCCAGGCACAGCGATCCTGTGTGATAGTCTCCCAGGAGGAGACATCAATTTTGAAGCTGCTCAACGATGCTTTCAGTGTGTCTTTGAAGCGTTTCTTTTGTCCCCCTGCTGTTCGCTTACCCGTGGAGAGTTCGCTGTACATCAACTGCTTTGGGATGCGTTTTTCGGGCATGCGAACAACATGTCCGGCCCATCTAGTTTGGGCCCTCTGCAGCAATGTGTAGATGCTTGAGATATGTGCTCTGTTGAGGACCTCAGAATTAGATACTCTATCATGCCACTTGATCCTGAGGATCCTGCGAAGACAGCTCATGTGGAAATGATTAAGCTTCTTGGCATGTCTGCTATACACTGTCCATGTTTCACAGGCATACAGGAGGGTAGTGAGTACTATTGCATGATATACTTTTATCTTGGTGGCTGCACTAATTCCTTGTCGATCCCAGACATTTACTCTTAGTCTTCCGAAAGCTGCACTTGCCTTTGCAATTCTGTTGTTGACCTCGGAGTCATATTCGCATCTTTGGTAAGGGTACTGCCTAGATAAGTGAAGCTGTCCACCACTTGGAGACGTTGGTTCTTTACTGTGATATTTGGTTCACAGTAAGGTTTCCCAGGAGCAGGTTGCAACATTACTTCAGATTTCTTCGTATTGATGGTAAGGCCAAAGTCATCACACGCTACAGAAAGCCTCCTCATATTGTTCTGCATGTCCAGTTCTGTGCAGGTGTTGAGGGCACAGTCGTCCGCAAAGACGAGGTCAGAGATCATTGTTTCATTCACCTTCGTAAAGGACTGTAATCGTCTCAAATTGAACAGATTCCCATCTGTCCTGTATCTGATGTGTATGCCGTCGCTACTGTCATGCGTAACGTTAGACAGCATGGCAGCAAATATCATACTGAATAGTGTCGGGGCGAGCACACAACCCTGTTTGACACCATTTGTGACGGGAAAGGGTTCAGAAGGTTCTCCATCATTCAATAC